>VZTY01029308.1:0-16237 GCA_013400935.1 Turnix velox
ACTCAAACCATTCAATGGTTCTAAGTTTTACTAAGTCTTGTTAAGATGAGAGCGTCTCCAACTTTCCCCTCTACACTGGATCCACCATCCAATAGATTCATGATGTTCTTGACACTTCATAGAATCATAGGGTTGGAAGGGACCTTCAAAAGCCATCTAGTCCAACCCCCTGCAGTGAGCAGGAACATGCTGCACTAGCTCAGGCTGCATTTGTGCCAGCCAGTGTGAGTGCACCCAGATCAGAGACCAATCTTGACATTATTTCCCAGAGTTTGGATTTAGGATTACTCTAAGTGATGTTGTTGGGCTGTGGGGAGCTCAGATTCACCAGTGAGGTTGTTTTACAGGTATCCTGTGGTTATCAAGTGTTTTTTCTCTTGCATGAGGAGTGTGGGCTAGGAAGGATCTTTGCCTCATCCCTTTAGCCCTGCGTTGAGCTCCTGGATGACTTTCCAGGTCCAAGTTAGAAGCTGGCAGCTGCTCTGCTCAACCAGGAGCCAAAGCTCTTCAGACTGTTGAATCATTTAAACATGTCTCTCTCTCTTGAAAGCACTTTTTCTTTCCTCGTTATTTTTTTTCCTCTCACTTCAGTCAAATGTTGAGTTTTGTTTCTCACCTCCACATAATAAAAATGAAAACTATTAGTAACAGAATAAACTGTAGAAAGAAGAGGGTTTTCTCCCTTCTGCCACTTCAAGCCTAGGTGTGAAAGGAGCTGTGGTCACATTTCTGCTGGCTTGCTGGGCTTGTAGATGGAAGGAGTGAGGAAAGTGAACCCTGGATGAGACTATGTGATGCTGATAAAGCTCATGGGTGCAGGGAGGGTCTGTCACCCAGGAGTTGAGTAATAAGCCCCACCGGTGTCCCACTGCCATGTCCTGGGGTGTGAGTCTTCTCCTCTGGAGCAGAGCCATGAAGAGGGTTGCATCTGCTTAAGAAGAAATACACTCTTTGGGATATCTTTGGGGTCCTTCATCCTCTGAAAGTACTTTTATTTCTTGGTATTAAGGTTGGGAGGAGATTTGCTTAGCTTTGATGCTCCTTAGTGCTCATTGTGTAAGCATTTTTTTTCTGGGGGAGGAGGATTTCCAGAGTTTTTCTTGTGTATTTAGTGGTTACTGCAATGGAGTCAGAGCTACAGGAAAATGCCTTCGGGTCCTTGCTGCATTTCCAGATGTTCCCAGGGCAATGAAGATGATTTCAGGGTAGTGTCTGGGTTTTTTCATTGAGAGATAACAATTCTGTAAGAATAAAGATGGGAAATGCCTAAGCATAGTATTAGACTGGGATAGCTTTGCTTCTGAATCACTTGGGCTTGGTATGTGGATGTTTGTGGCATTTTCCTGTTCTTTGTTGGTTTTTCTGTGCAAGCAAACAGGATGGCAGGACTGGGAGTAATGGATGCATATTAGAAAGGGGTAAATTTAGGCTGGATATAAGGAAATTCTTTGCTGTGAGGGTGATGAGACAATGAAACAGGTTGCCCAGAGAGGTTGTGGATGTCCCCTCAATCCCTGAAGGTGTTTAAGGCCAGGCTGGATGAGGCATTGAGCAACCTCATCTAGTGGAAGGTGTCCCTGTCCATGGCAACCCATTGGTCCCTTCCAACCCAAACCATTCTATGATTATTTCAACCCATGAACTTTTAAGGACATTTTAATGTCAAACCAAGAGTAGTATAAACCTGAAGTATAAGCCCTGCTGCTTGGTAACTCAGGAAAGGTGTTGGTTGAACCTCTGAAGTTTCCTGGTTTGGATACAAGACTGTATTTTCCATAGGCCCAAGTACATGATCTGAATGTACTCTGTATGTAGGAATATTGTACTTATTTAGCACTAATGATATTTCTGGTATTTGCTCTGTTCCTGTTAGTTTGTATTTAGCTTTGCACACGGGGTTTTGACTTCTCCTTTCCATCACTGCATGCTCGGATGGCTTTATCTAGAGACAAAGTCAGCAGAGCATTTGAAGTGATTGAAAATTTTCAAGCATCTTCTCAATGATGCTGCTGGTTTTCATTATCCAAGAGCAGTGCAACCCTTTCCTTCCAGCTTTTGATGTACCTGACAGGTTGGAGGGGGAATTTCTGAATATAAAACCTTTTCTAAGGATATTTTATTCTTGAGCTGTGAACACGCATTGACACGAAAGCCTGAGGTGTTTCTGGTTGAGATCACAGAATCATAGAATGGTTTGGGTTGGAAGGGATCTTTAAAGATGATCTAGTTCTGACCCCGCTGCCATGGGCAGGGACACCTCCCACTACACCAGGTTGCTCAATGCCTCATCCAGCCTGGCCTTAAACATTCTCCAGGGATTGAGGGCTCATCCACAACCTCTCTGGGCAACCTCTTCCAGAGATGCTGAAGATCTTAGAGAAGATCTCAGAGAAGATCCTAAAACCTCAGATAAGTTCTAGGCTGCTCCTGAAAGATGCTGCTAATTTTTTTTCCTATTTCAGAGTTCACTGGACCTAGTAGAGAATGTCTGTGGGGCAGGAGCTGGAGGTCAGCCAGTCCATGCACTTTGTAGATGACAGAATGTGCCCAGCTGGGAATTTTCCATCCTTATTTTTCTTGTGAGCAGAACTCTTTGCTAAGCAGACACATGTTTTAATGATAGCAAACGAAATTTGCACATTGTACAGTGGTATTTTGCCACATTAATTACCTTGTCAGATGTAATGGGTAATTACCACATCAAATCACCTTCATATGTTACACAGAGGCATAACTTGCTAAATTATTTAAAAAAACAAACAAACAAAATCCCAGAAGCCCAAGGGCAACATCACCACAAACCTGTCTTTTTATTCTCTTCTGAAATAAAATGCTTTTGTATGTGAAGGCAGGAGTTTCACTAAGCTCAGTCAGCATCTGCTTTGGGTTATGGCAAAGGTTCCTTTGTCCCTCCAGTTTGTCCTGGGGCTGATCACGAGGTACCTTGTGTCCTCATTGCTGGGCTGTAGCCTGATCACTGTCTTCTCTTGGAAAACAAAAGAGAAAACCCAGGAGTTTTATGAGGGAGGGACGACTCTTGTATAACTTATACTCTTGGAGAATTGATGAATTGATTCTTATTTTAAATATCCCAATCCTTCACACAGAGGGACTCCTTATCAGGGGGTGGAGTGGTAGGATGGGGAGGAATGGTCCTGAACTGAAAGAGACACGATTTAGATTAGATATTGATAAGAAAATGTTCACCCTGAGGGTGGTGAGATGCTGTCTCAGAGAAGCTGTGGCTGCCCCATCCCTGGAGGGGTTCAAGGCCAGGCTTGGATGGAGCTTGGAGCAACCTGTCCAGTGGGAGGTGTCCCTGCTAAGGGCAGGAGGTTGAATGGGATGATCTTTAATGTTCCTTCCAACCCAAACCATTCTGTGATTCTTTGTTCAGTGTTTTTTTTTTCTGGTGGTGCCTGAGGAACGATGAGAAGAGGTGGCAAGTAGAGGCGATGCTTTTTGAAGATGATTTTTACTGATATCTTTCACTTACACACTAAACACATACATTCACTTGAGCCATGCCTCATCCTGGTAGAGGGTGAGTCTCCTCTGTCTGTGCTCTTGTGGCATCCTTTGTGTCTCACCTACCTCTGAGTCACCTTTGGAAGGGAGAGAGAGATGGTAGGGAAAGGAGGGAGCTTCCTGATGGGTGCTTCTGGCTGTCTGGGCTGGCTTGATCCCCCCCAAGCATCTTTTTTCCAGCTTCAGGGCAGACCAAATGTTTTCAGCAAGACCCATCCAGGTTGCAGATCTGCTGCAGACCTGGAAGCAGCAGGTCCTCCTTTTTCTGAAGTTGTGGGTGACATTCAATTTGTCTTTTCTCTTCTTTTTTTAAAATTTTTTTAATTTTTTAATTCTTTGGTGATTGCTGCTTCCTCTTGCCCAAGATTTCTTAGCCAGCGTGCGAGGGGAGAACTTGCCTTAAACGGGAAGTGTAACCGAATCCATTGCAAATTAGCAGTTAAACTGACAGAAGGACGTTGGAGTTTTTGAGTTGTTGCATTCTCAAGTTGGCCAAGTCATGCTGTGGATATAAAAAGGATAGTTCTTCACACTCTGGTGTGCTGGGAGAGGAGGCTAGTGGTGGTGTGTCCACACAGTGCTGCTTAACGTGGCATAATCTGGTCTTGCATCACAGAATATCAGGGATTGGAAGGGTTCTCAAGAGATCATCTAGTCCAACCCCCCGATTGAGCAGGAACACCTAGACCAGGTCACACAGGAAGCCTCCAGAGAGGTTCTGAATGTCTCCAGAGAAGGAGACTCCACACCCTCTCTGTCCAGCCTGTGCCACTGTTCTGCCACCCTCACCATGAGAGTTTTTTCATATATTTCTGTGGAACTTCTTGTGTTCCACTTTGCACCCATGATTCTCTCTTCTCCTCCTCCGTCTGTTTTAATACCTGGGCTTTACAAGGAAAGAAGTGAAAAATGTACTGTGCCTCCATTTTTTCTACAGCTGGCAGGTCAAGATGCTGTTGTTTGGGAGAAGGTCACTCACCAATCCGTCCCCAGCCACGTGGAAAATGTTAGTGGGACCATATCTTGGGCTACAGCCCCAAAGAGATGAATACTATTGAGTAGGTTNAATTTCCATCCGTTGTTTCTAGTCCTCCCATCAGGTATCTTATTAAAAAGTCCTTCCCCTGCCTTTCTGTAGGACCCCCTCAGATACTGATAAGTTACTATGAGGTCCCCTCTGAGCCTTCTCTTCTCCAGGCTGAACAACCCCAACTCCTTCAGCCTGTCCTCATAGGGCAGTTGTTCCAACCCTTTGATCATTTTCGTGGCCCTTCTCTGGACCCTCTCCAATAGCTCAATATCCTTCCTGTGTTGAGGGCTCCAGAACTGGACGCAATACCCCAAGGTGATATCTTGGGGTACATCCCCAAAGAGATGAATACTATTGAGTGGGTCTTTCTGTGGGAGCTGATCCTCCCTTTATGATTCTGGGATTTTTACCTTTATTTTTTAATTAATTTTTTTCATCTTTTCTTTTCATCTTTTCCTGCTGCGTGCTGACTGAGGTATTTCTGGGGCAATTGCCAAGGCTGTTCTCTCACTAATGATTCATGTGCCCTTTGCATGTTGAGCTACAGGGTGACATGTACCAGCCTGTGCCCCTGTATTTACCTTACCCTGATTTGGGCTCCCCAAATGTGCACTTTCACTTTCATCTCAAAAGATGTGCAGCTCTAAGAAAGATCAGTGGTAGAAAAATCTATGTGAATATTGATTTAACTGGGATATTTAGGGGCCCAGTGCTCTGCTGTGTTGTTTTCTCTAGGTGGAATGTGTCTTTGGTGCTGGGCAGAAGGGACATGATGTTGGGGTTGTTCAGCCTGGAGAAGAGAAGGCTCAGGGGGGACCCCGTAGTAGCTTATCAATACCTGAAGGGGGCTACAGAAAGGCTGGGGTAGGATTTTTTAATAGGGGACAGGGTAGCAGGACTATGAGTAATGAATGCAAATTGGAGGAGGAGAGATTTAGGCTGGAGAGAAAAAGAAGTGGTGAGACACTGGAACAGGTAGCCCAGAGAGGTTATGGATGCCCCCCTTCTTGGAATTGTTTAAGGCCAGGCTGGATGGTCTAGTGGGAGGTGTCCATGCTCATGGAACTAGATGATCTTTAAGGTCTCTTCCAACCCAAACCATTCTATGACATCAAGTGCTTGAGTCTGAGCATGGTGGGCATGACCTGCTGCCTCCTGATGCTGCCCTTTCCCTGTGAAAAAGAAGTGATGAACCATAAAAACATGAAAGCTGTAGGCATCAGGCTCCATGGAAATGAAACCCTCCCCTAAATCCAGGCTGAGGAGCAGCCAGGAGAGCCCTGAGCCCATTGGGGTCTGCAGTGTGGGACCTCCCCCAGCCAATATGTTCTTAATATAGTTGTGGCTTTTCCAGCGTGGATACAGCATCTGAGGGGAGCCCCCTGATTGAATTCCTGCAGACCACTAGAGAGCTATTAATGGGTAATGGCTTTCCAACTGTCCTGGGGTGGTGGAGGAGAGCGTGTCTCCTTCACCTTTGTCTGTAAGGCTTTGGGGTTTATGAAGTTTTTCTAAATGAGTCAGTAGCGTGTGCTGGGCTTTGGGTGGCCCCTTTGAAAACGCTCTTCGAAGGGTTTGCTTTCCAGAAAGAGCTAAGTGTTACCCTTAGAAATTCAGGCTCTCTACCAGGGTGGTAGCATGTCTTCAGTCTGTGTGTTTAACATATGCCCTAGAAGGTTCCCTTGGCCTCTTTGGGGGTTGCTTTTCTGCCTTGCTGCTCCTGAAAAATCAAGGGTTGTTAATAATATGGATACAAAGCTAAAGTCTGTGCTGAGCCATGAGCAAAAGCGAGGAATAAATGTAAATGCTAGAAAACACTTTTCAACTTCTCATTTTTCATAGAATCATGGGGTTGGAAGGGACCTTCAAAGGCCAGCTAGTGCTGCAGTAACCCCCCTGTTTCAGTGATGCCTCAGGTCCTTCTGAGCTTTCAAAGTTCTTCTTGAGCACCTCCCGTATTAGGACAGGGTGAAGGAGTTGCGGTTGTTCTGCCTGGAGAAGAGAAAGCTCGGGGGGGACCTCAAAGTAGCTTATGAATCCCTGAAGGGGACCTACAGAAAGGCTGGGGTAGGACTTTTTAATAGGGTATAGGGTGGTAGGACTAGGAGCAAGGGATGCAAATGGGAAGAGGTTAATTTTAGGCTGAATAAAAGGAAGAATTTCTTTACTGTGAGGATGGTGAGACACTGGAAGAGGTTGCCCAGAGAGGTTGTGGATGCCCCCTCAATCCCTGGAGGTGCTTAAGGCTGGGCTTGATGAGACATTGAGCAACCTGGTGTAGTGGGAGTTGGACCTAGATGACCTTTCAGGTCCCTTCAAACCCAAACCATTCTGTGATTCTAATAATTTCTAACAACGTAATCTAGAAAGAGCAGACACCACTTTTATACCTTTTTTTTTTTCCAGTCTGAGATTTGTCTGCTACAAGTTTCTGCTCTAAAAAAAAAAAGTCATTTCTCAAAAGAGTAAGAAAAGAAAATACCTTCTGAGCCTGCCTTTTGTCCTCAGAATTTATGTCCTGACTGATGGAGACAGTAAAGCTCCATGAAGATGTATATGTTGTTAAAGTAGTGAGATTAAAAATTAATCCAATTTTCTATTCTCCCATTGTAAATAAATGCCACCAAAAAAAAAGAGAAAAGCAGCTTGAAACCAAAATGGCCACTTTCTGAGTTTTATGTGGGATAAAAGGCTGTTTATCCTTCCTGGCTTTATTTTAAGCTGCAGGTTTTTACTATTCAGGAAACAAATTCTCATCAGCCACAGCATCAGACAAATGGGAGCTCTGGCGAGTGGTTGGGATGTTGGAGTGGGAGCTCTGAGATTCTCATTATGGTTTGAATAATTAGTAGGACCACTTTGTACTAATTTTTTTTTGGGCTATCAGAAGAAACTTGCTTTTTTAGGCAGTGACAGGCTGACAGAAGCATCCAGTGGTTGGGTCATTAGTGGTGAGCCTGCCATCAGTGTCATCTGATGGTGTCAAATTAGTCAGTGCCCCCTCCAGAGCCAGGCTGGACCTGCGAATTATCCTCCTCCTCTCTCCCAGGAAACCATGTTTGGCTAAACCTCGGATCAAATGGGGAACAAATGATTAACATGGCTCATAAATTAACTCCTTTACAGGCTTATAACTTTTTACAAGTGGCATAATAAAGGCAGAAGTTCTAGGACCATGTTGCACTTAATTCAGTGACATGATGGGGGTTTTTTTGTTGTATTTTTTTTTTTTTTTAATCATAGAATGGTTTGGGTTGGAATGGACCTTAAAAATCATCTAGTTTCAACCCCCTTCCATGGGTAGGGTGTAGGGGTTTTTTTATTTTTGGGTGTGTTTTATTTTTTTTCCCCCTCTTTGCTTATTTCTTGTTGATAAATTTCCTTTTCTCCAAGAGAGAGAGTGGGGGGGAAAAAAATTGTACACAGCCAAGGAAACAGTGTTTAGAAAAATCTAGTGTCCTAAAGGAAGCAAATCTAAATCCACTGAAAACAATATAATTAAGTTTGTTATCTCATTGCCCGATAAGTCTCTGACAATAGTCTTTCTTCTTGTAGTGGCAGTTGTTCGTTAATGAGTTCACCAATTAAGTTTGAAAGATTACAGCCTTTGCCAAGAGGATTTATCTGTTAAAAGCATTATATTTTTTGTGATACATTCTTACCATATTGTAAGCCTCTTTGTTGAAGAGGTATGAGACTACCTCTTAAAGGCATTAAATCCTATTACAGGCCCCAAAAATAATTTCACAATCTGTTTACACATTAGCATCTACAAAACTGTAACAAATCTGTCCTGAGATGTCTGTTTTGAGAATAGGATGCTAACAGATAGTGCACTCTCTTGAAGCTGGATTGCCCTTGTGAAACGAGGGCTTTTTTGCTGCAGAATAATTGTTCTATAATGGTTTATGACTATGCAAATAATATCCTTTTTATATCTCCCCCTTTTAAATCTTCCCTTCAGCTGAGGGTTTGTTTTTTTTTTTTCCAACCGGTGCAGAAACAAGACAGGGTTTTTGGTGCTCTTTTCCAGCTCGTGAATCTAAAATAAACTTTAAAAAAAGAAAAAAAGAGCAAGTTTTTTTGCTTTCTCTATATTGAAGCCTCTCTCACCAGCATGGGAGCTACTGCTACCTTGAAGGGGGTGAGTAAGCCTTGATATCAAGAGATCACATCAGCGTTCTGGAAAGGGCCTGGCATGCAAAAACATGCAAAAAAAAATACATGAATTCGTAAGAAAACGTCTGAAAATGCCAGAGGTTATGCTCAGTTTATCTGTCAGCAGATTTAACTGGGGGAGTAGGTGGTAGTTGATTTAGTAAATACTTTACTGATACTGTAACTGTGCAAAGGAATCGCGAGTGCAGCCTCAGCATCCTGACCCCTGCGCCTTGCTGTGGCTCGGCCAGGGAAGCACAGGCTGTGTCATGGATTAGCAAGAATGTTTCAAAACAGGAGTAATTTCTGCGGGTGGGTTTGCTTCTGCACAGTCATAGTGAAAAAAGGGAGAGAAAATTGCACTCTTGTGCTTTAATCCTGGGAAAGAAAACTCTGGTATCCAGTGCTTTTGGGAGTACATCCTGATCTGAGTAATGCTGCTGTAAATCTGTGAACTTTACCAAGGATAATAATCATATAGAAGGGTTTGGGTTGGAAGGGAACTTCAAGATCAGCTAGTTTTAACCCCCCTGCCATGGGAAGGGACACCTCCCACTAGACCAGGTTGCTCACAACCTCTCTGAGCAACCTGTTCCAGTGTCTCACCACCCTCACAATGAAGAGCTTTTCTTCTATCCAGCATAAATCTCCCTTCTTCCAGTTTGCATCATTGCTCCTCATCTTGCAATCCTGGACCTTATTAAAAAGTCCTACCCCAGCCTTTCTGTAGTCCCCCAATGTGAATTTTATTCTGGGGTTTCAGTGCTGTGTCCTCCCCTTTTCTGTGTACATTCTGTAATCCATTATGTGCAATTGAGGGAGGGGAGAAAGTTTCCCAACCCTTCTGAGGACAAAAGGTGGATATTTTCTTATATTATTAACCAAATGCAATCCCTGTGTCCCCACTTCAATCCTGCTTTAGTGTTTCTCATCCCTTTCTTAATTATAAAGTGCCCACCATGACATGATAGCTCATAGCTGAACAGTTATTAAACAGGATATATCCCCAAAGTATCACAGGTGCTCAGTATCCATAAATCTGGGATGTTAAATCCCAAAATCAAGACCCAGAGCTCCACCTACCAAGTCTCTCACTGCCTCTGGTTCATGTCACTTCGGAAAATGTGAACCCTCTGGGGTTGCAGAAGCAGAGTTAAAGTTGGGACTTTGTATTTAACCAGCCACCTTCTCGTGGTTTTGATATTTTGGCCTTGGAAAGAAGACCACCCACCACCTCCCACACGCTGTGTATGGGGCTGTATGTGGTATATAGAGAAGTAATCAAATTATACTGGTGGGATGGTGCTGTTTGCTGCCTGTTTTACAAGACAAAATTGCACACCCAGTTGCATGGAGGGGGGAGGAAATTGAATATGCTGTGAATTCCTTAATTGTTCAGATAAATAGGAGGTTTTGTCATGGCCTTGGCCAACATCAGAGTGAAGCTTATGACACTTATCACTAATTTTAGTGCTCTGTTTTCCTCCTTGGAGCAATACATACTTGTGAGAGACATAATTGAGATGTTTTCTATGTGTTTTGGGTCACTGGAGGATGCTCTAGAGCACAGTTTTGCCCACCACATCACTGCTGTGTCCCAAACACCCAACTTCAGCCTTGTGATTCCTGAGGATGCTGCTGTAGTCCCACATCAGACTTCCCCTTCAGCTCCAAAGCCCTGTAACTTCTGTCTTTGCCTCCCTTCCTTACCTTCACCCAACCACATAATTGCTTTATATTACTTTAACACGCCAATCTGTGAAACTGCTCCATTTTCTCAGTTATTGGGCTATTTTCCTCCTTTCTTCTGCGATAGAAACCCTTAGAGAATCATGCCTTTTGCAGGAATAGCAGATTTATGTTTAAGGAGACTGGCAGTCCTTGGAGAACGGGAAGTCTCATGTCTTTATCCTAAGGAAAGATGATGCTGAGGAGAGGATTTCTTGGTACCGCTAGGCTGGGATGTAGGCATGTAAAAAATGATGCCAAAAGCCTATTTGATCTAAATATATATATTCATAAGTTAGGGAAGGGGGGTGGGAAATGCTGATTCTGATACTGAGCCCTGCAGTCTGCTCTGTGTTCTAACCCAAGTGCAGCAAGCTGGCTGAAATCATCAAATATTTTTCTGAGCTGTGCATGGAGGCGGATGTTGTCTTACAGAGAGGGAAGGGAAAGCTGACATGTACTGGCACGCTGGGAGCAGGCTTTGTAGCACAGAGTAAGGATCACATCGTATTTAAATCACAACAGGACAAACCACCCAACCTTGCCTACCCTTGGGAGCGGGGGAACACCCCTGGCACTTCCTTTTTGGGGTGGGAAAGCTCCCTTCCAGATAGGTCCCAGGTGCTGATAAGGAACTTGGAAGCTTTATTTTTAGGCTGAGTCAATCAGGTTTGTTTTCATTTTTTATGGTACATGTTGATGTGTTTGCAGTGACACCCTCTACTATTTTATTTATTTTTTACATTTTTTTCCATGCTGGTGAAAAAGAAAACCCAAGAAAACAATGTCCTGTTTGCAGCGAGCAGGAGCTTTGGGGCTACAGCATGGAAAATGAGTTAGAATTTGAGTCTTAAGGAAAACATAGGCATTTAGTGCTGTGATTTTTCTTGATGCTGAATGATGGGGCTCTGTTTTTATTAAAGCAAAATACATATATTATACAAGAATAAGTGTTATGTTTATAAACACTTGCCTGGCTCTGCGAGCTCTTGTTCACTCTACAAAACCTCCTGTTCATGCTGCAGTGAAAATACATACATTTAAGTCTTAAGCAGTGAGTTTGTTCCTCTTAACTCACAAAAAAAAAGTTTGGCTTCAGAGAAACCTGCAGTTCCTTTCAAGGCAGCTGCATGAATTTAGGTAGAAAATCCAAACTGGCATGAGGAATAAACTCCTTAAGCTGGGAAAGCTCAGCATCTTTGTACAGGAATACCTCACTGAGATGTCTATGATCTTTATGGTGAGGGTGGTGAGACACTGGAAGAGGTTTCCCAGAGAGGTTGTGGATGCTCCCTCAATTCCTGGAGGTGTTTAAGGCCAGGCTGGATGAGGCACTGAGCAACCTGGTTTGGTGTGAGATGTCCCTGCCCATGGCAGGGGGGTTNAACCCTGCGTAGAAGACTCCTGCAGGTTGGAATTGGGGCTGGCTGTGCCCCAGCTGCCATTCCAAGGGTAGGCTAAGGGGAAGACCTGTTCTGGACTGAACCCTGTTCCTCTCCCTGTGTTCTCCAGGTGTGTTTGGAGAGGGTGAGAGCAANGGGGTGGGTATGATTCCATCCTTTAGGTTTTCTTGGACCAGTTTTTGTTCTGCTTTTGATAAGTTAAAGGTGCAACAAATGTCAGAGGTTTTTTTTAGGGGGAAGGATGCTTTATTCATGTTTGAGAAATTTGGACAGGGATGCTGGCTAGTTGTGTAGTGGGTAATTAATAAATAGTATTTCTAAGTGGGCATCCATGGGAAAGGTGAAGGGGAAATTCAGCAGTAGTTCAGGTTTATTGGGAGAATCATAAAGTTGGAAGGGACCTTCTTAGGCCACTGAATAGTGAGCAAGGTCATCCTGCACTAGATCATTTGCCCAGGGAGGTTGTGGATGCCCCCTCAATCGCTGGAGGTGTTTAAGGCCAGGCTAGATGAGGCATTGAGCAACCTGGTGTAGTGGGAGGTGTCCCTGCCCATGGCAGGGGGATTGGAACTAGATGATCTTGGGGGTCCCTTCCAACTCAAATCATTCTATGATTCTATGTTGCTCAGAGCCTCATGAAGCCTGGTCTGGTTTGATGGCTTCCATACTGGTGCTGGAGAACCCTGCGTAGAAGACTCCTGCAGGTTGGAATTGGGGCTGGCTGTGCCCCAGCTGCCATTCCAAGGGTAGGGTGAGGGAAAGACGTATTCTGGACTGAACCCTATTTCCCTCCCTGTGTTCTCCAGCTGTGTTTGGAGAGGGTGAGAGCAAGGCTGCAGGTGGGCATGAAGAAGAGGGCACTTTGTGCCAATGTGTCATGTCCCCAGGCAGCGGGTGGGATCTGGGACCCTTCCCAGTTCTCCCAGTGCTGATGGTTCTGCATTTTCCAAAGAGCTGGTGGCAAACATTGAGCTGCTGGCAAGCTTGTGTGCTGCCTTCACCACTAGCTTTGGTCTGACCACAGGCATGAAGAAAATGGAGGTGGAGAGGAATGAGCCAACAGCTGGAGAAACTTTGGGTAATCCTTCTGTAACCATGGGCAGGAGCTCACTGCCCATGATTTGTGAATTTGTCTGCTCTGAAAACATCCTGAGTGTGTGACTGTTCCTCCATTAACACAGGGATGCACTTTCCCAGCCAAAGAGTTGGTGTGAGCTTTGATGGGCTTCAACTGAAATGAGTGCAGGGATTAAGAAGCAGCAAACCCTTTGAATAGGATGCCTTAAGTTGAGTCATCCTTCAGTGCTGGAGTCGGGCAGCAAGAGAGCCCAAACCAAGAATTTCAGGCTAACTTTGGGTTAACTGGCATGGCAAAATAATGGATGCTGAGGTTTTTGCCATGCAGAAGTCACGTGGGTGTTGAAATGTTGTGTGGGCACAGCTGCCCACAGGGGCTGGACATGTCCCTCATACACAGCTGCTGACCAAGGAATGGGAGCTTGACAAAGCTGAGAGTAGCTGAACTATGTGCTCAAAGCTGTTTTCCTTCTTAAAAAGGGTTTCTACCTATTTTCCCTATCTTAGTGTGCTAATGTACACTGTTAGGCTGAGGGGGGACCTCATAGTAGCTTATCAATACCTGAAGGGGGCTACAGAAATGTAGGGATAGGACTTTTGAATAGGGTCCAGGGTGGCAGGACTAGGAGTAATGGATGCAAATTGGAAGAGGGGAGATTTAGGCTGGAGAGAAGAAAGAAGTTCTTTCCTGTGAGGGTGGTGAGACAGTGGAAGAGGTTGCCCAGAGAGGCTGTGGATGCCCCCTCAATCCCTGGAGGTGTTTAAGGCCAGGCTGGATGAGGCATTGAGCAACCTGGTGTAGTGGGAGGAGTCCCTGCCTATGGCAGGGAGGTTGGAACTAGAAGGTCTTGAAGGTCTCTTCCAACCCAAACCATTCTATGATTAGGAATTAGTGAATACATGGGGCTGTGCAATGGTGCTGGGATCCAGTACTTGCTTTCCCCATCGCTGCAGTGGAAATAGTGTTTGGAACAGATGTTAGGGAACAGCTGTAGAAGAAGCATGTGCAGTTTAGTAGGTAATTTGTGTTGGATGGCATTACATTTTCTTTAGGCTGCTTTTGAAAACCAAGTCCTGCACACTTTGCCTGAAGAGATGGAGGGTTTCCCCTGCATCTACTTCAACATCATGTTTCTCACCAGGTTCTCACATATAAATATATGGGTTTGAACACACAAATGTCAATTTAGATGCTGTCTTGAGGCACCTGGGGTCCTTTCTTCTGTTGTTTCCCACATTTGGGGCCTTAGGGGGAAAACTATGATGAGATCTGATTAGCTGTAAGTCTGTTAATTATATCTCCTCAATTAGAGCATCAGTGCAGAAGCATCACTTTCTGATTTGGATTAAGCAGCCCTTCATCTCAACAAAGCCCAGTCAGTGCAGATGAGAGCAGAGTGCACTGAAATCCATCAGATCAAAGTGAGGCACTTCATGTGTGATGCCAAAAGGGCTAATGAATTACTTTAGCTGAGGATTTATGGCCCACAGCTTACTTATGCTCATGCAACTTCCTATCCAAAGCTATGAATTTATGTGCAAATCCACCTGCTGTTTTATCTTTCTGTTCCACCAAGAGGCTGCCTGTGTGAGGAACTAGCTTTAAATTTAGTCCAGCCTGGCGTGGTCTCTTAGAATCTGAACTTTAGAAATTTGTTCTCAAGATGCAACTGGACTTGGAGGTTTAAAACCAGAGCACTTGTAGTTCCTTGGGCTCATCCCCATCCATGTTTGTAGAGGAGAGTGACAAATAACATCTCACTCTCAACTTTCTTCTCCTTCTCCAGCTG
Source organism: Turnix velox (assembly GCA_013400935.1). Classification (NCBI taxonomy): domain Eukaryota; kingdom Metazoa; phylum Chordata; class Aves; order Charadriiformes; family Turnicidae; genus Turnix; species Turnix velox. The sequence goes on from VZTY01029308.1 coordinate 14,715, forward strand.
CTCTTTCTCTTGCCTTCCCTTATCAAGGTCATCTCCCAAAATACCTCTGGGCCATTTTTGGAGTTGCAAGGTCTCCATGTGTTGGCAGTATGGTGTGAGCAACTTGTGGAGAATATGTAAAATGTCATGGATTTCACATACATTGTGGAAAAAGAGAAAATAGCTTCAAGTGTAAAGGATATGGAAATTGGGTGAATAAACAGTGGTGCATTCGAGGATTTTTCCATGCAACAAGCTAGATTGATGCTTCACAAGGAAAAAAAATNTGGTCGAAGCCACTGAGGAGCATCACACAGAGCTCCTTGAACAGCTTCTGACCATCTCTCTGCTTTTAGCTGGTGGTTTTAGGGTACATACAGTGGAGTCCTCCAGATAGTGTAGATTTTTCTGGTTTTTTTGCTCCTGTACCAACATTTTATAGTGCCTAATACATCAAGCTTCTGGAAGACCTATTTAGCCTGTAGATTTAGGGGCAGGAGATGCTGAGAGGTCTACCTGGCTAGGATAGGAGAGAAATCTGGGACTTGAGTTGTTATGCTTTCCTCTCCTTTCTGAAGTTCTTTGTACCAGGAGTCACTAGCTGGTGGTATGGCTTTCCACATGATATTGGTGGTTTAGGTAGCAAATTGTGTAAAAACAAAAAAGAGGAAGACAAAAGTGCTTATGTTTTCTGGAGTCTACAAGGAGGTAAAATGTCCTAGCTGTATCAAAAAATGCAGGAACCAACTGGTTTTGCCTTCAGGGCTTGCGGGGCAGAAAATAACTGTTCTACTCAAGCTAGGACATCTGGTGCATAGAAGTGTGTGGTGTTTGATAATGAGTTGTAAATGGCATTACTGCATTTTATATATATATATATAAATAAAATAATGTGGAGAGTTAGTGCAGTATGGTGTGAGCAACTTGTGGAGAATATGTAAAATGTCATGGATTTCACATACATTGTGGAAAAAGAGAAAATAGCTTCAAGTGTAAAGGATATGGAAATTGGGTGAATAAACAGTGGTGCATTCGAGGATTTTTCCATGCAACAAGCTAGATTGATGCTTCACAAGGAAAAAAAAATTATATAAACTTATAAACTTTGACTGCAGTTGCATGAGGAAGCCTGTGTGTGCAAAAAAAAAAAGAAAAAAACTAGTCCATCTACTTTTCAACAGATCTCCATTTTCGTTGATTTCAACAATTGAACACTAGAAGATCTGAGATGTGATTCATTTCTGGTTTGTATCGGTTTCATCCAGGACACCTCCTGAGGTCTGAAAAAAGCTGTGCTGTTTGACACCTGAGTAAGCAAAAACCCGGGTTCATTTCTCTGTTTGAGATCAACGTTTCAACAGTGTTGTTTCTTAACAGGCAAAAAAAACGAGCTTGGAGCCATCGAAACACCGGGTTCACTTTGGGCAATAATTTACCAGGGCTATGCAACTTGTAAACATGTTGAGAAACTGCCCTTCCACATCTAACTGGATGGGGGGGTGGGATGTATGAAGGGAATCCAACCTTTCTTGGAAAAGTTGGGA
>VZTY01029308.1:19293-34278 GCA_013400935.1 Turnix velox
CCACAACCTCTCTGGACAAATCATCTAGTTAAAAAGACCATTTAGTCATTACTCACTACACAACTAGCCAGCATCTCTGTCCAAATTTCTCAAACATGAATAGAGCATCCTTCCCCCTAAAAAAAATGTCTGACACATTTGCTGTGACACCTTTAACTTCTCAAAAGCAGAATAAAAACTGGTCCAAGAAAACCTGAAGGATGGAATCATGCCCACTCTGTAACATAGAATGGTTTGGGTTGGAAGGTAGCCTAAAGATCATCTAGTTCAACCCCCCTGCCATGGGCAGGGACACCTCTCACTAAACCAGTTTGGTAAATGCTTCATCCAGCCTCCTGGGAGGAGGGGGCATCTCTAGGGAGGAGGAAGCATCCACAACCTCCCTGGGGCTAGAGTTCAAGATGTCAGCAAGAGGAAGGCTCTGTGTAGTGTAGGATGAGCAGCAGCAGTGGGCACATAGACCAAAGAAAGTGAGAAAAGCCATAAGGAAGAAGGATGGGTGGTTCTCTGTGCTCCCCAGATCTGATGTTGGCCGGGGCGTGGGTGTGTGGAAGGATCCAGATAAGGATTAACGGCTCTCGGTGGGATATCGTGCCTTTTGGAGATCTTTAATCAGTTGGACCAGCATCCTATGAGCACATTTCTTACTTGATTATCTCCCTTGGCGTGTTTTGGTTTCCTTTTCCTTTGTTCAGTATTATTTGTTTATTAAAATGTTAGATCCTATTCAACTTGCTAGTTGAAGGCTTGATGTTCGTGCCTCTTTTTAAAGTTTTATATGGTGATTAATTTTTTTTTTCCCCTAGCCTGACTTGTTGCTTTTCAGTAGCAAATTTCAGTCCTTTACTGAAGATATGGGGTCAGATCCTCACTTTACAAGCCAATTGCAGAATCTGCATTAAAGCCAGTGTATCAGACAGCCTTGTAGCAAACAGTTTGCCTCATTAGTTTGGGGATAGAACTTTTTAATATAGGGTATGTGATGGAAGGACTAGAAATAATGGAGGTAAATTGGAAGAGGGTAGATTCAGGCTTGTTATAAGAATGAAGTTCTTTATGGTCAGAGTTGCCCAGAGAGGTTGTGGATGCCCCCTCAATCCCTGGAGGTATTTAAGGCCAGGCTGAATGAGGGACTGAGCAACCTGGTCTAGTGGGAGGTGTCCCTGCCCATGGCAGTGGGGTTGGAAGTTGATGATCTCTAAAGTCTCTTCCAACCCAAAATATTCTATGATTACATCTCTCCTAAGTAGTTGCAAGTTGGGTCATTCTGGAGGGAAGTAATTTTGTGTGAAAGCCCAGTTTGGTTGAAACTATATCAGAACGACTGTTATAAAACATGAGGCACTTTGTCTTCTCTCTTATAAGCTGTGGAATTTCTACCCATTATCAGAAATATTACAAGAGTCCTTGCAGTGAAGTTGCCTTCTGATATGCAGAGACTTGTCTGGGCTGGGAGTGAACACAGCCAAGTGTAACTTCTCTTTTAGAAGCAAATAAATAACTTGAGTGAAGTTACTAGAACACACTAAAGCCATTTCCAGGAAGGCTGCTGCAGAGGCAGGTAGGATATGCTGAAGATTTATACTGAGGGTGAACACCTGCAAGTACTGTAATGATGCTGTACTAGAACATTGGAGTAAAATATTTGATCAACAGATAGGTCAGGAGGAGATACATGGCTTGGGTTTCTAACCAGCTTGCAGATTAGAGGAGGGACAGTTAAATGAAGGTTTCTTTTGAAATCTGTGTGTGAATATATCATCGTGGCTATGGGGGAAGTCAGATCTATCACTGTGTGCTGTTATTCCTTTCCTAGAAAGAGCAAATTTTAAGTGCCCCAGCAGTGCTAGATGGTGTTGGTGGATTCAGGGTGAGCAGCAGGGGAAGCTGAGAAAAGAAAAAGTCTCAGCAACATCCCTGCTAACCACGAGAAAGGTTTTAGAAGTAAAGCACAGCTTATCCTGGAGAGGTGTGCAATTGTTTTGAACTAATTCAATCAAGGTTCAGGAAATTACAGTGAAATAAAGCAGAAGAAAAACTAGGGAGGAAAAAAAAAAATCAATAAAAAAGGGTGGAGTAGCTGCTGTGATTGAGAAAAGAGATTACTGTTGATTTATTGATTTGGTCCTCAGCTTGCCATCTCAATCAGGGCCTCTTTTTTTTGGTTAATGGTATTCATATTTATGCTTTAGGACCATGTGCCAATAAGAGAAGAATGTCATTAAGTCTCCAGGCCTGAAAACATTAGGCACCATGAAGGCACAAAGCCTTCACGTTGCTCTTTACTGGAAAGAAAAACTTTAGAAGGCTGAAAATCTGGTGCAGAGCACAGCAAAGGATCTGTTCTCCTTCCAGGGCAAGAAGCAACTTTTATTGTTGCCCTTCTTGGGATCCTCAGAGCCAAATGGTTTCAAAAACCAGTTGCTTGGCTTTTGAATGATGTCATCATGGTCAAAGCCCATCTTCTCTTGCATCTCATGAGAAACTTTCCTCCAGCTCCCATTGTGTCTTTTCCTTTTCTCCAGCTCCTGTTGCCCATTTCCTTTCTCCTGCAGAGAACTCAATTTTGGGGCACTCCTTTCTTTGTGCTGTTTGATGGGTCTTGGGCTCCTCCAAATTAGCACAACACCATGGTGTGGGATCTTACTCTTCATTTCAGTGCCTACCAGTGACTGATGTCAACTGGACCATAGTCCTGAACCATCAGAAATGGCAAATTCTGAAGTTACTATTTCACTAGATAGAACTTTAATGGATCACATCCTTTATGACCAACTTCACAGAAAGCTTCTTGGATGCATTTATTTCTTTTATAGGTTGTTTTGGGTTTTTTTTCCCCAAGGACTTTGTTAATTGGGGAGCTGAATTTTGTTAATTGGAAAACTGTGTTTTTTGTGAAGTTTGGGTATTGGGTTGAGTTTTTTGATGATGGATTACTGGCACAGGCTGGCCAGTGTGGGGTCTCCTTCTCTGGAGACATTCAAACCCCAACTGGATGCCTTCCTGTTTGACCTGATCTTGGTGTTCCTGCTCCAGCAGGGGGATGGAACTGGATGATATCTTGAGGTCCCTTCCAATCCTTGACATTCTGTGATTCTTTGAGTTCTCAAGGTCTTCCATTTGGTTTGAGCTGAGAACGGGCCAGTCAAAGACCTATTTTTTTTTTTTTCTATGCTGAGGGAAACATGAGAACTCATTGTTATGAAGTGGCAGAACTGAGTCACCCAGGGTTTAGTCAAAGAAGAAACAACATCTCATCAGTGCAAACCAGAAGAAAAAAACGCTCTTTCTTCATTACTCATTATACCACAGCAAGAATCGGAATCACTCAGGGATTGTTGTTAACAGCTATATGTTGCTTAGATAAAATAGTCTGGAAATGATAGATGATTTTTTTTCTCTTTTTTTTTTTGGTGGGAATTGCTTCTGATTTATGCAATGTGAGATGCAGAGCCAACTCGCCCTGATTTTTTCCGGTTCTGTGCAATTAGGTGAGATTTAATCAAGGAACTTTGTGAATTACTTGCACCATTCCATGGAGCTTGCGTGGTACCTCTGGGTGTCACCCAACGAGCTGTGGCCACTTCAACTCTCTCCTCTTCCAAACAACACCATGAGAAAATGAATTTTAAAAGTCTTTGTAGATCAAGATGAATAATTTTTATTTTTGGGTGGTTTTGATGTATTTTAAGTGTAAATCTGATATTTTCAGAAAGACTTCAAGTATGTTTGGGGGTGTGAGATGGAGTTTAACCAATTGTGTCAGACCTGGTCCTTCAGCTTCCTTCTTGGCTTCCATATGGGTAGCCAATATGGTCAAGATTTGGTCATGAGATCATTGTGGTAGCACGAGAAGCCTTTTTGAAGGCAAAAACTGGAGGTCAGAAAAGCCTTGTCAGTCCTCAGTGTCTACCTCATTTATTATATCAAGTTGTGTGTGGATTTTTTTGGTGAGAACCCATGGACAGGGCAACAAGTAAAACATGGAAAGATCTTGGATAGTTCTTTCTATAAAGCAAAATTGCTTTGGTTTGTGCTGAGTTGGTGTTGGGAAGTCCTCCCATTATGGCTGGAGTGGTGGCCACAGGTCTCTCAGTAGCCTGAGCATGGGGAGCTCAGGAAGCTTCAGAGCCCTTGACTAGTCTTATAATTGAAATAATTCTAATAGGAAAATCATAGAATCATAGAGTTGGAAGGAACCTTCAAAGGTCATCTGGTCCAACACCCTGCTGTGAGATCAGGTTGCTGTACTAGATCAGGTTGCTCAGAGCCTCAGCAAGCCTAGCTTTGGATGTCTCTAGGATGGGGCTTCCACCACCTTTCTGGGCAACCTGTTCCAGTGTCTCACCACCCTTATTGGGAAGAACTTCTTCCCAGTGTCTAAGGTAACCCTTCCCTGGTCTAGTTGTAAGCTATTTCCCTGCATTTGGCTGCTACACGCTCTGAGAAACATTACCCTCTCCAGTAGACCCCCTTCAGGTACTGGTGAATACATTTTATATTTTCTTTTCAGATATCAATTCAACACACTGGACTTCAAATTTAGTTACTCTTGCAACAGTTGTGACAGAAACACTTTTTTTTAGTAAATCTCTGCTTTAGAAGATACAATAATTGATATTTAACCACATAAACTATATAAAAGTGAGCTCGACTGCCAGCCTCCAAAGCAACAGAATAGAATCACAGAACAGTTTGGGTTGGAAGGGACCTTCAAGATCATCTAGTTCCAACCCCACTGCCATGGGCAGGGCAGGGACACCTTCCACCAAAACAGGTTGTTCCGTGTCTCATCCAGCCTGGCCTTAAACACCTCCAGGGATTGACGGGGCATCCACAACCTCTCTGGGCAACCTCTTCCAGTGTCTCACCACCCTCAGAGTAAAATTTGTTATTCCTAGTTCTTCCATCACATATCCTATTAAAAAGTCCTACCCCAGCCTTTCTGTAGCCCACTTCAGGTATTGATAAGCTACTATGAGTTCCCTCTGAGCCCTATCTTCTCCAGGCTGACCAACCCCAACTTCTTCAGCCTGTCCTCAAAGGGGAACCTTTAATGTTTACTTTTTTTTTTTCTCCGCCCCCCCCACTAATCTTTGCTTGCTCTCTTGCATCTGCTGGGAAAAAGTGGCTTTTCATTCTGTGAGCTTGACGCTGTGCACAAATAGAGGAGTCGATAAAAGGGTTTTGCTGACGCAAGCGTCGCGAGGTGCATGCGAGGTGTGTGGGGGGGGAGAAAGTGGGCAAAATGGGCAAACAAAGCCCTTGCTGCCTCCTCCATCGTCCCCGGGGGCAAAAGCAGGAGAAGGGGATGGAAAGCAGTGGTGACATTTTGTTGTTTTTGAGCCCGAATGTTTTTAAAACATTGCTGACTGTTAGCGTCAACAGAGGAGCAGGGAGGAGGAAAAGCAGAGATGAAGCGCGTGACTGGGGAGGAGAAGAAGGTGCATCAGGACAGAGTAATTAGAGGAGCTTTATTTTGGTGGAAGTTCATCAAGAAGAACTAAATGCACCACGAGAGGACAGGTTCCTGGTTGGAAGGCACACTTGATGGATTTTGACAAATTAAACAGTTGTAAAGATTATTTGGAAGTTTTCCAGATCTTTACTGTTATTTATGTCACTGAACTACAAAAAAAAAAGAAGGAAAAAAAAATCCAGTGGTTAATTTGCACTTCTTATAATTTTTATGATACTTGTGTTGTTGTAAATTTAGCAGCGTGCGGCGTCAACTCAGCGGGATACGTTTTATGTTGTCAGCTACCTTTTGACATCATAATAGATCTCAGTTGCCAAAGCTTCAGGGAGAGAGAGGGGAGGAAATTGTAGGAGCTGCCTGAGTGCTTGGATCAAACCCAGGTAGGAGAAGAGTGGGTCTGTGTGACTGCTGCAGAAGCCACAAGGATGGTGGGGATGCCCCAGAGTCCTTGTGCACATGGTAACAAAAATGTTGGTGGTGGTAAGGATTGATAAGGTGAAGATAGGATTGAACCCCATGGTGTCCTTGGTGGGCTTTTGAAGTTCAGGCAGCTGCTTGTGGGAGATAACTGTGGAGTGCTGAGCTCCTTGGGTCTTGTCCCACCATGTGGACCTTCTCCTGACCCTGCAACTCAACCCTGCTGTCTCTTAAATGATGGCAAATTGGTATTTGGTCTTCTAGGAGTTGTCAAGCTGATGTCTGTCCCTGTAGATAATATGGTTTTGGGGGGCTGACCACTGTGACATTGATTCTGCTAGCAGCTTTCTCCTCATACTGTGGTCCGTGGTATGTCTCCACCATAAACACAAGGTAGAAACAGGCCAAGCATGTTGTTCATAGGAGCAGCTTTTGTCCTTTGGGACAGCTTTGGTCAAAAGGAGGCACAACAGGAGTTGTACAGAGTGCCTCTGATACCTGAATTCATACTTCTTGCCAGTTGTTTTATTAGTAGCTTTCTACAATGTTTTTCTTTTTATAGAGACTCTATAGCTACTTTTCTTCTATTGTCTCCTCTCTTGGAAGAGGGAGCAACATCTGAAGTTTACACAGAATCACAGAATGTCAGGGATTGGAAGGGACCTCAAGAGATCATCTTGTCCAATCCCCCTGCCAGAACAGGAACACCCAGCTCAGGTCACACAGGGAAGGGGTCCAGGCAGGGTTTGTATGTCTCCAGAGAAGGAGACTTCACAGCCTGTGCCACTGTTCTGTCACGCTCACTGTGAAAAAGTTTTTTTTCTTATATTTCCATGGAACCTCCTGTGTTTCCACTTCACCTGTTGCCCTTTATCCTATTACTGGGGGGTCACTGAGAAGAGCCTGGCTCCATCCTCCTGACACTTGCTCTTTCCATATTTATAAGCATGGATGAGGTCACTCCTCAGTCTCCTCCAAGCTAAAGAGACCCAGCTCCCTCAGCCTTTCCTCAGAAGGGAGGTGCTCCAATCCTCTTCATGATCTTCATGGCTCTGCACTGGACTCTCTCAAGTAGTTCCCTGTCCTTCTTCAACTGAAGGTTGTAGAACTGGGCACAATATTCCAGATGTGGTCTCACTAGAGCAGAGTAGAGGGGTTTAAGCTTAGGTAGCTTACAGAACAGATGTAGTTATTTCCCACTAGGGTGGTTTATTTTACTGGGAGACTTGCCTTGGTTACATGTGACACGTGAAATGGTCTTCTTACAAAGCATGTCCTTTTCAGAATTTTCTGCTTCTTTCCACACTTGCCCTTTGCCTCCTAAGCCTGAAAATGGAAGAATTTATGAAGGGTTGTTTCCTGGGTGTTTGTGGCATTAACCAGGTTTCTCAAGGGCGTTTTATGTGCTCTTTCCACTCTAATGGGATTGTCCATTGAGTTCAGCTCCAGTACATTGGGGATCCACTCACACAGATAGCTGATTAAGCTGAACCTTCCTTATCCCTAGGTAATCCCAAAATAGGCAAATTGTTAGCGTGAGATTGGTTTTCTGACTTTTTGGGGGATTTTTAATTAAGTGCTTTGTAGTTGTCCTCCACCTTCCCTCCTCATTGGGGTCTTTAGCTGTGCTGACTTCAGCTCTCTCATTCCTTTTTTCTTCCTTGATTGTGGTGGTTTTTTTCTTCTTTTCCCCTAGAGGTGTTTTTATGACCGACTTCGTTCTGTGTATGGCTTCAAAGCTGCACAACTTGAGCAGGTTTTGGGTACAAAGAAAATCTGTGAAGAGAGGGTCATGCTGCTGCTCAGGTCTTGCTGGGTCTTGCTCTTGCAGCCAACACCAAAGTGAGGGTGGATGTAGCTTTGGAACAAAGCACACATTTACTTTTGAGTTGATTTTATCATCCCTGTCTTTTGACAAAGGAGAGATTGTGGATGTCCCCTCTCTGGAGGTGTTTAAGGCCAGGCTGCATGAGGCATTGAGGAACCTGGTCTAGTGGGAGTTGTCCCTGCCCATGGCAGGGGGGTTGGAACTAGATGATCTTGAAGGTCCCTTCCAACCCAACCCAAACCATTCAATGACAGGAGATGGGACAACACACAGGCACCTGTTTCAGGGAGGTGGTGGAGGCCCCATCTATGGAAACATGCAAAGCCAGGCTTGATGGGGCTTTGAGCAAGTTTATCTAGTGCAGGATGAAGGGGTTGTTCAGCCTGGAGAAGTACTGGGAGGACCTCATAGTAGCTTATCAATACATGAAGGGGGAATTCAGAAAGGCTGGGATAGGACTTCTGAATAGGGTTCAGGATAGCAGGACTAGGAGTAATGGATGCAAATTGGAAGAGGAGAGATTTAGGCTCAAGCGAAGAAGGAAGTCCTTCCCTGTGAGGGTGGTNGTTTATCTAGTGCAGGATGAAGGGGTTGTTCAGCCTGGAGAAGTACTGGGAGGACCTCATAGTAGCTTATCAATACATGAAGGGGGAATTCAGAAAGGCTGGGATAGGACTTCTGAATAGGGTTCAGGATAGCAGGACTAGGAGTAATGGATGCAAATTGGAAGAGGAGAGATTTAGGCTCAAGCGAAGAAGGAAGTCCTTCCCTGTGAGGGTGGTGAGACACTGGAAAAGGTTGCCCAGAGAGGTTGTGGATGCCCCCTCAATCCTTGGAAGAGTTTAAAGCCAGGCTGGATGAGACACTGAGCAACCTGGTGTAGTGGGAGGTGTCTCTGCCCATAGCAGGGGGTTGGAACTAGATGATCTTTAAGGTCCCTTCCAACTCAAAACATTCTATAGTTGTATGTCCCTGCATTGGAAGAACAGGATCAGATCTGATTTGTTTCTCAGCAGCAGCCTCGTGTGTTAGTCTGTGCTCGCTGGCGAGACTGATTCTGGCTAATGTTTGCCAGATTCTTCTATTACATATTAAAATAAGATCTTCTTGAGTGGGTTCTGTCTCTGTCTGTGTTTAAAAAAAAAGTAAAACAACAAAAAACTAGGCCAGCCCTAACAAGCACATTTTTTCCCTGTTTTTGTTTTTGCATTTTGTCATTTTGCATATTGAGAAACGGAATGTAAAGATTCAATAAGAAATAAAAAAAGCCTGCTAACATCAGAAAAGAAATAAAGCTTTGCATTATTCCGCCCAACTGCGAAAATCTGACTGATATTTTGTGGATACAGACTTTGTTTTTTTTTATGGTGTTTCCTTTCCCCACCCATAGATCACAGATGCGACGATAAAAATTAATGCCTTTTTTAGTAAATGCTTTTCTTTTCTGAACTTGGTCTAAAGAGGGTCACCAAGGCTTTTGTTACTGATAAATGTGACAAGATTTAGGGACAAATAATAGCCAGGCATTAATTTGTCAGGGCAGGAGGTTCTGCAAGAAAATGCAGAGCATTTCTCCCTCCTTTAAATCCAGCTATTTCAATATCATAAAGTTTTTATTTCAGCCATCAGGAGAGGAGCCCTGTTTGAAGAATTCAGCTTTAAAAAATGTCTTTGTAAATTGAGATTTTAGGACTTACCTATTTGGAGGACGTTCTGTATGATAAATGACCCTTATAAGACACAAAAAAAAAAGTAATTTTGCATGTCTGCTCCCTAGGATGTGTGATAATAATGAATGAACATTTTATATATCATTATATATATATCATGGCAGAACAAAAATCAGAAGATATATTATTCATTATTCCCGTTACTTTATATTTAAAAGGCAAAGGTTTTTGCTGCTTTGCCAAAACAAGGGCTGCAGAGAATATATTTATAATAATCCCTGCAAAATACCAAGGCTGGAGAAGCTTTTCCAGGTTTTTAGCACTGGAGAAAATGAGGGGATGCCTTTAATTGTATTCATTTGAACATTAATACATTAATGCTGAGATTTAAGTACTGGTACTATTAAAAATTAAACTGGAAGGGGTGGCATGTGGATCATATGCTATAGTGTGAGTTGTCAGGTGCAGTGTTTGCATATTTAACCTTCCTGGATGTTTGAGGTTGGATTTGACCTGATCTAAGTGTTCTTGCTCTGGCAGAGGATTGGACTAGATGATCTTTTGATGTCCCTTCCAATCCCTGATGTTGTGATTTGGTTTTGAGGGACACTTGGGTTCTTTTCATGCCACTTCCCCAGCTCTGTTTCCTTTCACAAAAGGTACATTTGCAGCACCTGAGCGAAAGTTTGTGCTGATTAAAATCTGAAGAGGCTGAGGAGGAACTTGTTTGCTGTCCTGAAGTCCTCTTGTTTCTTCTCCCCAGTCCTCCCCCTGCTGTGTCCACAGCTATTTTGCAATATGCAACCCCCTCCGAGCACCGCCTGCGGAACTGGAGTAGCTCTGGCATGTAGATTTCCCAGTGGGAGAACTTGTGTGGATGGTAATTTTAATGAGACCTGATTTAAGCAGTAGAATAGATCCATAAAACTAATCCAAGCAGACTTTCAAGAGCTCTTACTGTTTGTCAGGGCAGTGCATTTTCGAGGTGCATCATCCCCCGTCGGCTGGGTAAAGAATATTATCATCTGGAAAAGTTAGGCTGTATTAATTCAGATTGTTTCCATGCAAAAAGCGTGATCGAGAAATGCTCAAATCCAGGGCAGGCCAAATATAGACTTATTTATTTTCGAGGCTCAACTTTCTTCCAAAAAAAAGAAAAAAAAGATGCTGGAACCACAGGGCCTGAAGGCTCTAGATGAATGAATGCAAAGTCTGTATGAGGGTGTGCAGCTGCGTGTTGAAGATGTGACAAACCTTTCTCTTGGCTTCACACCCTCCCTTCATTTAAGGCCATTGCCCAGTCCTTGATCTTATTAATGTTTATAAATATGGAAGGGGTGAGTGTCAGGAGGATGGAGCCAGTGACATCTGATGATAGGACAAGGGGCAATGGGTGCAACACAGGAGGAAATATGAGAAAAAACTTCTTCAAAGTGAGGGTGACAGAACAGTGTCCCAGGCTGCCCAGAGAGGGTGTGGGGTCTCCTTCTCTGGAGACATTCAAACCCCACCTGGATGCCTTCCTGTGTGACCTGATCTAGGTGTTCCTGCAGGGGGATTGGACTAGATGATCTCTTGAGGTCCCTTCCTATGCCTCTACTTTGTCCTCTCCTGTGCTGTCATGCAGCAGAAAGAGGGTTTTCTTCTCTCCTGTGGATGTAGGATCACGCTCATCCCAGAATCTGAATCTTGACTGCACAGAATCACAGATTGTCAGGGACTGGAAGGGACTTGGAGAGTAACACTCTTGGTCTGAGGCTTTTCCCAGCACTCAAGAGCATTTCTTGCTGTTGTTGGAAATTCTGTAGCTCTCCTTGTTTTTTTTCTTGCCTTCACTCATCCCTCCAGCCCCTTCCCCCTGTCCTGAGCCGGCAGTAGCAGTGACAAACGTTTAAAGTAGAGGGGGGGGGGAGTTTATTTGCTTTTTCTCACAGGATATGCTAAGTGATTTTGCAGTTGGAGTGGAGTGGCGTTACTGCACTTAGCTCTGCATTTATTAAATAAATTTGTTCTCCTCCAACTCCAGCCTTAAGTGTGTATTATGAAACCCCAGAGCCAATCTTAGTGGCTGCAGTCTGCAAATATTTTTAAAATTATGTAATTAAAACGGGGCTCGGGCTGCGATGTCCACTCAAGTGATTTATTAATTGAATGGTTTGATGGAATTGAATGTTATTTTAGTTTATACAGAAAGGCTTGGTATCTGTTTCACAGGCAGGGACATCTTGTGGGGCTGTCAGTGCTGGTTCAGAGGTCCTTGGGAGGAATCTTTAGCACCCAATTAAATATTAACCAAGAAGATGTGACTCGTTCTTTTCTCTGTCCCTGAAACTGTGTTTTGACATCTGAGGCTGGTGATAAAAATTTGCTGGGCAGAATGGCTCGCAATGCACTCTATTTATCACTAGATTATTTTTAAATTAATCATGCTAAAAATCTCCCCTTTGTAATTGTGCTGGGGCTCAGGGCTGTACCATGTGTGTAAATAAAAAAAATTACCCTTTTAATTTCACGTTCTCTCTGTCTCACTGTTGCAGCCAAACTATATCTCTCTTTTTTTGTTGGGAGGGGGGAAAATGTCATTTTCAAGGTATTGTGGTTACTGAGCAGGGGCTGTGATTGAAAAGTATGTAAACTAATCTTTAGTTGCTGGTGTCACTTTTATATTCTTATGTCAGAACACAAGGCGGCTGCTTTAAGTTTGTCTTTCGCTGTGTATTAATTTTCAAGTCTAATTTTTCTTGGGTTAAAGCTTATACTGTGTCTCTCTACTACACGTTGCCATTTGTTGCCAAAGTAAATGGCCACTTGTGAAAAAAGTACAAAATTAGTTCCTGCTTGATTACTGTAAAATACTTATTTATTTTCATAGGGAGAGGGTTTTTTTTTTTAATTACCAGTGCATGAATTACAATTATCCTACATCCTATCAGGGACTTAGAAGATGAAGCAATCATAGAATGGTTTGGGATGGAAGGGATCTTAAAGATCAACTAGATACAAACCCTCTGCCATGGGCAGGGACAACAGTCACTAAACCAGGTTGCTCAATGCCTCATCCAGCCTGGCCTTAAACACCTCCAAGGAGGGGACATCCACATCCTCTCTGGGCAACCTCTTCCAGTGTCTCACCATCCTTACAGTAAAGAACTTTTCTTCTATCCAGCCTATATCTCCCCTCTTCTAATTTTCATCCATTACTCCTAGTCCTGCCATCCTAGAACCTATCAAGCACCATGTGTTTATTGCTGCAAAGAGCATTAAGTTTTAGGGCTGTGCGTTGCTTTCCCAAAAACAAGAGGAATTTTGGGTTTTGTGGGTGTTTTTGGGTTTTCTTCTTCTAAGCTCACACGATGCGTCGCTCCTGCCCTTTATAAATCCAGAGCATTTCAAATTAAAACCTGGGGTGAACGTGTCTGCATAAGAACTTCTTTGTCTCCTGATGCCCAAGCATTGAAAATTAAATGTGGTTGTGGAGAAGTATTTATTCATACCATACCTCACACCTGATCCTGTGTCAGTATGACATCAGCTCTGCCACAAAGATTTCTGGTGGTTTAAAAATGTTCCGTTGTGAAATAAGCGGGAGAGGTAGAAAAAGGGGCAAGGAAGGCAGCAAAAATAAACTACTGGCGGGATTTGATGGTTTGCCAGTTGAAAAAAAAAATTAAAGAGAAAAAAAATTATATTCTGAGGTCCACATGCTGCCTTTGATCCCAACACAGGACTTCCATTTGTGCTGGTGGCTGTGGAGGGAAAGCTGTGGATGACTTAATTTGTATGTTGTGGGAAGTTCTTTTTCCTAGCATGTGGTCTAGCTTACTTGAAGAATCTGAAATGCGTTATAAATGTAAATGCTGTGTTTAAGTAAAACTTCATTATGTTTTTGGTGGTTTCCAAAAATGCGCAGGATTTGACCTTAAAGTGTTATTTCAAGGTGTTACGATGTATGAGCTAGACTTTGTAGACTCCTAAATTAAATCTTTGAACATGTTATTATTGTATTTTGGCATGGGTGAGATGTAGTTCTCAGCTATTTTCTGTCACAGCCCTCATTTTTCTGACGAGAGGAATGAGACAGGGACAAATTCTTCTCTAAGAGGCATGCAGATTATGGGGATTACCCTGTTGTTATCTGTGGTGTAACCAAATACAGGTCTGCCATTTGCAGGTTGTGATGAGTCCTCATCCTCATCTCACCATTGTGATGGAGCTCTCACATAAAGATGGGTGAAGCCACCACCCAGCACAACTCCCCTGGACCATCTTGGAGCCCCACGAAGGATGTGGTGAAGGGTTTAGCATTTGGATCCAAATCTGGTTCGCATATGAAAAGGGGTTGTGTTTCTGTTTGGAAAATATGAGCCCTTTTTTACGTAGCCCAGGTGTGGATTAGCTCTCTAAAACCATTTGCCCATTCCTGTGTTTGTGGGAGACCTGTTTTCAATTCTTTACAAAGGGGCCGTAGAAAGAGCAGAAGCAATCCAAAAATGGGAGTAGAGAAAAAAAATAAAAATTTTAAAGAAAATAACAAAGTGTTTGTGATCTCAGGTTGGTAGTCTGGATGTAGGAGCAGACATAACTGTTATACCTATGCTTATTTCCAAAGAAAATAGTTGCAAAATGTTTCCACCTTATGCCACGAGTGCTCAGGGCTTGTATTTCTCCTTCCCTGTGTTAACAACCATACACTGGTGCTCCAGGAGGGCAAGAAGCACTGGTGGCCGTGGGCCACCATCCACGCTGGTCTCATGGGGAGGGTGTGTGTCAGCCACCACCATGGGACAGGCAGAATTTGGGCTGGGGTGTGTTCTTGTAGAGAAGTCAATTAAGAATAAAAGCTCTGAGTCAGCACCCAGGGCTGTTGGTCACCAAAGCACCAGAGAGAGACTGACTTTGAAGTGTTGTTGTTGGTGCCAGTTTCACTCCATGTGGTCGTGGTATGAATCATGAAGATCATGGGTGATCTTCCTTCTGGAACAAAGCCAACCCCAAACAATGGCTTGGTCATCTTTTTGGTCACTTCACTTGGCTGTCTAGCTGTTCATCCATCCATCCATCCATCCTGGGGTGGTCTCCTGCCACATGCTTGAGGTGGAAAAGAAGATCATCCGATGCTTATATTGAAGGTTGTTCTTCATCCATCTCTAGGAGCTCCCTTTTTTTCCCCTCCTTTGTGAGCTGGCTGGTTCCTGGATGAGGTGCAGCATGAAATAATTGCTGCAAATACTCAAAATCCTAGGTGGAAAAAGATATGTAGGATGTCCCACTTTCCCTGTTTCATGTTTTGCCTCAGTTTTGAGTAGGGTGATGCTTGGAAAGGCATCCTAGCCTGGAGTTCAGAATGGGTGGCTTCACCCCTGTTTCTTGAACAGCTAATTTTGCCAGCTCGTTATTATTCAGCCTCCCCTGTTTTCACACTCTGACACAAAACTAGAGAGAAGATGAGATTTGAAATTGTGTCCAGCACGTTATCCTGATACCTGAGACACCGTGTCGATATGAGAGTCTCTTCACCGCAAGGACTTTCTTGGTGGTTTCTGAGAGATCCCAGTGTGAATAAGAAGAAAAAGCAGAAACTAATAGCTCGA
>VZTY01029308.1:40433-59489 GCA_013400935.1 Turnix velox
GGGGGGGAGGAAGGGATTATTCCCCTTTATGGCTTTTTTAACAGCGCAAGGTTAAGTTTGGAGGCGAAGAATAGTTGTTCCAGCGCGGGGATAAAATGGTTAAGACTGCCATTGAGGCACGGTGGGGTTTATTTTTAAGGAACGGGGGAAGATGTGGCGAGTATAAAACAGGCAGCGGCGGCCGTGTTTGATGTGCTGGCTCTGGGCGTCAGGGAGGTGGCCCCTCATCGTTCCGCTGGGCATTTTGATGGGGTTTTGATACTTTCTGGGAACACTTTCCTGCCTTCAGTGGATTCAGTCGAGCCCTGTGATGCCAAAGCAATTCTTGGGAGGTGGCGAATAAGCAAATCAATCCATCACTTAAAAAGATGCAAGACTTTTCACCACCGCCGCTCGAATTCCGAGCTGTTCTTAACTTGTCTATTAACTGCGCCCGTATTTCCTATAAGATCTGCTAAAAAAGCAGGGGAGGAATGGATTTGGATTAGTTTCCTGGCCCTGTCTTATGCCAAGTGATTCTTTTCCAAGGTTACAGTGGGATGGGAAGGTAAAATATTATTTAGAAAGGGAAAAATGTGCCGTGCACAGCTTCGTCATCTCTTTTAAAAATTTTTATTTCTGTTTAGAATAAGTAATAAGCACCAGCCGGGGGTTCTGAGCATCCTGTTAATGACTGAAAATGAAAATACAGTATGATTTTTTGCTCCTTCCTTCTTTCCTTCCACCCAGAAGCAGTAAGGTGTAGTGGGCATTAATATCCTTGTGTGTTGGCCTGCACCAAATCCATTTTCCCTTCCCTTTCAAAGCAAAGAAGGAGGAAAAAAGTGCAATTATTCACTCACGGTTTTGCTCTTCACCTGCATTTCACTTTCTGAGGAGGTGATAATGACTCCACAGTAGAGAAAACCTCCTGTGCTGTGCTTCTTAACATCTTCTCTAGGCACTGCCTAAACGTGGACACCTTCAGGATGTTCAGAAAGAATATTTCTCCCTCTGATTATTTAATAAACATAGTGTAATATATATTTATATATATATTTTTTATGTTAGGGAAAGAAATAGATCCAACAGAACTGATGATGACCATTCTCAAACCAATTCTACTCATAATTGTGTGAGTGCAAGTGACTGAAACTGCACCAGATGAGAGGAATAACGTGTGTTTCAGCATCATGCCCAGACATTGCTCTTCACAATCACTGGCCATCGTGTATTTTCAGGATTAGCCAAATATTTAATGAAAAACACCATTTATTCTTTTTTTCCTCCTACTAACGTACAGTTGAGAAAATCACTGACTTCATCTAAGCCTGCACAGGACAAGAAAATAGTAATTATGAGAATAGTAGGACATATTTCAGCCTGTGTGCAGCTGAATGTGACTCAGGGAGCTCTGAAGGGAAAGAAACAGCTGTACGAGGCGGTTGTGGCTCGCTGTATTTAGCAGAAATTACTGCACAGAAGTGCTTATTTCTGATGATCAAGTCCTGATATTTTAAAGCGTGCAGAGAGCCTGGTAGTAAATATTTTAATCAGACGTGTTAAATATATTTCAGCTGTTCTTATATAAGAAAAATGAAATTGAATTTCACGATCAGTTTAGTGTGGTGCTATAGGACGTGTGTTTTCTCCTTTTTTTTTTTTTTTTCTCTCAATAAAACATGTGCTTTCTAGGTAGTGAAGGAAGAGATTCCTTTGCTACTTTTAAGTCCCTGATAATGAATTGTAGCTTATCAAGACTGTGGGGCGCTGGCAAAGAAAAAATGTACATGTGTAATTCTGAGCAGGGGAGCAGCTCGACTGGTGTTCTACTTTCCTGTGTAAAATTACTCACAGCCAGTTTGTGTGGGATCAAGGTCTTTGTTAATCTATTTTTGGCCGTACCCAGGGCTCTTCTCATTTAGATATTAGTAAAAATGCTACTGCTTTAAGTAGACTTTCATTCTGCTGTGCTCTCTCTATTTCTGCATATTCTTCAGATTATTCAATTTGGCTTTGAGTAATGGCTTTGAGTTAGGGCTTCATCCTGCAACCTCCCTGAAATGACCTCCTTGCCCTGAAGGAGGAGACCACTAAATCCAATCAGCATTGTAGGATCAACAGGGATGTAAGGTCCAGCCCAACAGTGTGGGTATAATGGCACAGCCTCTGCTCTTTTTTTGTCTGCTCCTTTGGTACCAGGTCAATAGGTAGGACCTGATCCAGAGCACTCGTGGGGGTTGAAGCCAACTGAAATGGTTATAGCAGTGGCTCAGGTCATAATCTTTTTTAGGATTTTTACCAATTGCCTTTCTGAAATCCTGCCAAAACCAGCTACTCTGTATCCAGGAACTTAAAAACATCTCACAAAAGCATTCACCCACCTTGCTGATAGGTAAACTGAGGCACTCGCTGAGCAAACCTAAGTTTTTGGGGAATACTTTGTTAAATCTGAGCAGGGCACATAGTTTTACATGGATGGTTCCTTGTGTGGGATGGTGGTTGAGCCAAGGGGATGCTTTCATGGGTGCTTGGAGACCTTCCTTCTGCTCGTGAGACAGCAGGACCACTTCTGCTCACAAAGTGGATTTGTGTTTTTTTTTCTTTTTTTTTTTCTTTCCTATTTTAATCATCCCCTTGGGGGGAAAATATGAGTGTAGTGAAGTGCCTTGCTTTGGTAGGAAGGGATTTTTTCTTTGTTTGCTCCTCATGCACACTTAGAGTGTTGATGGTACTTTGTGTTTATCTTAAGGACAGCATGATGGAAGGAATGTGTGTTGCCTACATCAACTCGCTCGCCCGTATAAACATTTTCAGGAGGCAGAGCCTGTATTTGTGTTTCCCTGTGTTCTGAGATACTCAACTTTTCGACTATTAATGAGAAATTTTCACAGGTGGCAACAGCTGTCTCTGCTGCTCGTTTTTTAACTTCACTGGTAAATTAGACACATTTTTTTTTTGAAAGTCAGGTAGTGAGGCTTTAATAACCAGAAATGAAAGCAACCCAAATTTGGGTCAGGGAGTAACTTGTAAAACGAGCTGAAGTCCTCCTCGGCCTTCCATGTACATTCCTCTTCCACCAGCTAATGATGGGCCATTGTTATTTGCTTTCTGGGGAGCACAATCAGTTCACATACAAAAAATGTGTCTAGAAAACATCATCTACCTTTTCCTGCACTGCTGAAAGTGATGTTATAATGCACATTTTATGCAAGCGTTTAATTTTCATCAGTTTCCTTAAAAATAAGTACATTTTAAGATGGTTCATTTGCTACCACGAAGACACTCTGGGTAGAAATGAAGTCTGCTTGCAAAATACTGCCAAAACAAGGATCTGGCTGCCAAATACCCAGAAAATTTATAAACCAGATAAATAAGAAAAGAGGTTTAAAGTGTCAAATCCAAGATAACCCCCGGCAGCAAAGCAGGATAATAAAAGTCTTTCTTGTTGCTAATCTAAGAGCACATCGTATGTCAAAGGTCAGGTATTTTCCATAAAAGATATATTGTTTTACATGCTCTCAGGAAGGTGAGACCTAACCTATGATGATGGAGTGGTGTTATGTCCTTTACAGTGCAGAGTTAGGAAATCCTTATACATGTACCCCAGCAAAGTACACTGGGCTTCCTATACAGCAAACATGGACAAATTTTGGCCCTTTCTCTTCCTCTCCTTGCTTCCAAGAAGTGTGAAAAGCTTCTCCAAACGGTGGAAAAATAAAATTAAAATGCCACTGAGCAACAGATAAAACCAATATTCATTTTTGTCTCGAGGTGTAACCTTTTCTGGGTAAAACTAAGCAGGTTTCAATGGCGGAGAATAAACGCCTCTCTATCCTTGTGAAAACCTTTTTCCTTCCAAAATAAATGGCATAGGAGTATGTTTTCTTTTCAAAGAACTTAATGAAGGTTGTGATTTTCTTTTTTTTTTTAAAGTTTTTAAATTTTTTTTTTATTTCCAAGAGGTTGATATTTTGCTACTCGATGAAAAATCTTCATGAAGTGATTAAATAGCACAACTTAGCATTTGATGGGTTTCACAAACACCCCCAAAACTCCTCAGGGCCGTGTGAATTTTGTGAGATGGACTTTCACGGAGCCCTGTCTTACACACATCCACATGTCACCCACTTTCCGTTTCGTATGATGTCATCTGTGCCACCAAATTGCACGCTTCTTTCTGGTTTTTATTACGTATTGCCCTGCACCCCTACAGCAGCAGCAACAGCAGCTCAACATTTTGGTGAAATTACCTTATAATTTTACTCTATTAAAGCATTTGGTCAATTGATGTGGAATTAATTCTGAGTGCTGTTAGCGGTTTGGAGTTAGTAACTTGATCTAAATTAATAAACAAATGTTTTTCTTTTCTCCCCTACCATATGTTGATCCCAATTACATGAACAGAAAGTGGCAGATTGTCATGTTTCTTAAAAGATTACATACTCTTTTGCATAAGAGAGAGTACACAAGATGCAGTAACATAGCAGGGTATAAAAAAACCCAAAGCCCTCCACGTGCTGTTTTCTCCCTCCTACTTTTTATAAAGATACACTTGAATTATTTCTCTTTTTAATACCCACCTCGGTGTGCACTTGGTAATGCTTAACAAGGTGATATCCCAAGACAGCAAACAACTTTCTGAATTAGGCAGGGAAGATGCAGCTATCTGTTAAAAAAATCTCATCTAGGACCGTGTCTCTATGGAAAAGGATGGGGAAAAAAAGACAAAAAAAAAAGAAGAAAGGATCCAGAAGCTAAAATAGCAGTGGTTACAAATGGTCTTAAAATGCCTTAAGTAAGGAGAAGCCATTCAGACAATAGTCAGATTTCTGAAACAAAGGACTGAACTCATCTATTATTCAAACTGAAAATAGATTGATAGACATCAAGATTAAGAAAGTTTATGCTAGAGAACAAAGATGTCTCATCTCCGTGGGTTTTTTTTTTCTTCTTTTTCTTTTTTTTTTGCTTTTTCCCAAAGACCAAGTTGTTGGTGCTGAACTGAAAAGCCCTGACACTGGCTGGTACCAATAAGCAGCTGTCCTGTGACTTGCTTGTTTTTATTAACTCTCTGAAAGTCATTCACCATTAAACATGATTAGATTCATTTGTTGCTTTGTTGATGTTTGTGCTTGCAAACCTGGTGCCAATGAAAATGCTTTGGGTGGCTGTGGCAGACACTGACCCAGCAATCTCACCATGTGCATTCCTTTCTGTCTCTTCAGGGTAAGAAGAGTGACCTTTTTGGGTGGCTGTGACTGAAGATTGCTTTACTGGAGCAACTGAAGAAGGTAAATACCAACATTGTTTTGCACAGTTTCTGAAGGAGGGATCTGATCCCTCAAACCTTACAAGTTTGAGTTGCACAAGCCAAGGTTCTTCTGGCAATTTGGTTAAAGACTTCAGTGTTGGGTTAAGCTTTTGGAGCTATTGTTGTGCCTTAAACCCGTGTTTTGCCCTGGAAATACAATAATTTAGGTGTCCATTTTAGGAGCAAACCCACAAATATGTACTTTTTGGTTTTTTGGTGACCAGACAAGAGGATGTATGTGGATGGGAAGACCTTGCTTGGTCTTGGTGGCCTCATGGCCAAGTAGCCATGGGTACTGGGCTGGTAGTTATGGTGGCACAGCATTGGAGGAAGGTCCTCTTATTGAGAAAAATCCCTGTAGAATGGTCACATTGGCTTTGATGCTGCTTTATCCCAGGCCTAGACAGCATCATGATAAATGGAACAGTAAAGCACAATTTAGCTGTTAATTTGATTGCTTATTATCACTGCAAAAATTAAAAAGCAAGCTTTTTTAGTCTCTGGGAGCAAAGAAAAAAGGAAAGACCTACCATCCTCTGCGAGATGATTTTTATTTGAAGGAATGTGAAAGTCCCTTGCTTCTAAATGAACTCTTCTGCCTCTCTTTCTGGCCCAAAGTTTTTTGTTGTTTTTTTTTTTAAGTGTCGGAAGGGAAATATTAACATCACAAAAGTGGTGATTCACAAAAATTAACTCGCAAAGGAGAAGAGTAAAGGCAGATCAGTGTTTGGTACTGAAGGGTGTCATCTGACTGAGGTTCATCTGGCTGCTTTATAATCACCTTCTTTCAGAAATTAATAGTCGGTTAAGCACCATAGCAACAAGCAACACTGATGTAAGCGTCGAGCAGTGGCTGCTGTTCGCTGTGATGTCAGTGCTCGTTAGTGCTGTTCTCTTGACCTTGTTTGAATATAAAATGGTGATTTCATTTCAAACTTAGGAATTTTACAGAGTGACTAAATGCATCGGGCTGAATTGGAGCTATTTTTATTTTTATTAAAATGTACTTCAAGGAAAGGTGGTGGTGGGGAGGGCGGGGGGGAATAAAATGTCCCCGTTCTGTTTTAAATTAAAATAGATCTGAGGATGATGTGGGGCTTTTTCAGCTCTTTGTTGCCAAAAATAGCTATTTAGGGAGGATGAAATTCATGAACTTCAAGGAATATTGCAATCTTTGGCCACACCAATGCTATATGTCAGCTGTATGATATATGCCTCTCTTGAAGGTTTCAATATTACTGGGTTTTTTTGTGGTGGAGTCCATGAAGTGTTAGATACATTTCAGCTATTGAAGAGGAAGCTGCAGATCCTGCAGTTTAGGTTCCTTGCCCTGCAGTTTCATTCCCACTTTGAGATTTATTTTGTAAAGAAGGGAAAAGCTGCCTGTGGGTCAGCTGTGGTTTATTCAAGTAGGACGCATGTTCAAGCCCATGCTTTCAAACTAAATTAAAAACTTAAAGAAGAATAAGGCTGTGGTGTAGGACTTTTGAATAGGTTACAGAATGGCAGTAATGGATGCAAATTGGAAGAGGGGAGATCTAGAGAGATAAGAAGGAAGCTCTTTACTGGTGGTGAGACACTGGAAGAGTCTCCCTCTCCCTGGAAGTGTTTAAGGCCATGCTGGATGAGGCATTGAGCAACCTGGTCTAGTGGCAGTGGGGTTGGAACTAGATGGTCTTTAAGATCACTTCCAACCCAAACCATTCCATGATTCTCAGTTCTTCTTTCTGTTCTTAAACGATGGGACTTGTTTCTATGAGGTTTGTCTCCATCCACATTCCATTGCAGTGAGGGCTACCATTCCAACCTATTTCCTGCAGGATGGGTCCATAATCTTGCACCCCATTTCATAAAACAAAGCCATAATGAATGATCCGTGGCCCAAGAAACTGGATGTCAAATTTCAACCGGGTGAGAATTGAAACCTCCGAGATAATAAACCATGAGGACAGGAGATAGCAATAGAGAACAGCGAAGGAGTCCTAATTAGAGCAGTGCCACTGAAACAGGGAAGGTTAAGGGTTTGGTTGATTGAGTTTGAGCTCAATTGCTTGATAGCTTAATTTCAGGTGAAATCCCATCTTCTGAGTTAGTGGTTAAGCCGCTCAGTGTAGCTACAGAGCAGGACTCTGAGCTCCTTGAGGAGCAACAGCCTTGCCCCAGGCGTCCCAGCGCTGCGTGTGAGCCTGGCCTCGGGCACGCGGGGTGGGATACAGCACTGAGCTGGTAAAATAGATTTCTTTTTTTTATACTCTGTTTTGTTTGCTTTCCTTTTTTCCCCAAAGAGCTCCGAGCAGAGGTGTGAAATACAACAGAATAGATCTAGCAAGGGGTTTTGATGGTTAAACCTTCAGAATTAAGATGTTTACCTTCTTCCTTTATTTAGCGCTGTTAGGCGTAATGCCTAATTACATGCCAGCTTTCCCCTGGAAGTGAGAATTTGAATTGAAATGTTTGATTTGGGGAGAAGGGAGGGGAAATTGTGTTTTTTTGCAGAATTATGGACAGCAGTGTTAGGTTTTTCCCCGGAGCTGCCGTTTGTTTAAATGTATCTAAAAGCATTTTGAGTAATCAAACAGCATTCAGTGAGCGTTGTAAATCTGGGATGGCTTGCACGCTGAAAAATTGAAAAGTACAAAACATGCTACTAAAGTTGTACATTAGTGATAACAAAAGGCACATGCAGACTTTTAAGATGGCAGAGATAGAATCCTTTACAAAACCCTTAACGGGGGAAAAAATCAACATAAAGGATTTAGCCAAGTTGCACTTCGTTTAAAATTTCAAATCTTAATGCTTGTCAGAGTTAAATGCTGATTAAATATTGATAATAAACCAGAAGCTGCCTGCTGTAACTCAGAACCAAATGAGATGATCAACAGATAAATCTGTGGGTTTGAGCTTTAACTTTTTTATAGATGTATATTTTCTCCTCCCTTTCCTTTGTGCCAGGAGAAAGGTCAGAAGGACTTTTTTTTTTTTCCCCTCCTAAGCTCAGTGCGAAAAATGGATTGTGCGGTTTGTCTTTGTGGAAAACAAAGTGGTTCTGGGACAAAAAGAAATAATTTTTTCCCTAGTAGTCCCATCACTTCATTTCATCAGGAAGAGACGTAGTTCTCAAGCTGTGCTACATCTTTGCTGGAGCCCTGTGCAAAAGTTGAAGCCCTTAAATGAACTTTTTTGGAGAAGTTTCTGTTTGTGAAGGGCTCAATGATCTGTGTGTTTCCCCTCTTGCTAGATGTGATGAGGTCCTTACTCCTATTTTCCGTGGCAGTTGATGCTTGCATATAGGCAGTAGGAAATGCATAGTGTGATGTTCTCTTCACCGAATTTGATGTGAAGAAAGTTTTCCTTGCTTTTACCTGATGGTCTTAAAGCACATTTTCAGAGCAAAAGCAGGCATGGTTCCTAGACTTAATGTGCATTTGTGGGTCTTGCAACTCGTGTACATTCACAAGAAAGTCTGGAATTGAGCAAACAACCTGGTTCTTGGGGTTTTTCTCCCATATTTTCTCTGCAACAGGCCCAGATTACAAGGAGCCATACTGGAAATGTTCTGTATGAGTGCTTGTATAGACCTCAGTAGGAAACAGGGATCTGAGAGACCTCAGTTGATGCCTGCTGCTCACATTGCTGTAGATAGTCTCATACCTGGAGCCTCTAATATCCTACTTGTAAGACCTTTGAGTTGCTTAAATTGAAAGGTAAAGTGTGATGCACAGTGTTTCTGTAACAATAGAAATGACAATATTACCTGTGTATTTTGGGGTAAACCCTAAAAAGATTGTGCGTGGGCCTTTTAGCAACGCCAACTGCCTAAAGACCTTACCTAACTGGATGAAAAATTTATTCCAGAGATGGGTGAAGTAGTGAGTTTTCTGAAGCAATTGGGTCAAGAAGATGTAGAAAATAGATTAAGACACTTTTGCTCAGATACTTTTTAAATTATTCCAGTCTCATTAACATGGACCACTAGCATGCTGTATTGAAGACTTCAAAGATCTGTCAGAAGAGTTCTTTCTGTGCTATTGTCTGCCAGCATTAGCAATCTCAAGAGAACATGTTTCTTTTGTTTTCTTTTGGCCCATTTAGCTTTTCTTCTTTCTCTTCTTCTTCTTAATGTTCCTTAATATATTTTAAATCTTCAAGTGGGCTGTAGAGAAACACGTTGCTCGGCTTTCAGATAGTCAGGAGCAGGTTTTGATCCTCTTATCTTACCCTTCTGGACCAAATTGTTCTGTCTTCGTGTAGACTGTTGAAGTGAGCAAGGTTTGGCCAGTATTTTGCATAATCCTACAGTGTTTCTTCCATTATCTGAGGTAGATGCTTGATATGATTGTCAGTAAAATGCAGGTTATTATTTGCATTATTTAAAATGCATTCATAAGACCATCATCTATTTCAAATCCATGAAGAGCATGAAGTTCAAGGCTGAGGGGTTTACATACACCTCTAGATTTGGAAACCATTGGCCTAACCTGTACCCACTGATCCAACACAGTTGTGTGTATTGAAATGACCCAGCCTATAAAAGGTGTAATCAGGGAGATTAAGCAGCCATAAAGGTGACACTAATGT
Source organism: Turnix velox (assembly GCA_013400935.1). NCBI lineage: Eukaryota > Metazoa > Chordata > Aves > Charadriiformes > Turnicidae > Turnix > Turnix velox. The sequence continues at coordinate 50,305 of VZTY01029308.1, forward strand.
CCATTGGTTGCTAAGGAGTGCTGTGAGGTCATAGAATTCAGTGTGTTTTGAGTTGGAAGGGACCTTCAAAGGCCATCAGTGAACAGGGACCCCCTCAGAGCCTCAGCAAGCCTGGCCTTGGATGTCTCCAGGGATGGGACCTCCACCACCTCTCTGGCCAGCCTATTCCAGTGTCTCACCACCCTTGTGGTGAAGAATTTCTTCCTGATGTCTAATCTAACCATGCCCTCTCTGGTTTCAAACCATTGCCTTTCATCCTGTGGCTCTATGCCCTGGCAAACAGCCCCTCCCCAGCTTTCTTGTAGCCCCTTCAGGTCTCCCCACAGCCTTCTCCATCCTGAACAGCTCCAGTTCTCTCTGCCATCAAACTAAGCTGTCATCAGAGAACTACCAGCCTTCCTCATCTAATGAGTTTCATCCAAAAGCAGCCAGATGGCAAGTGCCATCATGGACCTCAGGTCTGTAGCATCCTCGTTGTGGGTGTTTACTTGAATTCTTCCCATTGCTCTTTGATGGACCAGGAAACTTGTCCCAGTGCATGTTGTGCTGCTGGGCCAGTGGACACAATGGTGATGGTCTTTTTCTAACTGCTCTCTGTCAGCATCTCCCAGCCATGCCTACTTCTCCTGACAAGACCAAGTTTTTGTTGAGGATTTACAGTCTTGAAACCTGCCTTTAGAAAAAAATCTCATGTTGCAAAAGTGATGCAGGTTCCTATCTTATGAAACCTAAAGAAAATGACTCCAGAAATAGATTATTATTTCATATTTTATCTGGTCTTCTCTTAGGTCACTGCCTATTGCCTTCTACCACACCAGAAGTATGTCTTCTGGATTAGTTAAGTTACTGTCCACTGTATTTTACTGTGGCAGTGTTATAAGACCAGTGATGTCAGTGTGCATTACAAGAGGCCACCCTTTGTATTTGGTAGCTCATACTATTACCAAGACTTCAAAAAAAAGAAAGATTTTGGCCCTAATTGTCTGCTCTTGTTTCTCATTGCAACATATGAAAGCATTTTTCACTGCTGCTGGGGACCTCAGACACCACCTCCAAGATGTTTAATTGCTAAGTGTTTCTCCCAGTGCAATCTGTGAGTTTGAATCTGGGGCTCTCCCACCTCTGCTGGCCATCAGCATCTCAGTGTGTTTTGTGTAATGCAATTTAATTGCTCAAAAGGGTCATTTCTGACTCTGAGATCACTGTTTGTTTTTTTTACTAGGGTAGCACAAACATTTGGACATTTGTGACTAAGCCTCTGACGTCATTTCCATTGCAAACCATTAGTATCTGTAGTTTATCATGTGCCTTTTCAAAACAGGTTTTTGTTGAAATAGGATGTTTTCTGGTTTGTTTTGGAAAAAAAAAAGTGCAATTGTTACTCTTACTCTGGAAATAAAAAGAAAAATGCATATCTTTGGAGTAATAAGTCTATTGTCAGACCCCTTTTTGTTATTTTTTGATAGTCTGAGTTGTAATTCAAGCATTTCATTTAATCCTCTTGACATGTTAAAGGTTAGTGGATGCCACTGGATGGAAGGAAACGTCTGTGGAAGGGCACAGCATTTCCTGCTACTGGGGCACTTCCACCAATGGAACAGTGGTGCCCAGTCATGACATCAGTAATTGTCTGTAGAGATCTTAGAAATACAAAGTGCAACATTTAAAAAGCCAACAGCAGCATAAATCAATATTATAGGCAATGAGACCATTTCCTTTTTTGTGGGGAGGGGGATTTTTTTTTTTTAACCCCTTTTTAATTGGCAAAGAGTTGTGTGGCTGTTTTTTACAGTCTGTTTCCTTCTTTGCTGTCACCATTTAAATTTAATTCCAGTAATGGGGAAAGATACTTTTTATTGGGATAATTTTGCTTTTATAGCTTTATTGGATGCAAATTGAACACAGCGAAAAGAGCTGAAAAATTATTTTAAGAGTCCTTATTCCTCTGTGCCTTAATTCCTCTTACAGATCTGATGTCAAGCAAGAAAAAGTGTCTGCTTTTATTGTTTTTCCTTTAATTTTTAAGGGGGAGGGAGATGATTGCTTTTGTTTCTGCTTAACTCACAGCACTCAGTTTTGGAGCATGTTAAAATAAGCCCACAGGAGGTCTTGTAAAAGTTGTAAGAAGTTGTTAAATGTGTCTGCTTATAGGGTAAGGCTACAAGGTCCCAAACTCATTATTTACTCTCTGCTATCTTTAAAACAATTTCTACCTTCCAGTTCACAGCAGATAAATACAGATTTTGGAAGAGAGGGTGGAAAAAGTCATTAATTAGACAAATATTAGATAAAACTAGAAGAATTCTCTGGATTTACACTCATGCAGTTAAGAAGAGAGTCTGGCCTGACCTTTGGGAAGTTGGATAGCTGAAAAAATGCAGTTAGGAAATACAGACTTCAACTATTAGTGAGACTCAAGCTGATGAGACTACATTTTTTAGAGATAACTTCAGTTTTACTGTTGAAGTTGTTCTTTTTTTAAAGTGTCTTGAATCTCTGAAAGCATTCATGATTTTTTTTCAGAGCTTTTTAAACCCTGTAATAAGTTTCATAAGAGTAGTGCAAATCCAATGTGTGCAGAGTGTAAATCCCAATTGTATAGGGTGTGCTCACTGATTTTCTCAGTTTTCTCTGTAGGTAGTCTATGTTCATGATACTCAGGCCAGCTGGAGCATTACTGCAATGGTTAACTGGGTTTGAAATCCATCCAGATCAGCTGTAGTGTTTTATGGGTACTTGGCAAGGTCAGAAAGTCCAGTAAAGTCCTTTTCCAGTGCACTTGGGATGGAAATCTCAGAGAGGAGCTGCCTCAATAGTTGGGTTTTGCTGGACATGGCTGTGTTTGAAACTCATGCTGAAATCCTGCAGTGATTTCCAGCTGGGCAGGACAAGGAGGTGGTGTGGTGCTGTGCCACATCACTTGCATTACAGTCAGCCACAGGAGGAGCCTATGTTTGAAGTTTCCAGGAGTTACTGGAGGGGAAGGCTTTATTTAGAGGGGGTCTGAATGCCCTCAGTGAGTCCTGAGGCCACCATTCAGAAGAAAAATCTATGCTTTCCCTCATATCCTTAGCACAGGTGATGTTGGATCAGTACTAGACATTTCAGGATCCCCAAACCTTGCATGTTTGGAATGAAAAGCTTCTGTGCTGCAGGGGGCTTTTCATGGACAGTGATTGGGTGGACATGGGGACTTGGCCATGGCAACAGACATTTCACTGCTGCCTTGCAGATTTGGGTTGTCTCCAGACCCATAGGTGTTTAGAGTGGACCATGTCATCTCCTCTGTTTCAGCCCACCTTATCTTGACCACTTCTTACATCAAAGAGGTAATTGTGCATAGATCAGTCCAACCCAGATGGACCTCTCTAAGGGAGCAAACTTTCTGGTCAATATGATGCCTGGTGATGTTGGCAGGTTGAGAAGTTGTGTTATTCTAGATCATTAGGAAAAGCAGTTTGTCCCTTCAAGTAAATCCCTGCTTTCCTAGCTCCTTCTCTCTGTTTCTTACTGTCTTTCCTCAGTGGTCTCCAGGCATCACCATGCCAGATGGTTGCATGCAGCAAGGGGAAGCCCTGAGCATGCCCACCAAACCTTGTGTACTCTACCATCTTAAGGCCACATGCCCTCATTTCCAACCACCTTGGGTGTCTCTCATGACTCAGTCTTCCCTCTTGATGAGAAGGGTAGTTCTCAATAGTATTATGAGATGCCAGGTATCTTCAGAAAGCAGATGCTTCAGTGACTTCATGCATGGCTGGGCAGTAGCTCTCCTGTCCTGAGACTACTTCCCTGCTGCTGTCATTTCTAGGCCATGAAGTCTGCAAAAAAATAGTGGAACCCTGCTCTGCCTGCAAAGAATTCCCTCTAGAATGAACAGGAGCATGGAGTTAAGGGGTCATCATCATGCTTAGCCCACCATGGAAGGTGGACTGCTGCTGGTGTGGGAGGAGATTGTGTGGAAACCTGTGATGTGTATGAGACAGCTTCAGTAGAACAAGAACTTCTTGCTTTAAGAGGCTGGGGAGAAAAAGGCCCAGACAAGCTTTGTGGACATGGTGAGGGGATCTTCTTTTTTTAAAAAGAGCAACTGTAGAGAGGCTTGCCCAGATTTTGTCCTCTGACACTGACATCTTGTCTGGTCACCGCCCATGAAGAGTGATCTGTGGCATTATCTGGGCAAGACCTGAGTGTATCTGTGCAGGAGAGCTTGAGTTTATCATAGTTTTATATTGGATTTCCTTCCACATGTAACTGGATGCATTAATAGTGACATGATCCCAGTGTGACCTGGACTTTAATGGGTTTGAACTTGGAACTGTTCAAACATTAAGAAAAAGTCCCCACTCCCTCTGTGTATTCAGCAGCTGCTTTTTATATGATGAACCTTCAGCTGCAGAGGTTCAGTGGTGGTGAGTTTTCAACTTCCAGATGAAAAGGACTAAGTAACTGCCAAAAAATCTGTGCTGTTTCTCTCCTGATGCAGATGTGTGACTGCCAGGACACGCATACATCAAAAAGACAACCTTTAAAACCTACTGCTTTGTTTTGTTTTGCTCAGGGCAACCAAAATGTCAACCCCCTCAATCTCAGGAGAGAATTTTTTGCTGTTAACATGTGCTGAGGCTGCGAGTCAGGATTTGGGGTTCATTCCCTACCTCTGCAGCTGACTCACTCTGTGGCATGGGTGCTGTTAGTTCTGGATGAAGTTTTCTTGTTTTTTCTTGTCTTTGTGCTTTGCCAGCTGCGCAGGATGTGCCACCCAGAATATACTCTTTATCCTATATCAAACCTTAATGGTGGCAACAAGGCTGGGATTTGATTTTCCCATCTGCAGCAGGAGCCAGATTTTTAGCCCTTGTTCCCCAGTGGGACTCTTCAGGTTGGATTATCTGGCTGCTATAAAAACTGTTAGTTTAAAAAAAGCCCAAAAAACAAACACGAACACAATAAGTAAACTCTTCAAGGCCTAATTATCTCAGGAGTTTTACAATGTGTGTCCCTTTCCTTCTCTTGCTAGTTATGTGCCTAAGGTGGCTTCTTCCCCGAGTTCTCACTTGAAAGGAATTCCATTTGCAAAGCTCTCAGCTACCTGCAAACACATGGGCAAGGGAAGTCCGAATACCATCCTGGCTTTAGCATTTCATGTGGAGCTTGGCCATAATGATGGAGCAAGGTAGTCACCTGCCATCAGAGTCATTCCTGTGGAATGATGATGGAGTGACCCTGGAGTAAAGATGTTTTTTGGAGAGCTGTTGACAGATTTACAGGCCACCAGGTCAGCCTGCATTGCCCTTTCTTTTTTTGGGATAAACAATGACTGTGCATGGAGTTGACTTTATTAAATTGGTAGCAAGTTGTTGTGTCATAATGTCACCAGAGTCTCCCTGCCCTTTACTCCTCCCTCTCCCTGAAAGCCAGGGCAGACCTCTGCCTTGGGGTATCCATCTCTTTGTGGTCATGGAGTTATAACAGCATTATGTTCCTTCTATAATACTTCTATTTTGCTAGGGATGTAAATCTTCAGCCTGTAGACCTTTGCTTCAGATTTTTCTTTAAAACATTAATGAAGCATTTTAGTTTTGGGGGGAAAAGAATGTTACAAGTGATGATGACATGGTGTAAAAATCTTAGCAGCTAAAGCATGGGTTCCATTGGCTTGCCTTGTCTTATAGGAACATCATTTTTTGCCCATCACTATTAACAATGCAAACACCCTGAAATGCTAATAGCACTAGTAAGCTTTTAATTCCGTGGAATTTATTGCTTGCTGTATTTCCATGAATTTATAACGCTTTGATTCTTAAGAGCCCCATTTAATCAGTTTTGCCTGGCACAGAACATAATAAACAACTTGCTGGTGCTAAAGTGCCACATGGGGGAGGCTGCTAACAAGAAAGTTAAATGCTTCTGCCACTAGCAGTTTCTTTGCTGTATTTTTCATGAGCTGTTACTACCAGTAATGTACTTTGCTGGCTTTAGAGCAGTGGTTAAACACGGTGACAAACCAAACAGCTCTCTGGTGCTGTAAACACCCAGAGCAATGACATTTTTGTTCAGAGCCATGGTTTATACCAGGCTTTAGAATCATAGGATGGTTTGGATTGGGAGGGACCTTGAAGATCAGCTAGTTTCCAACACTCCTGCCATGGGCAGGGACACCTCCCTCTAGACCAGGTTGCTCAGTGCCTCATCCACCCTGGCCTTGAACACCTCCAGGGCTTGAGGGGGCATCCTCAGCCTCTCTGGGCAACCTCTTCCAGTGTCTCACCACCCTGTCAGTTTGTTCATGACTTCATATTTCTCTAATCTCCCATCTTCCAATTTGCATCCATTCCTCCTAGTCCTGCCATCCTGGACCCTATTAAAAAGTCCTACCCCAATCTTTCTGTAGCCCCTTTCAGCTATTGAGAAGCTAGTATCCTCCCTGAGCCTTCTCTTCTCCAGGCTGAACAACCCCAACTCCTTCAGCCTGTCCTCATAAGGGCAGTGCTCCAGCTTTCTGATCTTTGTAGCCATCCTCTGGACCACTCCAGCCTGACTCTCCCCTCTTCCAATTTGCATCCATTCCTCCTAGTCCTGCCATCCTGGACCCTATTAAAAAGTCCTATCCCAATCTTTCTGTAGCCCCTTTCCTGAGCCTTCTCTTCTCTAGGCTGAACAACCTCAACTCCTTCAGCCTGTCCTCTGCCCTCCAGCAGATTAACTCAAGCCCAGTATAATTTTATATTATCTGTGATTTATTTTAATTTTCAAAAGCCCTCATTTTCTTCCTAGCTTCATGTAGGACTTTTAGGAAAGAAGTAGTGAGTGGTATTGAGCAAGAAAAGCAGTGTGGAGGTAGGCAGAGAATAAAGAATTGAAGTATCTTTAAAACCAGCTCTTGTTTGTTTATGCTGCTTGGCTATAAAAGTACAAGAAAGCCTGGCTTGGTAGAAAAAACCACCAGATTATCAAGTGCTTTAAAGCAGAAAATGTCATTTGAGTCTCAAAACTGCACCAACTTTATATAATTACCCTTTTAATTATCCCCAGTGGCCCATGAAATTTGTAAAATAGAGCATTGAGAGTTTGATTTACTTACATGTTGCACTTTAGTGTTACGCTCTTAATGAATATTGTTTAGCACTAATGTCAAGCAGAGATTGCTGAGTGCTATAGAGGGGTGCATGCTGCAAAGCTCTATTCAGGGGGGAATTGTGGAAACTACCACCTTCATGGAGAGTGTGTCCATATGTAAGGCAAGATGCTGTGATTTTTTTTAATTTTTTTTTTTGTTGCCTGAGTGAGAATGATGCTGATTTTATCCTCTGCATGCAAAGCAGTTTACTATATTTTCTTTATTTATAACCATGCCAGAGAAACAACCATTTTTAGGATATCTATTTGCTTCTGTGTTGATGTCTTCCTTGTTGTGGAGAAGAGTTGTGTCCTCACTCTTGTTCTTTAGAGGAAAGACTTAACCTTTTTAATTTGTTCCTAGAAGCTAACTGGTTTAACCCATGGTCATAGAAATGACACTAATCAATATTTGATGCGGGGTTTCTGTGGAGTATCCAAATACCATTTCTTGCCAAGAAATTGCTAGAATAATCATGGAGGGGAGGGAGTGTAACCCAAAGTGGTGTGGAAATCCAGCTAAAACAAACAGGCACCTTCAAAGGTGAATGGAAACACCAGTGAGCAGTAGCAGTAGAAAGAAATAAAGCAGAGTGTGAGGGGTTAGATGATGGGATGTAATAGCTGGTGACCTCTAAATTGGTACAAATTTGAGTGAGGTGGAGACTCAGCAGAAAGTATTTGCATGTGGTGATGGTCTCATCCTCAGGATCCATCAGAAAACTTAAGCAGTGGGGGTTGGACTAGGTGATCTCTTGAGGTCCCTTCCAATCCCTGTCTGTGTGAATGACTCTCAGAAATGAGCTGCTTTCCTCTTGCCTCGTGTGCCACTTCTTCCTTTCACCTTTTTTGAATTTAGCAAACGTTAAGAACAGCAAACAAGGCATACATGACATTGTTGATACATAAATACTGTAGCTGAAGGAGAGAAACAGCAGCCAAGCAGTTATTTTGCAATTTTCACAGAGTTCACAGATGATTTGAGTTCAAATCCTAGCTTAGATGAATAGCAATCTATTTGCATTCAAAGATTTGACCTGGTCTGGGTGTTCCTGCTCTGAAAGGAGATTGGACTTGATGATCTCTTGAGGTCCCTTCCAATCCCTGACATTCTGTGATTTTTATAATATGATTTTTTATTAAACTATATGAGAGTTGTGTTTGGTGTACAGCTGAATTTTAGAAAGGCAAAGCTGTGTTAATTGTTTACAGAACCAAATTTCAGGGAACTGATATCTGGAATTTCGAAATTTGAATTTATTTATATTTGAAAATATCTTGTTTAAAAGAAGCTCGAGGGAAGAACCTACCAAGAGGCTAATTAGGCATTTTTGTGAAGCACTGAGCTCCACGGGGCTCTTTTTTTGTTTGTCCTGAGGCCCTGCAATAATAAACAAAATTACTACTAATAATTGGGAGCCTTGATTAGAAGTGGTGCTGACTGCAGGACACGGGCAGTGTCAGTTTTCACTGAGTGCATCAAGGCTGACCTTGAACTCCTGTCTGCTGATAAGAGCAGTGCAATAGCCTGGTGGTGTCTGAGAGTGTGTTGCAGTGCTTGGCTTTGCTGGTGTTTCTTCTCTCTGTGTCTCTTGCCCTTCCTGTGGCCTAAAGCTTGGATGAACCAGGCTCTCCAGATGCAGGGAGGGGAGTCATCTCAGTTAGCAGCAACACAACAGATTGCCAGGTGCTCCTGGTGCCAGGAAAAGCCCTGCTGAATTTGGTAGGGGAAGAAGAGAAGATAAATACCTTGTAAGACAAATGGTTATTTTAGCTCTGCTTTATTTCACGTGGTGTGTTTTCTGTCTCCTGTACCCACTCTGCATGGCTGCGTCACTCCCTTCCTCTCCTACACCTTCTTAAATGTGTGAGGTATCATATCACACACTCTGGCCTTAACACACTGGGAGATAGAATCACAGAATAGTTTGGGTTGGAAGGGACCCCAAAGATCATTGTTCCAACCCCCCCCTCCTATAGGCAGGGACACCTCCCACTACATCAGGCTGTTCAGTGCCTTGTCCAGCCTGGCCTTAAACACCTCCAGAGAAGGGGTATCCACAACC
>VZTY01029310.1:0-14748 GCA_013400935.1 Turnix velox
AAGGCTCAGGAAGGGCCTCACAGGGGCTTGCCAATACATGAAGAAAAGCCAGGCTAGGACTTTTTAACAGGGTACAAGGTGACAGGACTCAGAGTAGTGGGTGCAGATTGGAAGAGGGGGCAGAGGGGTTGGAACTTTATGATCTTTAAGGTCCCTTCCAACCCAAACTATTCTATGATTCTATGTTTGGATATGAATCACCTTGAACTGGGTTCCTTGAACTGTTCATCCAAAGAAAAATTAAATTGAGAAAAGCAACACCATTCAGTGTAATGTACCTGGACACAAAGCAGGAACAAGGATTAAATCCCATATAACTGAATAACCCCACTCAGTGATTCAATTTACTCAGCAATTTTACAATGGTACATTTTTGGTCTATAATCCTAAGTATGACCTGCTATTACACTTCCATTTTTCACTCCAATACTTAGTAAAAGTGAGATTCTTATGGAAACTTTATAGCTAAACTCTAATCACACAGTAATTAGTCATATTTCTTGCAAAGTGCCCACAAAGTTCAGAGCACAAATAGGAATAATACCTAAAACTATCATAGTGAATTAAATTATTCTTTGCTTCCAGAACTCTTAATGAGTTTTAAGTATATTTTAAGTTTTCAAGAATAAACAGCTACAATGTGTTTTTCAGAGAATTTAGATATATAAAGCTTTTGCTTCCAGAACTCTTAAGGAGTTTTAAGTACATTTTAGGTATGCAAGAATAGATAGTGACAATGTGTTTTTCAGAGAATCTGGGTAAATAAAGCTATTATTAAATCCACCCTGAGGACAATCATCTGCAGAATAAGACACTCAGAGAAATGCTTCTTGAAATGTTAAAAATACAAGGTTCCTCAGACATGCTTCTGAGAGCTCTATCACAGCATCAGAGTAGACAAGGAATTTGCTCCCGGTTTTGCTATTCCTGTATGTCGTGCATCCTCTACTGGCAAAACTCTGTATTTTTAAACACGGGAATTCTCACTGTCAATGCAGTAAGGATGTTCTATTAAATAATTTTTTACATGTTTCCTCAGGTATTTATCTTACTTCATGACACTAAAGAGCTGAACATTTTGTATTAGTTTTTACTTACGCTACTAATACCTTAATTAAGTTGTCACAATGCTATCATCACGCTAGTGTTAACACAGTTTAATGCATTTTATGTCATAATCAAGATCACTCTTGCTATATCTATATTAACGTCATAATTACTTATAGATAACCAATAAATGGCTCACTTAGGTACTTGAGAACAAACTCAATGCCCTGACTGGTCCTCTGTTGTGGACACATTGCCATACCTCCTTGCTTAGCACAACTTTAATACAATTTTTCAATAACTAGAACTCAATGTAATGACAACCAGGAAATCTAAAAGTTACAGAAAGCAGCAAAGAAGAATCAAAAAATATTCTAAACTTATCAGTCTATAGTAATCCTAATTACTATTACTTTATCTTATCAAGTTGTTGTAAGCAAATCCAAGATTCTGGTTGAGATAACCGCAATGACGGCACCACTCAAACTACTGCTTTCAATTACATGGAACTATCTCAGAGCAAATACATCCTTATCCTAAGACAAGAGACAATGGTAAATGTCTTATGGAGGTCAGAAAACTATGCAGAAAAGCATGCGGCAAAGCTGCACCCTGAGACAATAAACTAATTGTAATTTCTATGAATCATTAAACTGAAACAAAGAGAAGATATGTGGTTAACTACTACTAAAGCTTGTAAATAGCTATGCTGTGCTTCTAATTTATACTAACAGCACATAAAGGCCTGATTTTAAAGGTATATGTACTCAAAATGAATTGACAGATACACACACACTATTTTTCTGACACTGGCAAAACAGGGGTGTATTTTTTATACCATTACCAGTTTTTCAATTGGTACCATGAATTACATGTAGTTGTTGATGTAAATACATTCCATTCAGCAGCATGCAAAACTTGAACTATTTCCAAAAGCAGAATTAACTCATCTCTGTTTTGAATAAATCTGTGCTCCCATAACATCTGATTACAACACTGCCTATATAATAAAAAGGATTACCATTTAAATCAGTGTTCACCACCTTCAGTATTTATAAAGCAATTATAGAAGGGGGTCCATCCTGAGGCTTCAAAAAGTAACATTCCCCTTCAAGTTCATACTATATAATTTATACTAATTCGTAGTAACAGGTCGTGTTAAAGAGACATAAAATACTGTCCTGGTTTTGGGCCAAAATTAATAAATTAGCCCCCCAGAGACAGATGGTCCTCCCTCTCTCTCTCTGAAGAGAGGAGAGGAAGGAAGGAGGAGATTTAAGAGTTCGGAAGAATTCCAAACTACTTTAATAGATAATGAAACAATAAATAAAATCAAAAGGAAAAGATAAAAAAAAAGGTGTACAATATTTACAAGACCGAATCCAGCTCCCGGGATGATGATCACGATCCCACGTGAGCAGGCCGAGGAGAATCCAGCTCTCGGGATGGTCGCGTTTCCACGTGGTCAGGCCGAGGAGAGCGCAGCGCCGGGGAGGGGAACGGCCGACGAGGGAAGAGAGCCGAGGAGGAAGAGAGGCGAGGGGGGAAGAGCGGCGAGGGGGGAAGAGAGCGACTGCCTCCTCGATCCCTCCTTTTATATTGAGCATGGGCACATGGGATGGAATACCAACCAGGGTCATTCTGTGAATACTCCATTGGTTACATGTTACATCCATCAATGTAGAACCCTCCCCTTGCAGTTTCTCTTTCCGGTACAACCGACCACAAGTTCCTTCTTCACTAGTGCTTCGGCACCTGCCCCAGGCTGGCTCCAGTCTGGCGAAGTCGGCCTGAGGCTTCGATCACCCTTATTGTCTTGTTAATCGCGGTCGTTAACTGCCTAGCCGGTTTCCATCCCCCACCAATTCCTCCGTTTTTCTTTAAACATTACACAATGGTAAACAATCTTACACACAGTAATAACAAGTAAAAATATTAGTACAAACACAAACCAGAAAATTTACCCCGTTCTACCTCAACCCAGGACAAATACCAAATAGTATTAAATAAAAATAAGCAAGATTTTGGTACCAAGGACTGAATTAATCAACTTTGTAGCAACACATGGTTGAAAAACACATTTAGGCAATACTACGTAAATAAATAGTATTAAAGCTACTCTTTTGATATTACAGTACAATAACTTTATGTACTTCCAAATTATGAGTATTACTCATACATATTATGGTCCTAAAAATAAGCTGCAAACTCTCTTCTCTCACATGTGTCATAACACTTATAAATTTTACCAGGGAGAAAATTTAGCTTATAAATTCTTAGGCTCAAGAGTAAATTCCTTACAATTTCATACCTAGATTTCTAATTCCAATGTGTGACAACTATCTGAAGTGATTTCTTTGCTGTAAAACAAACATTCTTTAGTAAACATTTAGTAACTACTGCAAAATATTGTAATATGGAAACCAAGTACTCTGTTACAGAATTTAACTACCATAGTCAATGTCAAAATTTGTTTATCTGGGATGATACTTTTGTTTGTCTCAAATGCAGTTAACAGCCTCTGTTGACTAAAGTTTGCAGATCCTGCTGCTAATTTGCAATGGTGATCTATTATTTGTAACGTCTCCACTAATTTTTCTGCATTTGGATAAAATGTGTGATTAACCATTAATTTTTTCCACTGATTCATACACATTACTTGTTGACATGGTTCCTGCGACACAAATAGACACCAACACCAAAATCTTTCATGCATCCCAACATCACTTTGATACATATTGCAACAGGCACAGCACAGTACTGTCACCAAATATGCTCTGTTCTTGAGTTACACTATCAGTTTTACTTGAGCTAGTTCTATACTACAGGTCGAACTAGAGACTAATTTAACTGCTCATAACGAAGCAGTCAAAACTAGGTCTCCATAGGTTTCCCTGCTGTAATTATGAGTTTACTAGTACAGAGACAGCTATTTTAAAAGCTCAGGAATACCTAAAAGGTACATGCACAGTCTGCCTGGTCAAAAACACCATAAAAGAAAAAGATAAAAAGCAAGAGGTGCTGACTGAAAGCAAATTAGAATTTATGTGAAAACCCTGATGTTCTTTGAATACAGCACTTTTTTTTTTCATGTATTTAGTAAAAACAAGAGTAGCATTAAATTAAAAAAGCATATCTTGATTTCTCAATTGGTACATTTCAAGGAGAGTATCTCAGCATTTTTTTAAAAAAGCTATACATTTCTATATTTTTCCTTTTAAAGTTAGATTCAACTCAGTGAAGTAGCCAACAAATGTGAATTTAATTGTACAGAAAATATGTTTTGTCTGCAAAGCAAATTCAATATCAAAAATTCAAAGAAAGCAGCCCTGCTTGAAATCTGTACAAATCAATTCATTATCTTGATTTTAAAAGACTTGTACTTTAAAACATAGATTACCAAAGGCCAGAGTTTATTATAAAGTCCTATATTTTAGTGCATAAGTTTTACTGAAAAACTGATCATCTGTATGATCCTTACTTATTATCTTTTATCTTAATATTTTTTCTTTAAAGGACGCAATTGTTAGGAGCCCCTATAGGGCTATACTAATAGTTTTTCTATAGTAATAGGTTTTCTATTGAAAACTTGGAAGACAATTTGACTTCAAAACACAATACAAAGGATTAGCCAACAACTTATGAAAACCCTGAAAGACAGCAACGTAGACACAACATTCTTATGTTACATCTTTTATCTGATTTATTCAATCTTCTTCCTCTTGCTAGACAAAGCAAAATCAAGAGTTAGAGGGTCTGTACAGCTAATGACATTAGGTAACCATATCATTAGAAAAATCATAATACTGAGAATTAACGTATTTCAATGAAACTAAAATCAAACACAAACTTACCAATTTGTTCTGTGATTAAATGTATAGAATAATTTAGCACAACACAAGCAGAAAACAAAATATGGTCTTTAGCATAAACTGTTTCAGTAATGCTGGTTTAAGTGCTCTTTAAAACATCAAGAGATTCATGAGCTTTAATAAAGCATTGTGTTAGCAAAGATAAGGCAAATCTGTAATAATGGCAGAGTAACCAGAAAACTGATGTTGCTATATCAGAAATTTTATAAGGATATTTATCAGGTTTTACTTCTGTTCAATTTCTTTATTTATTATTATATAAACTGTACACAGTCATGCACAATTTCATCTAAATGCATGTAAGGAATATGCTTGCTATCCTATACAACAAAACGAAATCTTGCATACAAAAGCAAGTTCCCAAAACCTTCCACTTCCCATTTTCAGCAGAAGAAATCTCTTGGAACAAGGTCATAACCTGCATTTCATTCTTATTTACTGCAATATCACAAGATTCCACCGATTTGGGGGGATTTTTGATGTAAAGTTGACAATATACAAACAAGAACTGATTATACACATCAGAAACACGGATACTGCTAGCACTGCCACCTGCTGTTTGATGTTGATTTTGTTTCTTGCTCAATAGTTTGAAAACATCAATTTTGTACAGGTAATTTCACCTAGTCTTGAAGACACACAATAAACATTGATTTTTTTAACCACTTTAAACACCACTCATTGTTACAGTTCATTTTGGCAACAGATGCATAATTATTTTCATCTCATGCTTTTTTAAACAGAGAATAAAGAAGCAAGATTTGCCTCTCGTCTTGCGTCTTGCACTTGAAAGTGCTTGTTCAGGAACCTGTGTGTATTTCTTAACAGATTTTGGCAGAATAAAAATTAAAGAATAAATAATTTATTAAATTCTTTCTTTTTTTACTCCTGACAAACATAGCACAGAAATTCAAGACACGTTAAAAAAATACGCTCTAGTACACTCTAGGAAGTAGATCTACTAAATGTGTTGTGGGATTTTATTATTTTTTCAGCTTTACAACATCACGTAATATACTGAGAATTTAATCTGAGGGGGCATTATCCCACAAAGAGACAATAATAGATCCTTTTCAACTGTCTCTGAAACTATCCTAAAATTCTGTATAGACAGAAAAGCAGACAAATTTAAAGAGTAATTTTACTTCTGAAATCCAAGCTTAACACTTATACTTTTTTTAGTTTTATGTATGTTTTAAAGACATGTGTATGTGATTTTATAACTTGGATAATTGCATTGAAGATTTAACTGTGATTGGGTTGGAGAAAAATAGAGAATGAAGATGAGAGAAGATGAAGAAGAGAAAGAAAGATGAAAGAGTATAATGAGCATGAAACCTATGGCAGGAATCCAGACTGCAAACTTAAGCAGGCCCAGAAGATGGATAAAGAGTTTAAGCTGGTAGATACAAAATTAAATTCCAGGGTGGCTACAGTTAAGTGTATGTGGAAAGAGAATGTCAACTTTTCTAATGAAATCTGATCAAATACCTTTTCAAGTGCAGCAAATGAGAAAAGGAGGAAGCCGTAAACAGGAACACGTAGGACCAACTACAAGGGAGACGGTGGTGAGACTCCAAGTGGTCAGCCACACTAATTAATGAGGACATGTGAGAATTTGGGACTGCTTATCCAGCAAAGTCACCTTAATTGACCTGGTCAGCTAGAAAACCAAGGCGCAAGAGGGAAGTCAGAAATGAAGACATACCAATCCACACGCCTGACAACACAAACACAGAGACAAGGATGAGAAGAAAACATTACCCATCAGGTTAGCCACTGGGCCATCAGCCAATGGACCTGGGCTTGGAAGCTGGTACATCTGCAAAGCCAGAGGCCCTGCAAAATGAGAGATACATGAGTCACTCTGCTGCACAGAGCCTGGGGGGCCAGAGCAAGAAAGAGCACAGGCAAGAAAGTCTTCGAAGGGGTTCAAGCACAAGCAAAACAATGCTGGTCAGTACATTTGTCTGGGTGAGCCTCACACCTGTTCTCTGCAGTCTGTCTTGGCTTCTTGTATCTTCTTGTTAAAACTCTTACTAACTTCCACTCAGTGTGCTGCGAGGATGCAGTCTCAAACATAGGGGTGACCTTTGGGTGCATGCGTGAGATTTGGGACCAGTCATTTTAATCAGCCTGGGGGTATGGGGCCCCCTGGCCTGTGGCGTCAGAGACTAGAGAAAGCGGAGAGATCACAGTAAGCTACTGGAGCAGTGGATCAGCATGTGTCCCAAAATCAGATGCTGGGTATGAGTGAGGCAAGTGAAGGGCCAAGTGCCGGTAGCTCAAAGAGAGGTGAGTGTATCCTCCCCAAGCCTGTTGTGCATTGGCTGCACATGTGTAACCACTAGCAAACTTCAAGCTGGACCAGCTGGTGAGTGGGGAATCCGCAGGGCCGGCAAGAGAGGCTGGGATCAAGTCAGGGTGCCTGATGGGCAAAGGGGCCTTGTTGCTGCTCGGGTGATCTGAGAAGTGGGGTGCATTTGTGAACCTGGACTGTCCCCTTCATGCAGCACTAGTGACCTTCTGCCACCACTAGCCAAGATGAGGACTAGGCTGGGCTGTAAGCCCTCCTGGTCCCATCTATTCTCTACCAGTATGCTGCGCCTCCTCTGGAGCACTGCAAGTGACCAGCCTGTCAATGTCCTCGGTTTAACTATATGTGTCACAGGGATGCAGTCCTGGCTTCACTTCTGGTTGAGCCTGCAAAAAGGAAATCACCTGCAGTCTAGACTCCTGCTGGAAGAGGCAGCCACATTCCATGTGTCACTTAACAGCCACATCAGTCAGCTCTCCCCAAAATTGAATTAGATTTCCCTATTTACAAGGAGTACTTGTGACAAAATCCTGTTCCTTCTCCTTCCGATGCCGGTCAAATATCACTCACTCCTACATCATTAGTTGAATCAGCAAAAATCTTTCTGGTGGTTCTTAAAGTGACAGCTCTACTCCTGAAAATACAAATAGGATTTCTTGGCAACTTCTCCAAAGAAAGAGTAAGCTGAACTTGATGAGTTTCACCTGTAGATTCAAAAATACAAATGAAAAGAAACTAAGTATTACATAGTGAAGCACTAAAATTATGAAGTGTTGTAATAAATGCCACTTGAATTCATTACACAGACAGTGACAGGACTCCCTGTGACATGAAAGCACACCATTTCTTTCATGGAGTATCTTTGTTACCATGCATATAAATTCTCCATTTCTCCATGTTCTTGGAACAAAATGAGGAAAAAGTAACTTGCATGCTCCCTGCCTTATTTATTTGGAAACAACTGGAGAATATGATCAAGGCAAAGCGTGCTTGCAGGTAGTGCAAGAGAATGATAAGGTCTCCTTGGCTTCCTATTTTCAGGCTAAACAATCTCAGCTCCCTCTGCTGCTCCTTGTAAGACTTGTTCTCCAGACTCTTCACGACTTTGCTGCCCTTCTCTGGGCGCACTACAGCACCTCAGTGTTTTTGGAGTTTTTTGGTAAAAGGCTCAAAACTGGTTACAGTACACCACGTGGGGTTTCACCAGGGCCCAGTACAGGGGGTCAACTAATTCCCTAATTCTGCTGGCTGCATTGCTTCTGATACATGTCAGGCGGCTGTTAGTCATCTTGGTCATCTGAGTACACTGCTGGCTAATATTCAGCTGCTGCTGCACCAGCCCTCTTGGGTCCTTTTCTGCCAGGCAGCTGTTTAGCCATTCTTTCCCAGGCTTGAATATTGCCTAACATTGACCTAGAACAAAGACACCTCATTTCTACAGTTCCAGAAAAAAAATATGTAAATATCTGTTAGGATTGCATTATTAGCCCCTTGGCAAGGGGACTCAGGAAGAGCCAATATCAGAATAAGGCTTGTAACATGGTCAGCCAGCCATTAGAATTAAAAATGCAGACCAAGTATTGAAGTTACACCACAGGACTAAGTGACAACTACACTGTCTTCACCCTCTTCACTCTTGTGTCCAGTTGATTTCCCACATAACTTGTGGGTTCTACAGATGCAGCATCTTCACAACATTATCTACATATGGGGAGATGGCAAGTCTCTTAGACTGACAGGTCGCCAAGATCTCACATAATACAGGACAAGGACAACTCACACAGCAAGCAAGTCTTGGAGACATCTCTCCCTGGTCCATTACAGTGGAAAGCATTACAGTGCCAGGCACTAAATTCTCAAGGTTAACAGCCAGGCTGATTACACTGACCCACCACAGAAACGTATTTGCTGTTGGTACATGAGGTGTTACAGTATTAATAAAGCCCAGAAAAATATATTCCTAAATCAACAGTCCATATTGCCACTTCTGCAGTCATCTAGCTACAAATACGGGAGACACACACAAGCTTTGGGAGTCTGAAGCAGCAATATCCAAGAGAAACTGCTTCTAGGAACATTCAGAGAGAGGTCACAAGTAAATTATTCAGATGTTACTTTTCTTTACATATAACACACGCACTTCAAACAGAGCAAGTTCAGAGCATTCTCTTCAATTTTCTTCCTCTTAAGATTTTTTTTATTTTTAACTCCTCAGGAATCTGGAACACCTACATGCTCTGGTAGAACCTAAACTTCCAGTAGTTTCTGGCTCAGATAGATCTCTTATGCAACTTCTCAATAGCTATACTAAGAGCATGTTTTCACTGTAACTGTCTATTGCTGGGCTTTTGCAGGCAAGGTTTTGAAACAAATGCAGATCGACACTTCTCTTAAGACTGCATCTCTCCCATCTGTATTACCATTGTGACACCTTTTAGGTAAATAAGTAGTGTTGTCTCACTTCCTGAGGGCAGTCAACTCCATTTTGCTCACACAATGCAGTGCTCCCAATGACACTTCAGTACATTTTTATAGCACATGAATTTTTTCTGTAGGTTGCAGCACAAAATGAGTAGTCATCAAGGTACTCAGGTATTAGTCTCTCTCTGCTGTCTGCAGTGATCAGCAGGCATTCTGAAGACTACCATGTAACCATCAATACAGAGCCACCAGAGTCTCCTTCAGGATCAGAGTAAATTAGTGGTGCAGCATCTCACTCAAACTCCAGATACCTTATAAATAATCCTTTATAACAGTGCTTCCCACTACTAAAGAGCTAGCAGGCTTAGTCAAGTCAAGGCCTATACTAGACAGTACTTATTTATTTATTTATTACAAAATTCAAGAAACATAGCACACAAGTCCTGACACAATTCAGTCCTTCTCAGAGAGCTTTACTTCACTATTGAGTATATCAAGGCAAAAAACCAGATTTTATACCAAGTTACCATTGCATATTTTATTTCTAAGGAAGCCCTGAATTGCTCTTATGAAACACAACACATAAATAAAGTTCTACAATTCCACAAGGATTTGTAAGATTTTATCTAGCGCAACAGCTAAAACAGTTCACACAACTATAACATCTTCAAATTCACAAGCTGGCGAGGTACTTAAAATCAAGCAACCTGGGGATTGATGACATAATGTTAACATGCAGAGCGTGAAAAAAATTGCTTATTTATTCCTGATGATACATTTCTAGCCTTCTGAAATACTTATGATTCAAAAATTCACTAACCTTGAGCAAAAGTTAGTGACTACATCAAAACAGCACAGCAAGCAGTACTGCAAACCCCCTGTTAATATAAATCCTATCTTTTGTGTGTTACACAAACTTGGAAATGGTGGGGATGGGGACATGACATATGACCCACAACACAGAAGACAGAGCTAGTTCCCAGCTGAATTAATAAAATTAAAATCCTGCCCTTTACCTTTTTCATTTATTCCTCTCTGGAATAATGCAGTCACTAGTTAGGATCTGGACTGTTTTTAAGGCCAGAAAGCTTTAACAAGACAAAAAAATTTAGGTACACCAACCACAGATTTTAAAGCTCACTTATTGAGAAGTTACAGGACCATGCATAAACAAGGCATTTTCTATTGTGTTCAAACTACTTACTACACTGAGTGAACATTATTTTTTTTTATGACTATTGAGGCAGGAGTACACATTCCCCTCTTGGCTCTGCTTAAGAGCCTCTGGACCATAGCCAATAAATGATCACACTGCATATCCAACCAGGCTACAAAATGGGGCTCCAACAGAATACTCCCCTTGAGTGGCTCCCAGAGCAATGGGTCTGCAGTCAGAAGTTCTTCCCCTCAGAATGGGAAACCAGCCATCTAAGGAAACTTCTCAGGACTGTGTGCCTTCGATTTGGTGAGCGAATGCTTCTTCTGCATACTCTTGAGTGAGCTCTTGTCCCCTCTGTGTGAGCAATTACAACATCTGGATAACTTATATAAACTTTATAACTGATAAATCTAAAAAAAATAATTTGCAATTTTATTGTAAGTTTTAAATTAAGGCTAAGTTTAGTTTTTCTATCCATGATGACAGCAGATACAGTGACTATGCACATCATGACTGGCACTGACAGGTCCTGGTCACAGTTTCTCATCCTCTTCACTCAGTATCAGAAATACATGGCACTGTGATAATACGTAGATTTAGAAATATATTACGCTTTCTTAAAGCAGCAAAGCAAAAACTGTCAAGTTGTTCTGTCTTTGACAAGTTGTTCTGTCTGTTAAAGAAATCTAAAGATAGAAATCCTCCTAATTAAAAAAATTCAAAAGCAAATAAAACCTAGTATTTTTATCTTTTCAAGTAACTGGGTTTAAAAACAATGGTGAAACTCACCACCAGCAAGTTCTGTGGAATAGCCCCACTTTCATTTCTCAAGCCCTGATATGGCTTCGACTCCGCCAAGCTTTTCTAGCAAACTACAGACAGATGAATTTTGCAATCTTTTGGCTTGTAACATCATAATAACTTCAGTCACCATTCCTGGTAGTACTTTAAGAGACATGCAGCCATGGTACGTGCTTAGGGACATGGTTTGGTTGGGGACTTGCAAGAAACAGGTTTACTGTTAGACTGGATGATCATAAAATCTTGTTTTTTCCAACCTCAATGATTCGGACTCCTACTTTCCTAGCACCTCATTTGCTCCGCTTTTCTCACAGGAATTTGCGCATTCTGTTCGCACCTGGTTTTGCCTTCCACTAGCTCAGCGAAGAAGCTAAAAACTAGTTTGGTCACTTTCGATACCCACAAAGTCTTCTGCCTGAAGGACAAAATGCCCGGCTGTTCTTAAACCTGTCCCGCAAGCTGCCCAAGTTGGCAGCAGCACTCGGGCTATTTCCACCAGCCGTTGCTCGGGGTCGGCGGCTGTGGCACCAGGACGGACCTTCCGGCTGCGGACCTCTTGAGGCCCGCTTCGCGTCACATGAGCCAAACAATAACGCACCCCAAACTGCGAGACCTGGAAGAGCCGGCGCCTGCTGAGCCCTGCCCTGAAGCGACCTCGTGACACCGCAGATACTCCCCCCTCCTTCCCCGCCGCGGCGGGAAGCAGCCCCAACACTGGTGCAGCAGCGGAGCNGGCGGAAGGGTTGTGCGAGTGGTCGCGGGGCCACTAGAAGGTTTTCGTCTTGTTTGTGCCTGTGGGGATAATAGTGGAAGTTTGCGTGAGTTTGAGGTGTGATGGCAGAGGAGGCAGTGTTGTGTTGACACTGTGGCCGTCTTGCGCGGGTTCGTGATGTCCATGGCCCAGCCTGGCCTCAGGCGGCAACGAAGTCAGCCGGTGGAGGGACTGACTTGACCTCTTGCCGTTATTTCTGAGCGTTTTTCAGGTAACTGAGACGCATTTCTGGAAGTGAGGTTTTGTGTTCTGTCGTGGCTATGTGCATTCGTGATCGGGAAACGAGAGGCTTCATGTTCGCGGTAAAATCTTTTTGCAGCCCTCTTTGAAGTCATATTCATGATTAGGTTTAAGTTTCATGGCACTTGGAGTAATGTGGGACTAAAATTGGAAATAACTGTGTCAAGCTATTAATAACGACTTGTGTCCCTACTTCTGGTCACAGTATTGGTTACCTGTATAGTATTAAACTTAAATTCCTTTACTAGTGATGGTTTTTTGTTTTCTTTTTTTTAACTTAGTTGACACAATGACAGACTTTGAGAAGAACCAGGACATGGTTGCTGAGCTGCATTATCTTGCTGCTGTGGGAGATGCAGCCAAACTGAAAGCATTGCTCAGTCATGCACCGTCACTTACCAACGCAGCTGCAGATAATGGCTGGACAGCCCTGATGTATGGTGCCAGAAATGGACACTTGGAGGTTGTGCGGATTCTTCTTGATAGAGGGTAAGCACTTTAGTAGAGCCCTTTGGGAGGAGCTCTTGTCTGAATCCCTTTCTGCCCATTTTAGCCTGATCTCTGCAAATGTAATTTACCTGGTGCATAGTAGCAGAAATTTTGGGAATATCACAAAAATATATGGTGAGCTTGGTTATCATGTGACTCTACTATCGCATCATGCTTTCTACATGTGCTCAGGAGCTCTTTCATTACGAACATCTTTAAAATCAATCCTTTGGTGGTCAGGGATATAATTGTCACTCCTAGACACAGTTCAGTAGAGTAGAATAAAGTTTGTATCCCATCCGAACTACTGTGGAGTCTAAAAATTAGGTATATTTCATTGTTCCACTTAGGGTTTATCTCAGAACTTAATTTGTAATGCACTTATAACCACATTACTGTGGTTATTTTTTTACTGATGTTAAGTTGGACATGACAGACACACCTTAGCTTAAGTTACTGATTTAACTTCATTTGTTTCGGGTTTTTTTGGACAATTTACTTCTTGAGCTGTTGTGTTATTTATTTCAGTGAGTATGACACCATGCATGTTCATTGCTTGTTACATACTTGCTGTCATGTTTCCTGTCTGTCTTCAGGTCAACTGTTGTAGTTCTGTTTTTTCAGAACACTCAGAAAAGCAAAGAATGCCTTGGCATTCTCCTGGAGATCCTACAGAGATTTATTTAAAAGTTTAAATTAAGTCAGAATCCAAATATTTCAAATGGAAAACACTTCAAAATGAATGGTGGGAGTTGAACATCACAGTCCAACTGAGCTCTACATTAAACTAGTTCAGTCTTCTGTACTCCTAATTATAGGACCAAGCAAGTTTAGTTCATTCTCTAGTCATGAGTAATATCAAGCACAGCATTCCACAGCCTTCAGTGATCATCCTACCCTTCTGTTTTCCTCAGTCTTTCCCAGAACCTGTGCCTTCTGCTGGGGTTGAGCATGAAGCATCAGATGAGCCACTGTTTCATACTCTTATCAGTGCATTCAAGCTTGTACAGGAGTGTCTCACTGGCAGATTCTGTGGATTGAAATAGTCTCTGTGTTGAGGAATCTTTTAAGACTTTGAGAAACTTGTCAGTTTTGTAAATGGGGTAACAAGTTTTTTTAAGTTGAGGTTACTACAAAAGCAGTATCTGCTTGCAGTTATCCTTTTCAGTGTGTAAAGGAGGGATGGGAAATTACTAGATGATCTCTGAAGGGCAGGTGGTTCTTGTTTGGATTCCTGTGACTCCTTTACAAGTTTGTTGGGTCAGGATGTCCCTCTCTCTGGCCCTAGTGTTTACTGGGAATGAGTAACTGGTAAGAGGAAAATACAGGTCTCTCAAACAGCACAGATAGCCCACGACTGGCCTTCAAGGCAGGATAGAGAAGAGAGACATCCTGATGGGAAAACAAGGTCCACAGTTAAGGTGGTGCATGTGCACAAGAGAGGAGCATGACTTTGCAAAATTTTTAACACCCTCCCCTCCCCAGCCAGTGCTGGGGCTGTGTCCTGGTTTAGGCGCAAAAGGACCCCCCAAATGACAGATGGCCCCCCCCTCCTCTCTCAGAAGAGAGGAGAGGAAGAAATGAGGAGATTTGTGAGTTTAGAAGAATTCCAAACTACTTTAATAGATAA
>VZTY01029310.1:14877-76785 GCA_013400935.1 Turnix velox
ATCCCTCAGCTTTTATACTGAGCATAGGGCAGATGGGATGGAATACTCCTGTTGATCAATTTTGGATCAGCTGCCCTGTCCGCTCCTCCTTCCAGGTGGTACTTCTCTACATCTTTCCGTTTACAGCCCCCCGGTAGGGTGGATGACAAACTTTCTGACCTTGATCACCATATGAATATGGTGATCAAGGTCAGAATAATGAAAATAAGAGCTTCTTGCATACTATTCCCTGGTCTTATCAGTCTGGGGGTGAACAGTGTCTGAACAATGTGCAGTTAATTTCAGAGTTTAGTCAGACAGAAGAGGCCTAGCTGAAAAGTGAAGTTACACTATTTTACCTCAAACCAGGACAGGCTGTGGGACCATTCGTCTCTGGGGACTCATGTGGACCCAGAGGGAACTTGCTTCTGCCTACAGGGAAGCATAAGCCTTAACCCACTGTCTGCCAGTCTTGCTTGTCTGTTGTGGATATGTGTCTCTGTGTATGAGTTAGGAAGTGAAGAAATTAGCTGAGCCATATAATAAAGTATCTGTATTATGTTTAGGACTTGGGCTACCTGGCTTTTATTTGCGAATCCCTAAACCCTTCTAGTTATACAGGGCCATACTCTTAGCCAATTGAGTGCAATTCCTGAGATGACACTGTAGCCTTATTGGTCTCATTTTAATTAATGCTTGGTCATAGTAGCTGTGAGGACAATTACAGTTGATGGATATGGAAACATGAATGTCTGTGAAGGTATTATTACATGGTGTTCCAAAGACTCATCCAAGACTCATATGCAGCCGTTTTTGATAAAAGCTTCAAGGAATGTTTGTAAACTGGAAAAAAATATCTTAGACATCTAAAGTGCTGTGGACACTGAGGAGCAGGTGGATCATGGGCTGTGTATATTTGAACAGACAGAAAGGGAAACACAAAGTAAGAAAATTCAGTGTCTTGAAGATAGACGTGTTTAAGTAGGAAATAAGGCAAGTTTTAAGGAGACTTAACCTTTAAAGATTAAATCGGCAATGGTAGTGTTGTTAGCATTAAAAAAAAAGTCTTGAAAGCCTTTGTTAAAAAACCTCCTTCATAAAGTACTGAGGTTAATGTGAAATCTCAGGTCAAAACAAACCTGCCTGTGATACGGTTATCTGTGCATTAGGAAATACATATGCTGGTTCCCTCTGACTTTAAAAAACACTGTTGATCAGTCTGGGCCCACATTTACTGTATAAATTTGTATTTTACAGTGAAATGTCTGCTTCACTTAGCCATGTGAGTTCAAAAAAATTTTGAAATGTGTTATTTCTGACCTCTCAATCAATCAACCCCAGTCTACATCAAAAATTTAAAATTTTCTTTTAGTATATAAGTGTACATTGTGTGGCATTGTTTCCTCACCTGTGTCATTTTGCAGACATCTTGGTAATAGAAATCACTACAGAGGCCAGCACCACAGTTATAAAGATGTCACTTCTCTCACTAAGGAGAGAATGTTCTTTATTATTACATAATTATTTGATGGCTTTGGCCAAATTTGCCAGTGGCCAGTGACAGATGTTCACCTCCCCACCTCTTGTACATGGACAGGAGAAGGAGAGATAGGGCGCTTTATGAGTTTAGAAGAAACTAAGTTACTTAAATGAAATAAGAATAAAATAAAAAGGAAATCATTAAATAGAGTGTATACAAAACTGCATTCAGCTTCTAAGATTATGTCATTAGTGGGTACTGGGGAAGTCCCAGACTGAATGCTGTGGGAGGGAACTGAATTCCTGAACTGGAGTTGAGAATGCATATGTCAGGATCAAAGTTCATCACATGACCAAATGGTGCTCTGCTGATGTTTGCCATTGACGAAGGGCTGACCGTTTAATTTGTCAGCTTTTATACTGAGCTTGGGACAGATGGAATGGGCTATTCCTGTTGGTCAGTTTTGTGCCACCTACCCTACAGGTGGGAGGGACCCCGTTGTTTTCCAGCCCTGCAGTGGGGCAAGTAACAAATTTAACTGACCTTCGTTCTTAAAGCAATAACTATAAGCAAGAGTCTCAGCATTCCATTCTTTGGCACAAACTATGAATATAGGTATTACCACTTTAAGAACTGACAGTTTAACACATGATATGATTTTAATTTCAGAGAGTTAAAAGAGGTATAGCTATGAACAGAAAGATGGTTCTATTCTATCTCAAACCAAGAAAACTGGTAAAAATATAATTGTAAATGTTTTGATGCTGCTTTCAGTGGCTTCTATAAAGCAATGCTAGTTAAACCGCATTTTAGTTACTGGCTACTCAGAAGAGACCTGTATCCCAGCTTTCAGAGTTCTAGCTAGAAGTTGAGTAGGGTTTTTTTTAATGTGATACAATATGTAAATCTGTTACTGTAGCACTATTGCTTGAACCTGAGTGAATGATTATCTGGACAGGATCAACAAAAAATTTGGAATCAGGCCTTAGCAAAAGAAAATAAAGTATGATTACTTTTCATTACCACAATGCTAAGTATTTTGCCTAAAGAGGCCCAGTATAGACAGAGCATCTGAAAGTTCTTGCAACTTAGTGGTGTCAGATGTCTATGCTTCAAGTAAGAATAATACTGCATCTGGACTCTGTTCTTTCCCATTTCTTTCCCATTTCTCTAGGTCTGACAGGTCCATCATTAATAAATCAAGGCAGACGGCTCTGGATATTGCTAAATTTTGGGGGTACAAGCACATAGCTAATTTGTTGGATAATGTGAATGGTGGGCAGAGGCCTGATTTTCTGTCAAATGAAGTGAAAGAATATGAAAATTATTTTGGTTTGACAGAAGGAGTAATAAAAGATCAGATTCCATATGGCTAAGCAAAAAGCAAAGCCATCCAAGTACAGTATATATTGTGTTCTCAAATCAAAGTCCTTTGGTTACTTTGGAAGGGGGAGTGGAGAGCTCCCAGCAGCCAGAAGTGAAACTTTGCAGGCTGCACCACAAGGATATAGAGCAGTACATGAATCAAACTGAAGAAGGCATCTTGATTTTTCTTGGAGTTGAAGTTCAGTTCCAGATGAACCAGATGGAAGCTTGCAGTGGAAGATTTCTGGACAAAGATGAAGAGGATGGGTTAGTTGCTTGGTTTGCTCTGAGCATAGATTCTGTTTCTGCTGAGAAGTTTAAACAGAAGCACGAAGACTGTTACTTTCTTTATCCACCAATGCCAGCACTACTGCAGCTACCTGAAAAAGAAGCTGGTAAGATGCATAAAATGAAGCAATTAGTCAAATGTGTAATTAGAAGGATAAGCTTTGGGATTCACTGAGTTACAACGCAAGAACAAGCTACTGCGAAAGAATAAGGTCTTCTCAATTGCTTTAGAAATTTAAAAGCCTGTCAGGTTTTGTGGAGAATTTTATGTTAAGAACACATGTGGTTACAAAGGGCTAGCATGTGCAATGACAAGTATTAGACTGTATAATCTGTTCTGCTGTTAGAAATGCTACCATTTAAGTATTAATATATGCCCATTAATGTTCTAAACTGAAAAAATCTGTTAGTACTAATTATTCTTTACAATAAATGAAACTATGCACATTAAGATTCTAAAGTGAAGACAAAAATCTGTCATTACTAAGTTTTCATGACAAGAAATGAAACTTAAATTCTTAATACGTGTTGATACTCATTTGAGAAGGAAGAAGTATGAGCAAGTATTGGAAATGCAAATCCCAAAGTGATTATGTTAAACTTTGCTACATGCTTTTTCTATACAATTAAAAGCTTGCATGGATTAGTGTTTGATATTCGGTATTTTCAATGTATTCTTTAAAGGAGTAGTAGCACAGGCTAGATCTGTTCTAGCATGGCACAACCGCTACCGATTCTGCCCAACATGTGGGAATGCAACCAAAATTGAAGAGGGAGGTTACAAGAAAACTTGCTTAAAAGAAGATTGTCCCAGTCTCCAAGGTGTTCACAATGCATCATATCCAAGAGTTGGTGAGAATTAACTTGATAAAAAGTGTCTTGTGTGTACTATTATATACATGTAAATCCCATAAATGTATTATATATGTGTAAATTTTAGATTTCACCCTCTGCCAAATTTCTGGTACAGTGGTCATTTTCCTGTTGTGATACTTTGGCTGTATTCAGTCACAAACTGCCAGTCAACTTACATAGGGAGTCTTCAGCTCATTTTGTTCATGAGTTGCAAAAGAAGTTTAATGCATATTGGTCATAAAACAAGGTAGGAAGAATTTATACTTTTTTTCCAAAGTCATTTGGTGATTCTTTACTTCCCTTACCCTGTCCTCTCTTCTGCAGTTGTAGTTATGGTGGTAGTAGTGTGCATGTTGTATTTATCAGACATTTCTTTGCAGTAATCAGAGCAGTTTGGCCACATTCTTCTGCCTTATGGGCTATGACAAAACTTGCTAAAACACTGATGGCTGTTTATTCACAGCCTGTAGTAGAAAAAACATAAAGAAGTTATGGGATTATAGAATCATAGAATAGTTTTGGTTGGAAGGGACCTAAAAGATCATCGAGTTCCAACCCCCCTGTAATAGTTGGAATTATTTACAGTTATTAGCAGATTGATTTGTCAAACATCCTTATATTTGGAATACATCTTAATCACTGGTGAAATTACAGGGTGAACTTTATTCAGGAAATCTGTGCAGATGAAATATAATGGCAGCATGAATAAGTTTATTTGGGTGTCATTTGGAACAAGACAATGTTTATTGCTTTGCTCTTTTCATTCTTTTGCTGGCTTATTACTTTCTGGCACTGAATTCAAATATATAAACTGATCTTATCATCTGCTTCTAATCAGATGAATGTAGCTGAAATAAAGCTTCTCTTTCCAATGCATGAACTGTTTCCTTTAATGAACCTGCAATAAGTGATTACAACACACTACATGAGTGCATATGTAGGACTCTACATGTAAATCAAGCTGTTTTTTATGCATATGGAAGTAAAGCTTTCCATTCCAAGTTTTTATTTCAGGGAATTGTCTGTATGTGTTAAGACTATGAAGAATGAGACAGGCAAAGTGAATAATATAATACAGAAATGTGTGCAAGTCTTTTAAGACTGTTTTCTTAATAGTGTACCTTACAGTTCTCTTACATTCTCTTAGAACCATATGGGACATGTAAAAATTAACACAATAAAAATTAACAGATCAGAATTTCAAAAGGAATTCAAGGAACAATGTGTTTCCTACCCAACTTCTGGCATTTTAGGTATCATAATGATAGTTTGCATGTATGATGGACTAGAAATTCAGGAAATAAACTTTATGATGGAGGAGTTACCATACTTTATTTTCGAAGTTCTATTTTTGCTAATTATACCTTATTAAATTTCTGTATCTTGTGCTTAAGGTCTGTGCCCTAATCCGTGAACTAGATCTCAATAGGTAATTGTCTTGGGCAGTTTCAAATCTTTCGAGTCAGATCAAAGGACGGGATGTAATTGTCGTTTTTCATCACCTGCTTGTTCTTTGCCCTTTTTGATTAGGTGAAACAATAGAAGACGTGGTTCGAAGAGCAGTAGAGGAGGAAGCTGGAGTCAAAGTTGGCCAAGTTCAGTATGTCTCTTGTCAGCCATGGCCAATGCCCTCCTCCCTAATGATTGGCTGCTTAGCTGTTGCAGTGTCTACAGAAATTAATGTTGACAAAAATGAAATAGAGGATGCCCAGTGGTTCACTAGAGAACAGGTAAAGTTCAGTTTAATTTCCTTCTTGTATTGGTTGGTCTGTATCTGTATTGGTTCTGGCATACAATAGATACTTGCTCTTTTTAGCAAATTGAAAAGCATGAGTACTCTCTATTTTGTCATACTGCAGTTTCATTCTATTGTAGTTGTAGATCACACACATCTAGAGAAAAGCAGATTTTTGCGGTAATTTCTGAGTCACCTGCAAACCCATTTTGTGACATTTTTACCAGTTAGCTCTCCACCTTTTCCTTTTGGGAGATATCCACGCTATATTGTTACTTTCTCAGCATGCCTGTGTTTTTCATTTTGCCGCAAACAGTATTTAATCACATTCATCATCTGAATTTCTACCAGTCAAGCATGCTACCATGCTAGGTTTTCTAGGAGGGAAGAGATTCACATAGACACTCGGTGAATTCATTAGTTTGTGCATCTTTTCCCATGTAATACTGTTTTAATACTCTAGTATTGAATACAGTTTATTATGCAGGAAATTCTTTGTTTTCCTGACTATTTAAAATATAGTCAAATAAAAGGGGATAGAAAGTCTGACAGAAAGACAGATTTAAGTTCATGTGTGGTAAAAGGAAAGATTGCTTACTCGATGTACTCTTCAAGGGGTTTTCCACAGTCTACTTTATGAGATAGAATTTTAATAGCACTGTACTCCTGCATAGCAGTTGCAAGTGTTTTGACTCTGTAAATCAACTTGAAAGCAAAGTGAGTTGTTACCTGATGATCTTGATTTATTCCTGATAATACCAATGGCTATCCATTAACAATACATCTAACTTGCATGGAGGTTGGTCTAAAGTTGGAAATAAAGGTACTTCAGAAATGTACTAAACTAAAAATACAATCTTGTGTTGCTAGCAACTGCCTCAGAAAGCCAGGAAAATGAATCTTCTGCACTATGTAAAGAACGGTGATCTTTTTTGTAAACAGCTTCACAGAAACTTTAAATGTCAATCTTCACAGCTGTATGAGAAAAATGTGAGAATGCACACAGAATCCTGTATCTTTTTTCTCTGCATCTTGCCTTGTAGTGGCTTTTTAATACCTAAAGTAATGATAGACTGATGGATAATAATACTAAGATAATTAGGATTAAAATAATGTTAGATCCTATATAGTTTATAGTACTGTCTTCTTAAGAAAAAAAATTTTATTTTAGGTCATGGAAGTTCTCCTTAAAGGAAACCACCATTCTTTCTTTGTACCACCAAGTCAAGCTATTGCACACCAGTTGATAAAACATTGGATTGGAATGAATGCCAATCTTTAATTCAAATAATTAATTTCTTTGAGTTAAATCGCTTCTTCTAGTGAATGCTAAATTAGGAATAAATTTGAAATAATTATTAAACTAGTAAATGTACAACCACATAATTTTTTGAGCCTTTGCTTTGGCTCCTTTGTGTAACTATGCAACCCTTTTTAGAGCTTTTCAGATCTGAGTTAAAACAGACAGCCCTGTGATTATCCCAAGAAAGCAAGCAGCAAGTAGCTAAAATTGGTACCTTGTTGTGCCTTTTAATTTTAGAATCTAATTATTAGGCTTTTCACTATTCTCTTAATGTTTAATTTTTGTCTTTCCTGTCCCCCACTGGAAGGAGTCACAGCTTTACTACCTTGCCTGTTATTAGTATTCTGCACGTCTTCGTATTTTATCTTAATTGTTTCATTCTTTCATTTTTTCCTATCTTTATTAGTTAAATTCTGCATGTGACAGAAATCAGTATTCAGTGCTGAAGGTCGAGCAGTAGGTATTTTTAAGATAGTCCTTGAGTAGCGAACATGTAGTACTTTATCATTTACATTATTCTCGTTTCAAGCAGAGTATTTACTGCCCCAGTCTGTTTTGGTCTGCATTTACCTGATTGTGTTTCAGCCTTAATTTAAAATTACGACACAATACTCTGTACATATAAAAGATGTTGGAGAATCACTCCCAAAAAGCTAGATATTAGGTATTTTTATAAGATAATAATGTACTTACTGTCCCAAGGCAGTGAGTTACTGCATGTTCTGATTATTAGAAATGGAACTGCAGAGTAGTGAAGGAGAAAAGTAGATTAGTTAAACAAGACATAAAAGAACTTCATACATATTTTTAGATATTATAGAAATGGAGTCACTGAAATTGTTACTGCTGTTAAGAATTTTACAGTTGAAAAAAGTACACTCAGCCATAAGACTAGAAAAGCAATATATGAATTTAAATATTTATATGTATTTAATGCTACAGTTCAGATTTGGGCCTTGATTAATTGTGTTAGTGAAAAAAGTTAATATTCTATCAAAATGAAAAATTATGGAAGTGCACTGTTTTTATTATTAAGGTCATTATGTAATGTTTAGTTATCTGTGATTGTGCAGTTAACTGCAGTGGTTACCAGAGAGACAGCGGTAGTCATAAATATTAATGTATGGTGATTTGTTTATTCAGAGTAATTTGAAGATTTTTAAAATCGGTGAATAATGTCAGATTAATTTCAAATTTCTCTGTAAACTGGAATCAGTAAAAATGTTTTACAGATCTTGGTAGTTATTTTTCTTCAATCCAGTATCATACTATTCTCAGCAGCTCTTTGCTTTTTGTAGTGCAGTGT
Source organism: Turnix velox (assembly GCA_013400935.1). Lineage (NCBI taxonomy): Eukaryota > Metazoa > Chordata > Aves > Charadriiformes > Turnicidae > Turnix > Turnix velox. The sequence continues at coordinate 23,189 of VZTY01029310.1, forward strand.
GTATCAAACTTTAAAGCAAGAAGCATTTCTGACAGAGGTGGAGCAATTGGCAGATTATTCCACTGCTTCATTCTCTCCCTTGTTTCAGCTAAACCTACAAAATAAGGAAGCCAGGTTTTATGTCAAGCCATTTGAAAATGAGGAGCAAGACACTACTTCCCTTAAAACTTGCTTTTACAGAGAAGAAGTATGAAAAGCTGTCATGGACTGCAGTTATCACAGACAGCATGTTTTCAGGGGAATTAATGCTTTAAAATTATTGTAAGACAGGCAGAACCCTAGTTGTAGGTTGTTAATACAAGTGAAGTAGCAGATCAGACAGTGTGCAAACCATGGAAGCTAATCAATGCAAGGAATTCTTAACTAGTTCTGTGGTAATTACATATTAAGGTAAATCAACAAGGAAAGAATGAGGAGCACATGGAACAGGGAGGATAAAGCAAAGAGCAAAATATAGTTAGTGTAAAGGTAAATAATTTATCATACTGAGGTAAGTGAAATTGTAAAAAACACCCATCCTGATGCTAGTTTTTTATATAGGAAATTGTAGTAGTTTGCTATAACAATGGTTTTATACATGTGGACCTCAGGAAAAAGTATCTATAACCAATACTAATACTAAAAAAATCAGAGTGTTTTTAGTTAAGAATTTCTATTAACAATACATATCAGCATTTATAATGCTAATAAACAGTTTGAAAATTTAAATTTTACCGCATGGATAAAGATAGTTTAAAAAATCCACAATGCTCTGTTAGTCTCCAACTCAGAGACTACTCTTATAGTGATCCTTCAGTTCTAATAAATTCTACCGTTCCAACAATTTTAATATATAGACCTTTTCAAAAGCTAAACCAGCAATCTTTTTTGAGCTTTCTTTTTTCCTTACCGACAGGCAAAAGATGACAAACGATTCACTAAAAAGATGACAAACACTGCTTGTTCAAGAAAGCTTACTTGATAGTTTTAATCTCTTACTTATTGCTTTCCTTGTGTTGCTTAATTTCATCTGTTTATATGTGGTAAGCTTGAGTTTTAGTTTGAAAATATATATGCACAGAAGTTAATCTGAAGGGCAGGTATTGTTTGCAGATTACATAAAGCCAAATATTTAACTGAAGAGCTAAATACTGTGGTTATTTATCAACTAGAGCAGTTTAGAAAGGGGACATGATAAATTTAACGACAGTTGAGCAGTGTAGTGGTTTTGACTGGAATATGATGAGGGCAATTCCTTTTAGAGATTTGAATTGTTTCCTTTATCTAAGAGTGCAGCTTTGCAATCAGGCTTTTTTTTGCCACTAAGTATATGCAGTACATTAAGAAAATAGTATTCCTTAAGCCACTAAAAGTAAAGAGTTTTCATTTGTACTATATAATAATGAATAATTATTATGAATTATTCTCCCTTGCTGCTACAACAGTACCAGGGCAAAAATTGTACTCAGAAAATTCCAGAAAAACCCTTTCTTAATTAGTCTGTGTTTTTCTGGTTTTGAGTTACAAATAATAGAAATAGTGTTTTTCTTAAAGTGGAAAATTAATAGATGAGGCATTTAAACACAGAACTGTAGTTTCATGTGATGAGCTCATGCCATTTCATGTAGGTTAGTCTAAGCACAATTCTGATAGATACTTGTAAACTTTGCATTGGTCCTATGAGTATATTCTTCTGTATCACTTTTGTATTCGATATGTGTAAACATATCAAATATGAAATAATTCTAATGTTGATAATATGAGCATTATGTTTTGTATTTTGTATGAAAGTATTGCTAAATTGGTGAATTATTATCTTTAATTCTACAACATGTAAAGGGAAGAGGAATGGATGTCTACAGACTGATTATAAAGGTACACCAGTCATGATGCTTCATGGAATTAAATACACTAATCTGATTCTGTGCTTAGGAGACAGAAATAGAAAAAGTAGAGGAGGACTGTGAGCAACACCGCTCCCTATTTAACTTTAATTTTAATGAGGTAATCTGATTGATTAAGACTTTTCAGAAAACTTGAAATTTTGTAAAGTCCCAGTAGATTGACTTGTCATTTTGTTGCTGCCTTTATCTGTTAAGAGTTTAATAACTAGTAGTCCTGTATTGCCTCAGTGATGGGAAGGATATGGATATACAGCATAACATTGCTGACTGGGGTTGACAGTACAGAAGTGGATAAGTCCTAAGGAAAAAAAATGAACTTGTTATCCTATTAAGCTTTAGCAAGACAGCCAGTCCATCCGTCATGAGCTTAGGAAAGAAAACTATTCTCAGGCACTCCATAATAGTAAGCAAGTATCTGAGGAAAATGAGTGTTGGTTGACAGTAAGTATAAACCTTTTTACTATTTTTTTTTTAATGACATTTTGTCAAGTAGTATTCTCTAGATAGTTGTAACAATTCATAGCTTTCATAAATGTGCCATTTCTGCAGGTTTTTTGTGCAGTAGATACAGCTTAAAGAATGTCAATGTCAGTTTGTTTCATAGTTTTCTGAAGAAGTAAGTGATATTTTCCTAAATAGATTTGTTAGCTGGATTTTTGCTAATAAGTAACATTTTTTTTCCTAAATGATACACTTTTCTATGATGGATTTCTGATTCCTAAGACTCTCTATGTCATTTTAGCGTATAGGGACTTAAAGTATAGTAGCAAATAATTTTAGAAGTTAGTCTGTAAATGAACTTCAGTTTGTTATTTTGTATTGTCATTCTACAACTGAAGTTTCAGATGTGTAGTGCTGTGGTGAAGCTACAGGATTATTAATCAAGAAGGAATATGACATGCTGTTGATCAGAGGAGTTTACATACTCAGTTTGCAGCACTTAAATAAGCCTGGATAGTCACGTTTTTCTCCTAGCATTTCACCGTCCTGCACAGTAAGTTACTTTTGGTAAAGCACTTTATTAGTTCTCTTTAATGAGATAAATATTATAACAATTGAGCTCATCCAGTTCACTGAAGAAATGCATACATTCTCTTAATGTACATACTAAAACTGAAAGAGAGCCAGTGAAATAGTAAACATCCCATTTTCTGTCATTCTAAACCGAAATTACTCCCAATTAATGGAGTTAAGTTGTTCTGGATAAAGTGACACCGGAAACTGTTTAGTCAACCTAACTGCTCTAACTGCTTTCTCTGAGAAGTGAAAACTTTTCACTAAATTGTGGTTTATTATGAGAATGTTAGTCATTGCAAAATATAAATCACCTCATTTTCAAAGAAAAATTTTACAGTGTGTAACTACCTCATAGGTTTCTTTTAGTGAATTCAGTTTCAACTACAATCAAAGATTTACATTATTTCTGTTACAGTGGACGAACAATTCTGAAATTGAAAAAAAAAGCTCAATAATTCAGATTAACAGAATTGTAAGATTTCATTGATGCAGTGTCTTGGAGTCTAAATACTATGTTTCATTATTGGAGATGGTCCTTTATTGTAGTGAGATTTGTACTACTTTCATGACCAGCTGCTATATCACATGTGAAGGATATTTCACATAGCTGCTGTCATGTTTGGTACAGAAAAAGTACGAATTACATGCCAAAGCAGAAATAAAAGTGACTAAAATGAAACTAGCACACTAACTAACCAAAATACTAACTCACTGACTAATGCTAACTTTCAGACTGTGATTGAATGGGTTGGAAGGGACCTCTACAGAACATCTAATCCAACCATCCTGCAGTTTCACCTAAACCACATTGCACAGAATTGCATCAAGGTGGGTTTTTTTAGTACCTCCAGAAGAGGAGGATCAAATTGGCACTTTTTCCTTTGATTGTGAACAGAAATGGGAATTCTCTTGAAAGATTTTTGGACTGTAGTAGAAGCCAAAATCATTGTGTCCAGCATAACAGACATATAATGCACAGTAAGGTCTGTTGTCGGACAGTTTTTTAAAAAAACTGTTTTACAAAGATAATAATAAGTACATGAGCATCCATTGCATTAAACTAAACATTGGAAAAATGTAACCATTATGTAGTACTTGTGTTGAAATCATCACATGACCTCTTTATGGGTCATTTACGGTATAGAGACTACTGTTCTATTTTGTTGCAGTTGAAAACTGCCTGTCTTTAAAAGGGCAGAAATGGCCAGCATTGTGCAGAAATGAAACATCCCAAAAATATTAAATGCTTATCAACATTATTCTCAAGACAAAAGTTCAAAATTATTAAACAGAAAGCAAGATTAGCTTTGTAATTAGGAAGAAGTTTTATAAGAAAGTGATTACATGGGTTTACGCATGGGTCTGCAGAATTTCAGAACTGAAAGCTGTACCTATGACTTGACTTATCCCTTACGAAGCAGAAATTGTTGTGCATATACAGCAGATGATAGCTGAATTATTTTTATTGTGACCTGCTTGGCAACGGTGTTCTCAGTTAAAACACTTTTGAAAACATTTAAATGGTTATTGGCTTATTAACCTTTTCTAAAACTAAAGTGAAGAGCACTCAGCTAGCAGGAGGGATATCTCTAACACAATTACAATAGTATGCCCAGTATTAGTTTGAATAACATTGGTTGAGACATGTTTAGCACTTACTCTGATGTCCCTTGTTGTTTATAAAAGAGTCCAAAATAAAAGAAAAATCTAACGATATGAGCTTTAGCTTTCCTGAGTGTGCTCATTTATGGCATAACTAATGTTCTTAACGGCTTAGACAGCAACCTTCCTTGAATTCATAAGTGCAGAAATAATGCTGGTGTTTGCTGTCTTTTCATGATCTGGAAAAGCAATATCCTGATTGGTGTGCTCATGAAAAGTGCAGTAGCATATTTCATGAAAGAGATACCCAGATGACTAGGTTATGTACGAAGTTTGTTACAGATAAATTTCACTTAACCTTGGTTTTCTCAACATTTCATTTGATTGTTCTATTCTGATACTGGATACTAACTTGATGCTGCAGATATCTACTGATCATGGTTTGAACAGAAGCTGATTCTTTGCAGTTATATAATTCACTTTTTTTTTTTTTTTTAAATGTGTATGGTCCTGTTGCAGTCCCTTTTAGTTGTTTACCTACTTCTTTTGGCTGAGACATTTTACAAAGACATTTTTTAAAATCAGTGTTTTCTTGAAAATATAGCTGAAGCTGTCAACAGCTGGAAAGGAGATATAAATCAGCTGAGGCAGGGAACAAGAAACACTACTAAGACAAGCATTTTTGGAACTACATCACTTTTCTGATTCTGCATTATTAAAAATTTTCTCCATACTTTCCTCTTTTTTCTGAACTTTGTATTTTCTAAATGTCTCATTATCATACACGTTCAATAAACATACTTGGTTAGGAAACTGAAGAACACAAACGCATTTTCACATAAAATCTCCATTCTATAAATGCATCAAATGGAAGGAAAGTAACTTCTGTATTTTCAGTTTTACTTCCAACTAGCATTTGTTAAGCGATTTTTCTTGGGAGGCATAAGTTAGAGAAATATTTTGATGCCTTTATTATCACAAAGCTGAAAGAAACAATGTTATAGATGGTATTCACAGTGAAAATTAACTCATTCTTGACAGAGCTCTGATTATTATTATTGAGAATATCTTTCACACAAAATTAAGAAAATATGATGAGATAATTCAAGCAGTGCTGCTTGTGATAAGAATAGCCTGTCACGTGGAGCACCATGTCAATGGATGTTGGCTACCACCCAGTGAACTGCTGAGTGCAACTATTCTCATCTAAGCTAATTGGACTAGTGTTCATCTAGTGACCAGGAGTGAACAGAATAGGCTTTAATGAAGGATCTTACCCTGAAGTCCTGATGCACACAACTAATCCTTACTCAAGTCAATAGGTCTGCTAATGTGACTAGGACTGAAAATTCCTAATTCTGTCAGGCATTAGGAATTCTTTAACAAATCTATGGGATTAACGGAGCAAGAACAGAATGTACAAGGAAAATATGCACATAAAAGACGAGTGAAAAGCAAAAAAACTAGTACCTCTTTCTCTTAGAGAAGAAAGCATAAATTAACGTGATAGTGAGAAAGAGACAAGAATACAATTTGCATCATATATAACCCCATAACACAGCCAGAAAAATTTACTCATAGTTTTTCCACAATAGTGTATCTGATGTTTTGATGGACAATCATCTAAAGATGTATATTACTGATAGATGGTTGTAACTAGTAACACTTGCACAGTGTTGTTTTTTCCCAGTGTAACTGTACTGATTTTCAAAGCTATCCTGATGATATGTTAGCAATTCAAATGCTTCTGATTTCAAGTATTTTGAACTATTCCACTGTCATTTAGAACACAATAGAAAACTTTATATTAAAATAGCAGAATGTAAGCATAGCACTTTGAATGGTTTTGGAAAGCTGGCTGTTCTCATTGTATTTCAGTGCTGTAACAAGTCAATTTTGGTCAGTTTCCCAAGAAAGCATTAATCTCAGAAAATGCTGCCACCTCTAGTTCACACTAAATAGTTTGATACCACATTTCTTAAGGCATCTTAAATTTAAACAGAGAAATTTCCCACCTGTCCATTGATAAATACAAATAAACTTTTGAATTTATATCTTGATTTTGTGAAAATAATATTTTTTTATTATTTGAGATATTGCACTAATATTTAATTATGAATGCAGCAGGTCTTCAATGAAGTGAACAAATCTTCTAAGACAGAGGGACAACCAGACTGTGAGATGCAGATTATCTAGGTTTGCTCTGTAAAGTCAGTAAAGCAGCTGAGTAAAGTCCTAGCTGAGGCCTTTTATTCTCTTAGGTTGTCTTATTTTTTCTGAAAAGTGATGAGTATTATCTATGTTGTTATGCATATAAACAAGATAGAATTTAATCTTAATGCTTAAAACAAAATAATAATCTCATAGGCTAGAAAAAATCCTCTTTGGCTTCTGCTCAAATCTTCCACAACCTTCAAAGAGTATTAATTCTGGCCTATAACTGAGATCACCAGACCTTGATTATAAGCTGTTTGAAAATCTGGATCCAAATGAACAGAAGAAAATAAATGCATTAATACCCGATTTAGCAATTCTCATGTTTTTCTTTATAATCTGTCAGTTCTTGCAAAACAGAAAATCCAAGGTAAAGAGCCTGAGACATTTCGAGCTAAAGTTGTTTAGAGAAATGTTCTCATAATTCAATGTTTTTTCTCCCATGCAGAAGAGCAGAATCCATTCTTAGGAATGAGTAGGAAAAGAAGAAAAAGCTGCAAGGGCAGAAAGAACTCTGATTACAGAGAATGTAAGTTTTACAGTAATGTTTTATTTGAAGTAAAAATGTCAGAATCACAGGAGGTTTTCCACTTGTTCATCAAGACAATAGCTTTGTGCCCAAAGCTATTCATCAAATTGCAAATATTTATCCTCAAGTGTGGGTACGCACAGGTAATGTCCTTCTGAGGTTAGCTATTTTGTTTTAGTTGAGCAGTTATTGAGCTATATTTCTGTCAAAGTCTTTCCAAATATGCAGATGTTTAATTGCCTCAAATTATCAGCATTCTTGCTGTGAATTTTTCAGTGTTGTCTTAGTTTAATCCTACTTGTTCTAATCCTACTTATGTAGATGTCATGTAAACTGCTATCCTCTAATGCACATGAAGTATTCTAAAAAAAGCCCAAGAAAGACATTTTTATGTAAGTGCATGAATGCCATGAAATCATGCCTAGTATAGCTTCTGCTTTACAGAACTGTGTCTCACACTTTCTGGCAGTGTGCTGCCAGAGCTGCTGTGTGATAGTGGCAATACTCATTAACACTCTTTCTAGTTCATTGTGAAAAGATAAAAGTCAAGTTCTATGTATTTTACCCCAGACTGCAAGCATGCAATGGGATATTGATTATTTCAGTGTGTTCACAGGAACTAGGTAAACACTATGAGGAATAACTAAAGTTAAAAAAGAATAAATCTTTCTATATGCAAATTGAATACCTTATTCTTTAACAACTAAAACTTTCTGAGAAAAAAAACAGTGAGCTACATTATTTTTCTTCTATTACAGTCAGTTATCATGGCCTGCTCTGTTGATCTGATTTAAAATTATTTACAGGTGATTAGGACCAAAGTTTATAATGAAATGAAAACAAAATTTTGTGGGGAGTACACTACAGCTTAAACAAGCATTTTCTTTGAAAGGGGTCTCAAAGCTAATCAGATATTTGTCATACTTCTTACTAAATCATGGGGGAAAATTGTTTTTTCTCTTTTTTTTGCCTGTAAATTAGATGAACAGTTGTCACCTATTTGTAAATGCCGGCAAAATGTAGGAAGCCTTGAAAACAAAGCACCTGAGGCTTTGGCTCACTTTACTGAGCCACTGGATGTGAAGGGTGCTGAAGAAAATGGAAAGGATCATGGAAACAATATTCATAATAGCTCGGATGGATCTGAAGAGAGAGACCTTGATAACTTATCAGACAGTGAAAAAGAAGGGAAGAAGGAAAAGAACTGCCCTCCTAAAATGTTCTCTCCTCATCAAGAAGTCCTAGCTACAGTAACTTTTGGTGAATTAGAGGGGTTAACTATAGGAAAAATTACACTGTGGGGCAAGCCCGACTCTGCAGAATTTGTTAATGTGGCTGCTGGAAAAATTACTGCCAAAGTAAAATATGGCTCTTTTAATGTTAAACTAGAAGTAAGAAATGTTTCTTTGTTAGATTCTGGTACAAACCTTCTAGCTGAAACAAGGAAAAGCTCAAAGAACAATAAACGTTCTCATCAAAGACAGTACCAGAAAAGCCAGTGTTCAAAATGTTCAAAGTACCCGTGTCCCTCAACTGACCATTCTGCAGAACATAGTGTGAATTACAAGGCAACCTCTAAACATAAAGTTCAAGCTGCCATCAACAAAAATGCCTCCCTGAAAATGAATGTTGAAGCTAAGGGAATTAAAGTGGAATATAACTACAGAAAGAAAAAATTATTGGTTAACATCAAACCTGGTGAACAGAGCAAAAGCCACAATGGAGAACATGAAGATACATGCTGGAGTGAAACAGATTACTCTGTCACAGATGCACCTTGCAATACTGATTGTGAGTCATCTTTTAACATACACAAAAAAGTAGACTATACATTCCCAGATGGATATACACTTCTCCCTCCACCTAAAGAATTTGCTGACTGTGACAAGATGCATTTGGATACAATTGCAGAGGGGGCATCCTTGTCAGATTCCCGAAAGGAATTGAGTATTCTGGGGGAAGAAAATTATTTCTGTAAGCATAACAAAAAGGATTATGAAGACCACATCAATGAGAAGGAAAGTGTTTTGAAAGATGAAATATTTTACTCAAACATAAATAACACAAATTGTCTTGTAGCTAGTAATATCTGGAACAACCCAAATGCTGGAAACAAGCAGATCAGTAAGAACAATGTACTAGGTCAAGAAAGTAAACACTGTGACAAATGCAGGGACACAGGGCAAAAACCAGCAAGAAGAAAATCTTTCCCAGATATTAACCTTGATGTACCATCTCCAGTTCACCCAAGAAGGGATTCTGGCTTTTATTCACTCCCATCCTTAAAAGTATTGCCTAAGGAGACCAAAGGAGATGTCTGTAACTGGAGCACACATGTTCATACCAGCTATACAGTACTTTCTAAGTGTCCTGACTTGACTTCCTCACTGAAAAGTTTGAGAGGTCTGAAGTCTTCCTGTCAGTGTTCTTTCACATCATTTGATCATAATATTACCATTTATCCATCTGAGCCAGAAAAAAGTTTAGGTGACATTGCTTTACAGAATGACTGTGCAGACTATGTGAGGCAAGGTGAAGAGACAGAAGAAACATTAAAGGAGGGTCTTCATTCCAGTGGTACTATAAATGAGAAAAAAGAAAACGGGCATAAGGAATCTCTGAGAAATCTAGCTATATGGGAGGAAGACTCTGAGTCTACTGAAGATACTTTAGATAAAGAGACATCTGGGTGCAACCATCTAGATAAACATACTGAATTGCAGAACAAAGCTCAGCTGATACAGATCTTTCCATTTTCTAGCAGCCCTTCAGACGCATTTATTGATGACAAGGAAAGTACTAGTAACGTATCTATAGAAAGTGCCCCAAACCAACTTTCAGCTGTGCAGCAGAATGTTCACCAACTCTCAGCAAAGCCTGAAGTAACAAAGAAAAGGAGAGGATCAGTAATGACTGTGATAACTGGAGAACTAGAAAGAAGACTCACCCAAGGGGATAATAAAGTGATACCGGATTCTTTAGGCTCTCTGATAAGAAAAGACCCTGAGCTTCCTTGTAGTATACAAGAAGAATCCTTACTGTCATCCTGGCTATTAGATCCTGAGGAACAGGAAGAATCAGAAAGATTTTCTGAGGTACAAGACATATCTGGGGATATCCTCGTTGATTCAGATTACCATAATGATTCAGCACAGGCTGCCACATTATCTACCCCTGCAGCAAATACAGATAAGAAAGAGGATATTGCAGAACATTCAAATATCAAGGAAAGACCTGAGAATGTTCACAACCAGACAGTTGATGATAGCTTGAGGAAAGAGCATAGAGCACATCAACTACCTCAGTTAGCCAAATCCAACTCTGATGAAGTTGGAAAAAATACTGAAATGAAAGAAGATTTCCATCAGAATGCAGACATCTTCCCATTATTAAAACAGATTAATCAGAAAGGTAGGTCTAATAAGGTAGGATTTAATATAATTTACATAAATTTGCATAGATGGTTTAATGCTTTGGTTAGATTTGGGGGGGGGTAGTGAAAATATAACTGTAGAAAGAGATGATATTGTTTTGCTTGGCTGTTTAGTTATAATATGCAGTTATTGTGCTTATATCTGTAGTGAGAGATCGTTTTGCAGTTGCTTTGTAGCAGGAACTCAAGAATTCAAGTCAGTGTTTAAAAGCATAGAAATTGGGTTTTTGAGTTTATGTGACATATAAAACTACCATATTCTAAGTGTATCTCAGTTCTAATTTTGGACGAGCCTTTACATGACATGGAATGACCACACTGGATCATTTAACCTTCTTTTCTCCTTTATGTAATTAAGAGAATTGCATATGAAATAGAATTATTTTTAATAGCTGATCCTTTACAAAATATCTTGTCTTCCCTTCTGTAATCCATCTACCCATATCCATAAATGCTCATTTAAAAGGAGTGTTGTTCTAAATCATAAAATGTAAAGCGGTACTGGTACTGCAAACTACAATATAAACTTTTTATACTGTGAATACATACACACATGTGTGCATGCGAGATATCACTCCAAACACTCTAATTTTTTTAATTAATCCAGTTGTATGAAAATACAGCTCATCATCCTTTCCAGAACAAAATGTTTCCAGCAGGATTGGAGGTTAGGAGTTTTATACAGTTGAAAAATATGTTCTTTCTTATTATGGGAAAAAGTTAATAATCTTAGCTAAAGCCATCAAGTTTTAAATTACCTTCCCAGTTGAAAATATTTGGAGAAAATACTGGCATCTCCTCCCATGCTGTCTTGTTTGGCAATGGTAATGGCAATTCCAAACAGTCTGCATAGATATGACATTTATATAGATATTGCTACATAGCTTGATATCTAAAATATTAAAATTAAAGTAATTAATTACATGGAAATAGCTTTTGGGTAAGGCACAGAAAGAAGACATTGAAAGAAGCCTCAATGCTCAAAAACCTTGATTCCCATATATTACACCTCCATGGTTATCCACACAGCACATAAGTGACATGTTAGTTATTTCTTGCATTTTAATTTTATTCTCACTCTTCCTTTTTACTACTTGCTAAGATTTATCTGTGTGTTCTTTTTTTTACTTATTTCACCTGCTCTACAAATTTGGCCCTCCTTTTAGCGGTGTTTGTATTTCATGTTATTCTTCACAGTGCTGAGGAGGTCCTGCCTTAAATGAGTAAATATGTAAATCCAAAAAGAAGTATAAACATTTTAAGTTTCAAACTCATAAATAAGAGTCAAAGTCCACTCACAATATAGGAATACTACCCAAAACATGGACACAAGGGCCAATGTGTGGTTTCCTGTGCTCAGTAGTCTAGTGACACTGGAAGGAAATGTGGCATTATTCAAAAAAGAGTGAGAACATCTAGAACGGAGGAGAAAAACAGATGCAGATGTTGTAAACAGGAATGAGGATCATAGCAATCTAGAAATTTCCTAGTGTTGTGGAAACTCAGTTATTTTCAGATTCATGCAGAGGGCACTACAACAAACTGGTTTCCTGAATTTCAGCTATGACCAGCTGCCCTGGAAAAGGGGCTGAGTCTGTGAAGGAGATCTGACTGAAGCCAGAAAGAGACTACTGAGCCAAGACAGCACTTAACATAATCATCTCGGGTGAGCCTGGGCTCACTTTCTCCCCATCTGTCCTTGCCAGTACGTACAGTTGCATTTTCAGAACAGAATCTAACACAAAGTCTGTTTGACAATTGTATGAAATTACTGAAATAGCAATACAACAAATAAATATATACTGTCCTACCTAGAAAGAAACATAAAATCCTTTTATCTGCGTTGTTTCTCCATGCTGAAACAACACTTTATATATCTACAAAGTAAACATTTGAAAATGGATTCATGCTTTCAAATAAAATCCACATTTTTAATAGTGCCATGCAGTGGCTATATAGATATTCAACTACCACAAGGTAATCAGCTGTATTTTCTGTACATAAAGGTGTTAATTAGTCTAACATATATACTTTTATTAATATTTTCATTATTATTTGATATTTTAATTTCTGTGATTGTTTAGGTTATTTTTACAGTAAGAATGTGGAAATTTTAAAGGGTATAATTGCTTAAGGTGCCTTACACGTTCCTCACAAGCAGTATCTGTTTATAATTTAGACATGAAATCAGAAATGAATAAAACCGGAAAGTTACCTTTGATGAAAGATACCCGGGCAAGTGATAGTTCCCAGGAAGAAGCAATAGACCAGTGGGCCAGGAGACGGAAACAGTTCAAAGACAGCAAAAAATGCAGTTCAACTGGAGGAAGCTCCATAAACAGCACAATCACTGAAGGTTCAAGTAAGTACTATAGTCTTACAACAGTATTCTTTCTCCTATGTGTGACTTACACTCTAGAAGGGTTTTCTGCAAAGGAAATAGATCTTCAATTAATAACCTGAGTCTGTTTTAGTCACTGTTACCACAAGCAAGCATATTTTATTCAATTGAACAGTTGCTCACTACTGGAGTTATTATCCTATCATATAACCAAGCAAACAACCTGGCTGGAAAAAAACCAGATTGTTTATCCCTGTCTGTATGAAACTTACCTCACACAGATAAACAATCACAGCAACAGCTTTGAGGGTATGACAAAAATCATAATCCTGATACCTGCTTTTCTTATGTAAAAGCCATTATGTGTTATGAGTCCTTCTCACTAAGATAGTCATCTGCTCCACCTTTTATCTTCAAGCTTTTATTGTCCCGCCAGTTACTGACATAAGTTATTCCCAAAACTGTCTCCTTAAAAAATGTCACTTTGCTACATGCTTGAACTTACACCAAACTCATAAGTTTAAATCACAAGGGGAAGAATTTTAAAAGATGAAACTCTTAACAAGTTTACATTTGATGCAGAAGGAGTCCCCAGGCATGGACTGCACAGTCTAGAAGAGAATATATGCTATGATTCTTGCTTCACACTGTCTTTGCCTCCTGTTTTGCTATTTCAGTAATGTAAGAAGTACTTCTGTACAGATAAAGAAATATGCACTTCCTTGTGAAAATATTGTCCCTGTCACTTTTTTGGTAAGGAATTTTTATCTATAGATACATAACCTCCTTTTTGCAGAAATTTAAACGCAAATTCATAGTAGACCGATAGCTGTAAGACTTGGGTGCAGGTCCAACACAAGATAAACTGTAAACAGATCATAGAATCATAAGTATGATTTAGGTTGGAAGCGACCTTAAAGTTCCGAGCCCCTTACCCCCTATGCCTCCCATTAGATCAGGTCGCTTAATGCCTCATCCAGCCTGGCCTTAAACACCTCCAGGAAGAAGGCATCCACAACTTGTCTGGGCAAACTGTTCCAGTGTCTCACCACCCTTGCAGTAAACAGCTTCTTTCTTCTATCCAGCCTAAATCTACCTTCTCCCAATTTGCATCCACTACTCCTTGTCCTGATACCCCATACCCTATTAAAAAGTCATACCCCAGCCTTGCTATAGGCCCCCTTCAGGTATTGACAAGGTACTATGAGGTCCCCCCTGAACCTTCTCTTCACCAGGCTGAACAATCCCAACTCCTTCAGCCTGTCCTCATAAGGGAGGTGCTCCAGCACTGTGATCATCTTTGTGGCCCTCCTCTGGACCCACTCCAACAGCTCAATGTCCTTCTTATGTTGTGGGCTCCAGAACTGAGCACAGTACTCCATTTGGGGTCTCACCAGAGTGAAGCAGAGGGGCAAAAGCACCTCCCTTCACCTGCTGGCCACACTTCTCTTCATGCAGTCCAGAATTTGGTTTGCCTTCTGGGCTCCAACTGCACACTGGCAGCTCATATTGGGTTTCTCATCCACTAACACCTCTAGATCCTTCTCTTCATATTCTTGTACTGAAGAGTTAAGCACCACATCAATTCACTTCCTAAATACAGGTGTCATTTCCTAGCTTTGACATCAATAGGGTTCTGAGATTTACAATTTACAGAGCACCTATTCCTTTTTAAAGCAATAACTGGACAGCAAGTCTGATCTGGCACTGGCCACCAAAATTCAGAACAGACTCATAAATTGGTTTAAGTTGGAAGGGATCTTAAAGATCATCTGCTTCCCATCCCACTGCCATGTGCAGGGATTCTACTCATTTGACAAGGATGCTCAAAACCCTCTCCGACTTAAACAGTTCTAAGGGTGGGACATGGACAGTCTTGCTGGGCAGCATATTCTAGTATCTCACTACTTCTCAGTTAAAAAATTCTTCCCAATACCTAACCTAAATCTACCATCTTTCACTTTAAAACCATTACACTCCCTGAAAAAAAGTCCCTCCCCATCTTTCCTGTAGCTCACTTTAAGTACTGGTAGTTTCATACAGGAGAGGTGCTCCAACTGCCCATGATCATCTTTGTGGCCTTCCTCTGGATTTGCTCTAACATGTCCATGTTGGGGGTCTCAGAGCTGGGTGCAGCACTCTTGCGGGGGTCTCATTCTTCTTTCAATGCAGGCCAGGATGCAGCTGGTTTTCTGGGCTCCAGCTGCACATTCCCAGGTCATGTTGAGCTTCTCATCCACCAGCACCCCAAGTTCTTCACCCCAGAGCAACTCTCCTGCCATCCTCCGCTCAGCCTGTATTTGTGCTTGGGGTTTCACCAATCTGTGTGCAGAACATTTTTGAATTTCATGAGGTTACTTTGTTGAGCTTTGTGAGATGAGTCAGGCCCTAAGTTTCTGAAGGCTGTTAACTGATATTTTACATGAAAATGTAAAAGCAATTGGTAGCAATTTCCATTCTTGGGCCTCAGGACAGATTCATTTCACAGCAAGGAAAGTAGAAAGTTACCATGACAAACCAATGGAGCTCAAAAGATCTCCCAAGAGATACAACAAGGTATTAGTTGTTTTTAGCAGTAGTGTCTCCTGAATGTAAGACCAGGCCACAAATATTACCAGGCACATGTGGGTTTCATCGAGAAAATATATAATGAAAAATTAAAAATAAAGCATACAAAAAGTAATCAAGTTACAAGAGGAGGAATTTCTTTCCTTGAGATGAAGTTTTTGGTGTCACATGGCATGAATCTGACAGTCCAGTCACAGATCCTAATCTAATAATGTAGTGATTTCAGAAAGTGTGGCAGGCCTGAGACTTCACTCTCTATTTTTTTGGTAGCTAGGCTATTGCCTGGTGTTTGCAGACTTGAGTCAGCTCATATCTATGTTTGAAAATGGCAGCTTGTTACTTGCAGCTACTGGGAATAGCCTAAGTGAAGCTTGCTTGTGGCTCATAGCATGCTCAGTTTGACATCTGTGCCAAAAATTCAAGTAGTGGAGAGGCAAAAATATAAGTTTAAGAAATGTCTTGGCATAATTCCATAATGAAACATGGTAGCATTTCTTCCTCTAGTCTATTTGCTACATTTAAAGCTCTTCTATATTTATAGGAAGTCAATTTTAAAGTGGCAAAATATAATGTTGTACTGAATTTCTTGTTGCTTATTTAGGTTTTCTTAATTTATGAATCCATGGTAGCAAGCAAGATGTGCTTTCAACTTATCATTTTAGTAGTATTTATTTATTTGGGCTTTATTTCTTATTTCTTTATTTACTAATACCTTTTTATACAGTTAATCATGCCGTCTTTTTATACAGTTGATCATGACATCTCATAATTTCTGCATAAGGGAGAAGCCAATTGATGTAAAGCATTTGTCTGCATAGAAGCAATTAAGCAAACTGTCCAAGAATAAAAAGACAAACATTCAGATATACTCAGGAAGCAACTTGCTGAACAAAACTAAATAAAGGTTACTTTTTATCTTTTATGTTTTGAAACTGGAAATTGTTCTGCATAACTGCCACATCAAAGACAAATAAAGCAAGCTGATTTTTTTCTCCAGCTGCATTAAAACTATCTGCATTCTATCAGACATTTTGTACTGAAAGGAACATTATTTTCTTCCTTCTCAGGCAATTTTTACTGTAGCATATTTTATTCTATCCATTAGAATAGCCTGTGATGGTCTCTTATATACCTTTCATCCTCTAATTTTTAGCTTTGAAGTTCCAGTTCCCGTTCCCATTCTGCTTGGGAAGTTATAAAGGCAATGGAATAGCATGACATCTACAAACTAGTGTTTATAACTTGCCTGTCACCTCCTTGGGAGCCTTAACATCACAACAATTGTAACATAGACATATTCAAAAGCCTATAACAACTTCTTGTTTTAAAAACAAACAACTATCTTTTCCTCATGTGCTTTTTATTAAAACCGCATGTACTCATCTGGAACAGCTGAGATTAAACAAACAGCAAATACAGTCATCATTACCCGAGTTATGCCCACTGCTTTTCAGCTTCTTTTATGTCTTCCCATATGCATTGAATACAGACTGAATTTCTAAAAATCTAATCTGATTTCCTAATCAAATGACTCATATAAGAAAGCTGAACAATTGGCTAAAGCCAGATTTCTCTTAAATAGTTGGAGCTTCAGCTTTGAGCATTTGCATTAGACAGCCAAATTCAATAGACAATAGCATTCAATATTGCGATTTTATATTAGGACATCTTTATAGACTACCCCTTTAACAGCAGAAAAAATGCAGAACTACATACAGACATATATAAACCATAGATTAAGAAGCTTCTGGCACTTCTTTGATGCTAACTGGCTGTGGTCTGTTATTCTTCATGCATTTTCTCCACTGACATTACTTCACTTGTTTTATCCTCATGACAGTAAATTCAGAGGATGCTCGATCAGTAGATCTGGGATTACATTCTGAAAATGAGGACAGAGGTTTTTATACAGAAAACTTTCATTCTGCTTCCTGGGTTTTCAGAGGAGATGATATCTCGCCAGATAACAGTCCTAGATGTTTCAGCAAAAGGCCTAGACCGGTGGCAAGTAAGTTGACTAAAGCAACAGGTAATTAATGTCATACCACTGTATTTATTTGGGCACTCAGAGTTCCAATGGATCAACATCTTGGAGAAGATGCTGGAGTCTTATGCTGAAGACAGGAAAAAGAGAACTTAAGGAGCTAAAAGGTTATGAAAAAATTAGTTCTTATTTAGCTGCAAAATGTCATACTCTGCAAAATTTATACTGCTAAAAATCATAATCAGACATCATCTCTCACTGCATAATAAGGGTATAATGCTTAGTTTCTTCAAGCCTGCCAAAATGAGAGAGATATTTAAGGATATAAAGTGTTATAGAGATCATAAAATCTGTTATCCTTCATTTTCAAGCATAGATCCAGAAAGAAAATAGTCAGCTTTACTATGGGTATTAAACATTGTTTTATTTGTTGCTTAACTGTGTCACGGAAACAGATATAGTCAATAACATTTACAGGGCAGTGGGAGGTTTTCTTTCACTTTTCAAATCTGAGATTACTCAAAAGTTAACATGGTTCAAAGAACTAAGTCAAACTGAAAAACCCCTGTAGCTTTTCAGGAGATTTGTTTTTTGCTCAAGTTCATTTGCTATCTGAAAGAAAAGAAATGTCCTCTATAAATTTCCAGATATGAAAAATCCCCTTTAAAATATATGAGAATATTCCAGAGAAGCATTTTGATTGCTTCCTTTTCCAGGGGACAGGTCAGAAGTTCAGCAAAGCAGTTGAGGTGGGTGTTGAAGCATCTATATGCTTTTAGGTGGTAACACCAATTGGTCTGATAGTAAAGAGACTTTTAAAGCAATGTCTAACTCTCAAATAGACCATTTCAAAACCAGTACAGGACAGTCAGGCAATCAAAAGCAGACACTGAGAATTTACATCTTCATGAGTACAAGGTTTATTCATGAGCAGACACAATAATGTCACTATACCCAGAGAAAACAGATGGAAATAGGCAATTACATCCTGATTGTCCTTATTACAAGGATGAGCCCTTTACATGTTAAATTTTGATTACTTGAAATGCATTTCATATGAGTACTAGTGGCTGGAGTTGCTACTGAGGTGGGGCACTGGGATAGAGGAGGCAGAAGAAACAGGAGGGGTGGAAGAAAGCAAAGGAAGCAATTGGTATCAAAAAAGCAGAGACATTCTAAAATAATGAAGCTACAAGAAATGGGTTTAAACTCACTTGATAATTTAGACTCTATACTTTATTTGCAGCTGGTTTTGTTTTGGGCCAATTTTGCCAGTGACAGATGCTTCCCCTCTTGCACATGGAGAACAGAGGAGAAGAGAGGTCTACAAATCTAGAAGACTCTAACCTACTTCAGTGAAATATTAGTAATAAAAGGAAAAGAAAATGTGAAATAAATACAATATAAACAAAACTGCATTAAATTACCAGGATGATATCACAGGCAGTCATTGGACCAGTCCCAGGCTGGAGTTAGCAACAGGTGGAGTTAGGAGCACAGGGGTCAGGACCAGAGGCAGATGAACAGATAGGGTCTTCCTCAGATGACAGATATTGCAGGAAGAGAATTGATTATTTGATCCCTCAGCTTTTATAAACAACATGGAGCACATAGTATAGAATACTCCAGCTGGTCAGTTTAGAGTCACTTCTCCTGTCCCTTCTCCTCCCTATAGGTGCGTCCCCTCTACAATTTTCTGTTTCTAACCCTCCAATAGAGTAAATAAGAAAACTGTCTTTGGTTGTTACAGAAATAACTATTAAGCAATGACCTCTCTGCATACGATTCCTTGGTAAAGACTATACTACTTACTCTTCCCACTTTAAGAACAGTTACCTGCTGTTAATTTCAAAGAGTTAGATGAGGCCTAGCTAAGAAGTAAAATTAATGAACAGAAATTTAGTTCTGTTTTCCCTCAAACTAGAATATTTGCTTGGATATCTGACACAGATGGCAGGAGCTCTTTTCTCTCTCTATGAATGGAATTGAACACTTTGACCACAGAACACTTTTCCACCTTTTCGTTATAAAATTTAGACATTTTAAAATTATGAAAGTGCTTCAATGATTCTCTGTCATGGCATATGCCTGTAGATGGCATAGTTATGGTGTGAGTGGGTCATGCCAAAGGGCAGCACCAAACAGCTAGGACTGACAATGGAAGCATCCCAGCCATTTACAGAATCAGTAACTATTAGTGTCTACAGATTAAGGGTTTTTAGAACAGGCTGCTGCATGTTAAATTGAACTTGACTTGTAGGGAAAAAGTGGTATCTTTTTTCCTGTTTTGCAGTTCGTGAAAGAACAGTGAAGATTGCTAAAGGAACTGGCCATTACCCATGGGGTTTCAGGATCCAGTTCTCAAAGCCTATCCTCGTGACTGAAGTTGACACAAGTAAGTAGTACTAGTAAACTACTGCTATGAAAATGAGTAAAAATAAATATGCAGTATTTAGTAATACAATGTGATAGAATATAATCTCCACAATAGGGAACATTTGTTTTTTTTAATATTCTGCAATGTAGTCATGTATAACTTCCATAATTACTGTGTATAAAGTGTTTAATAACATGTCATTGAACTGCTCATGGCAAACTATCTTAGGGCTGCAGAATTCCTGTAAGCTGTGCTCCACTGTCCTGTGTCCTGCTATGCCAGTTGATAACTTAGGCAAGTGCCTCCATCCAAACTCTGTAGAGATGTAAAGTCTAAAACTTTTGGAGACTGCCATCCACTAATAACAACAGCCCTCTAAGAATGAAATGGAGGATGCAGTGATCCTCATAACATTTCCAAGGTCTTACCAACTGGAGACATTTCTGCTTGGATATGCTTTCATTAAGCCCTCTATATATCTTTAGAGATGTGCTCTGTTAACTTCTGCAGGGTAGTCTAATGATTGTGAAGAGCTCTAGAAGAAACTCACAAAACTGAGTAAGCAAAAAAGTGGTAGATGAGTTTCAGCAAGGGTGTCAAAAGTAATTTTTCTGCTACCTTGGTTCACCCAAATCTAAAGTACAAAGATCTTGAATACTGCTTTCTGTATTCCAGAATGGGCAAAGCAGGATTAAAGATGGGAGAAGGGGACTCTGATAGATTTCTATTACCAAAGACAGTTACAGAGAAAAATGTCATCCTACTAAGAATGGTAGTGCATGCCCTCTAGCAAGGCACATAACAATAGCTCTATCACTTTATCAGCTTTATGTGTTACATTTTCCATGTTCCTGACAATGCTGAAAAAGCTTGTTAATCCAGACACTTATGAATCCATTACCTGAACTCATAACTTTAAAACCTATGTGCAGAGCTACTAACTCAGGTCATCTATCCTAAATAAAGAACAAATCTGATCAAAGCATCAACATACAGAGAAAAAAAATAAACAGATGAAAAGACCAACAATTCATAAACACTTTACAGCTCTCAGACTGGTATTAGAAACTCATGTGTTAGAAATCTTAAAATGTGAACATAGTTTGATTTATACATCATACTTGTTGCATGATTCTGTTGTTCAATTCTAAAAGTCATTCTCACTTGTTGCCTCAGATCAGGTGTTCTATTTATTAAGTACTGAAAGTAAAGCCTTCAGTACAGAAGAGGAACTCAGGCAAAGGACAGACCTATTTACAAAAAAAAAAAAAAAAAAAAAAGAAAATTCCAGAAGTGTCTGGTTTCCTTCATGTATGGCTATGCCTACTGCTTTTTTCTTACTCTTTTAATGTAAATTACATGAAAAAAAAATATTTTGCCACCAGTTCCTAGAGATCATTCTGTATTTATACAAGTCTGTGTAACGTCCAGCGCAGGCCCGGCCAGTGAGGGAAACCATGAGCCACACAATATGAGTGATAAAGAAGCTTCCGTTTATTCAGCCCAAATAGCTCACTTATATAGAGGTTACAGTTTACAATAACTATGCTTATCCATTGGTCAGTGACTATAAACTACATCTTTCCCATCACCTTCATTGGTCAGTGATAACAAACTACATCTCCCCATTACCTCCTACCCACAGCTGCATCTTAGGTTTTGTCTCTCACGCCTACAGTGGCGCCTCTTCAAGGTTGTTTATCTTCACCTCCTCAAGATTGTTTTCCTCCAAAGTTGTCCACCGGGACTAGCCAAGGCCAGAGAGGCTCCTTGCGGATTTCTGCAAGTCATGTCCGCTCAGCAGCATCCACTTTGTCTCTGGCATCCATGTTCTCACAGTCTGCTTTCACCTTCCCTAAGCTGTACCAGAGAGCCATGGCCACGGGCCACAAGCCAGTTCCCAACAAGTCTGAAGGCAAACGGGAATTCGCATTGTCAGTTGTCAATCTGAAAAGCTTTGCCTACCGAATAATGTTCAAAGAACAATTAAGATTAAATTGGAAGTAAAGAGACTATGTAAGGTCTTCAGACTATAACAGCTACCTGATCATATTCCCAAATATTTGTTTTATAGTCCTCAAGACTAGTTAATCTTTTCAGTGTAAGTTACGCAAAAGGTGATTTACTGTGAATCTCAAAGTAATTTTGAATGCAAAAACTCATTCAGCTCATTTATTAGAATGTACTCTTGACTGTAAAGTTCAAGAAAAGTAATATTGATTGCTTTTTATTTTAAGAAAATAAAATTACTAGGCTCAGTTCAGAATTAGTTGTACTCTAAATAGCAGAACTGTGGCAATGGGTGTGTTTGGAAAAATTATTTCTTTTTAGTGTGATGTGAGTTTCAGTACCTATTGACACAAAGTTACCCCTCTTACAAAGAAATGTTTCTTTTCTTTAGTATAAAAAGATTTAGGTTATTTCTGAAAATGAAGAAATTCTTTTAGAGTTCTTATATCAAAAAGGATAACTTTGGAAGAGGTCTTTCAAATAAGAATGAGGCAAAGCTTCTTAGCTAAACATAAATGGTCACACCTGCAACTTTAACCCCAAATTAATGCTGCTAATTAAAATCAAGTGAAGTAAAACCGCTATTCACATTGTATTATCTGTTTTCTTAAGTTTCTTTGTATGATTTGTGCAGATGCTTTAAAACAGCAATAAAACAACAAAAAGATAACATACAAAATGTTTAAAAATGTAAGTTAAATGGTGCGTGGAACAGTATTTTCCAAAAACAATTTTGCATGATCCAGTAGAAATGCTTATTTATAACTAAGGAGAAAACTGTTCCTGAGAAATCTGTAATATTTAAGTAACTGTTTATTGGTGCCCACGAAGGGAGCATATTTATCTCTTCCCTAAATTCCCTTCATTCCTGTCTGGTATATGTCTGAACCCTATTTTATTAAAAGTGCTAATGCTTTGTGACAGCTAACAAATAGCCAAAAGATGGATGAAGAAACAAATCTGATACAGTTCAGTCTTCACTGAACCCTTTTTACCTTGCTATTTCACTTCCTCCTAGGGACAAAACCCAATAAAATACATAGTCAAATTATATTAACAAGAACAGGTGTTTGTTGTACTGTCTTTTCAGAACATCACACTAGGTTTTTGTTTGCACTTTAGGCTTAAATCACCAGATACTGAAATGTCTATTTGCATCTTCAAGCACTGAAGTCCTAATGGCGTTTTTCATTAAATTTCTCCAGTGGCAGTGATTATATAGAGTTGAACCAGTATCTAAATCCTTGAGTTCCATTTACAGATTACTAGTTCACTCAAAAAAATTTTCTCCACCTCCAAGATGATGTCACAAAGACCCCAAACCATAATCTCTGACTAGTTGGGCAGATAACAGTTTTGCTAGAAAAGATGATCACAGACACACTTGATATCCTAACTCTAAGTACAATGAGTGGTTTTATTCCAGACAGTGCAGCTGAGGAAGCAGGGCTTCAAGTTGGGGATATTCTGATAGCAGTCAATGGAACTGATGTCACCAGCATGCCGCATTCAGAAGCTGCCAATCTGGCTAGGAAAGGTAAGTTTGAATCACAATAAATTAAACTGATTGCTTTACATCTAGACATGTTCCAAATATGTCTAGACATGCTGGGTAATCCAACAAAAGTCTTAATGAAAAGTTTAATGCATTGGTATTTAATACAGCAGTGTTAGTTAAGTCACTTGTTTATCTAGACTTTGCTAGCAACACAGAAGAAAAAGGACATACAAGATATTTCCCAAAGAGTGGATGTGAAGGTAATGCTTCTGGCTCTCCTAGCTCCAAGGAAGTGACTGAGAAATTCCTGAAAGTGACTGCAGAGACACCAGTACTTTATTTGTAACTTTTGCTTCCTCAAGGAGAGACTTCACATCTTGGTTCAGTTATTCTTGTGTCACCAAGACCAGAAGTCTGGTCCGGAGAGCAGAGAGTCTATTTCACGAGGTATCCTTTTGTAGCACCACAGAAACAAGGAGTGGGTGATATTAACCATGCATTCCTAGAGCTTTGATGTCTAAACCCCAAAGATACCCATGTTTGCATGCTGAAAGTTAATTTACTGCAGTTATTTTTTTTACCCCAGATAAGATTCTGACAAGACCTCGCGGGAAATTCAATAAAATAAAATCCCTTTACAAAACAGTGACAAATTTAATTTGACATATAGCAAGTTCTTTAATTATAAAGGTGTCATTCACAGTGTTACATTTAAGAATACATTGAATAGATAAATCTTACTTCTGAGTATTTTTAGCTCCTCAGAGAAACCCAGTGGCCTAAATCTTGGCACACAGACAGCATTCCCAAAGTCAAATGTCCCCACAAGAGAAACTCAGCAAATGTTCTGTAAATGAAAATGTGTCATGGTC
Source organism: Turnix velox (assembly GCA_013400935.1). NCBI lineage: Eukaryota > Metazoa > Chordata > Aves > Charadriiformes > Turnicidae > Turnix > Turnix velox. The sequence continues at coordinate 47,517 of VZTY01029310.1, forward strand.
ACATTTCTTAATCCTCTTTAAGGTATCGCCACCTGCTGTTAAGTAGTATCTGATATAATCAGAATTTCAAGCCTTTAGAATCAACGCCATAGATTTACTGATGTCATCAGTAAGTACTGTGAAATTGGACTTCACTTTTTGGCAATAAATACACACTTCAGTCAGTTTTTAAACCTTACATGAGTACTTACCTTTTGCGAATGATAAGGAGACCCTTGAGCACAGTTAGACTCCAACAGCTCAGTGAGCGGCACACATAGCCATACCATGTAGTTAGTAGACTCTATGGCATAGAGAAGAAAGAATTGTTAAGAGCATATGTAAGATAATAAAGACCAATCATGCCCCCTAAAAGTATACTCATCAATTTTTGTATGAACTGTATATAAATTTATGTACACCCTTTTAAGCAATGAAATTGAACTACTTCTCTAAAGTGATAAAGTATGCAAGCATCTAAGATGCTGCTTGCAGAGGTAGGTAACAAAAGCTGTTCTAAGAGATGTCTTCAGAAAGCTGGCTCCATTACTCATCCTGCACACCAAATTACTTTCATTCCTGAATTTCTGTTGAATGAAGGCCAGCTATAGCTTGATTTAATTCATCACTTCTTAGGTTTCTTTTCTTTTTGTTGTTTCTAGAAGCTACACAGAAAGTAGAAGAACATGAGATAGAATATTGCCTTCCTGCTTCATACCGCATAGGGGTATTAAAAAACTATGGAACTATGTTTTGGAACTATGTTTTCATGTTTTTCACGTACTATCTTAGGTCCCGATATCCTGACTATGGTGGTGGGATCAGATATCAGCCGTTACCCTAACACCCCCAGACCTACCTGCAGAGGGTATCTGCATAAACGAACACAGTCAGCAATACTGAAGGGCTGGAGAAAGAGGTGGTTTGTTCTGAAACATAATGGCTACCTACACTATTACAAACACAAAAAGGTAAGGAGAAATCCTAGTGAGAAAGCAAGCTGTCTCCTGAACAACAAAGTACAACATTATTGTACTCAGATTTACAGAGTATTATAAAATCATAGAATAGCTTGGGTTGGAAGGGACCTTAAAGATCATCTAGTTCCAAACCCCCTGCCATAGGCAGGGACACTTCCCACTAGATGATGTTGCTCAGTGCCTTGTCCAGCCGGGCCTTAAACACCTCCAGAGAGTGGGAATGCATAGCCTCTCTGGGCAAACTGTTCCAGTGTTTCACCACCCTCACTGTAGAGAATTTCTTTCTTATATCAAGCCTGAAACTTCCCTCTTCTAATTTAAATCCATTATTCCAAGTTCTTCCATCACATATTCTATTAAAAAGTCCTACCCCAGCCTTTCTGTAGTCCCCTTTCAGGTATTGATAAGCTACTATGAGGTACCCCCTGAACCTTCTCCAGGCTGAACAAACCCAACTCCTTCAGCCTGTCCTAATAAGGGAGTTGATCATCTTTGTGGCCCTCCTCTTTTAGCTCCAACAGCTAAATGTCCTTCTTATATTGGCTCCAGAACTGGACAAAATACTCCAGGTGGAACCTCGTCAGAGCAGAGTAGAGGGGCAAAATCACCTCTCTTGCCCTGCTGGTCACAGTTCTCTTGATGAAACCCAGGATTTGGTTTGCCTTCTGGGCTGCAAGCGCACATTGCTCGCTCATGTTGAGTTTTTCATCCTCTGAAACACCTAAATCATTCCCTTCAGGGCTGCACTCAAGAGACTTTCCACCCAGCCTGTATCTGTGTTTGGGATTGCCCCAGCCCAGGTGCAGGACCTTGCACTTGGCCTTGTTGAACTTCATGAGGTTGGCATGGGCTCACCTCTCAAGCCTGTCAAGGTCCCTCTGGATGGCATCCCTTCCTTCAGGTGTATCAACTGCACCACACAGTTTAGTGTCATCTGCAAATTTGCTGAGGGTGCACTCAATCCCACTGTCCATGTCTCCAACAAAGATGTTAAACGGCACTGGTCCCAGTACTCATCTCTGAGGAACGTCACTCGTCACTGGTTTCCACTTGGACAACAAGCCATTGACTGCAACTGAGTGTGAACATTCAACCAGCTTCTTATCCAGCAAGTGTTCCATCCATCAGACCCCTTCTTTGCCAGTGTGGTGACCAGTATGTCATGCGGGACAGAGTTATATGCTTTGTACAGGTCCAGGTAGATTATGTCAGTTGCTTTTCCTTTATCCACTGATGCTGTGACTCCATCTTGTTATTTTTGCAGAACCCCAGTAGTAAAGCTGTTTTGTATGTAGTATTTAGAGGAGTCATTCTGAGCAGTTCTGCTTTCCTATGTCCCAGTGACAAATGTAGACAATGTCAGGATTTTATGGATCCACTTTTAATCTCTTCTGATTACAAGGCTCTATGAGGTTTTAGATTAACCAGTTTCAGATGTGTTGGAGATCTCTATTCCATCTACATTATATGTATTTTTCTTAAACAGCCGTGACCACAAGATTTCTTCGCATGTGTGAATAAGGTATAGACCTTCACAGAGATGTATCAGGAAGGTTCCATTTGCTCAGCACTTCATCTTCTGACATATGGGCAGGGTACTTAGTACTTGTACATACTATAAAAAGGCTTTCATCTAACAGTAGACATTTAAAAAATGAGTAAAATGTGTTCTTCATGAAGAGAGATAATATATTTGGCCTTGACTGAGATTTCATTTCTGTACAGTATAACTTATAAACCTCTTGTTATATGGTCGGTCTTAATGTCTCTAAACCTGTAGCTTCACCGTTATCAAAGCTACAAACATTTCAGTGTTCTACATAGTTACACTTTTATTTAGTGATGTATAAGTAAAGACACTGCCTATAAGAATAAAAAAAAAAGGGGGCATGTGAGATTTGCCTGTTGTCCCCACTCCTGGAGTTAATTGTGTGGGGTTGACTGTAGAGTTAACAGATTCTGTTGGCTCAACACTCCAAACACAGTTTGTCATGGTTCCAACAGAGTAGCAGCAGTTGAATCACTATGCAGTGCTGCATCCCACAGTTTATTCTCACTTCCTCCTATTACCCTCGATCAAAAATTGTGATAGGTATTAATGAATGGCATTTATCCTTAACCCAGTGCAATGAGAGTTTAAACTTACAAGATTCAGTACACCTTCTATGCTTTTCTAAAAGGTTAGTAATCAGCTCCATTGTGGAGCGAGGTATGAGCTCTAATGCAGAGCACTTCTGTTCCTTTTAATTCCCAGCTGCTTACCTCCATCCAGCGGTAGGTAATGGTGCACGCAGATACGGCTTTGTTTCAGCCTTCCCTTGAAGTTAGCTGGGCTACGCCGCGATTCTCAGAGGTTCACTGCCTCTCTTTGTCTTCACTGGGGCATCATCTTTTGCGTATGGACGGGCTGAGACCTGGTGCCTGTCATCAATCAGTCACCGTTTATTGAGTTACATGTACTACAATCATTACTCTGGAGCTCCCCTCCTAGGCGCCATCGTTAAGGCTAATAATGTCCCTCCCAGCTATCTATTGTTTGTCTGAAAACAAAGGCAACCCTTGTTTATCCCGCAAACGGTCGTCTGCAGGACAGCTGAATCGTTGAGCCAGCAGAATCTGTTAACTCTGCAGTTAACGCCACACAGCTAACCTCCGGGGGTGGGGACAACAGGCAAAGGCACAACTAATGGGTTTAGTCATAGCAGTGCCTGTGAACTCACATGCCCTTCAGTAGAATTTTACTGTAGTCTGCAAGGTGGTTCAGCAGGTGATGTTACTGCAAGTTACTAATTCCTGCCCCCATGTAGCTTCGTGATGAAGTTATTAACTAAGAAAGTCACATCTTTAAAATCCCTTGGATTCATGTAAATATTGCCTGTTCAGGGCTTTTTTTAAAAAAAAACTTTTAGCTTTCAAAAGAAATTGAAGGTCATCCATCTACTTAACAATCATTTAAAGGAAACTTTCAAGAGAAGTTGAGATTTGCCTTGGTGAGGGATTTATCAATAGATGAGGCCCATATAGCTTTCAGAGAATGTGCTAGCTAACCTAGGAAATACCAGAATTTGGTATTTGGTTTGTATTCAACACACGATTTGAAGACATTCCAGTTAAATACAACCAGATCCACCCTTAGTCAGAAACTATGCAAGAACCCAAGCAAGCATGGAACCAAGTCCTTGACCTATAACATTTTTGTCACTCACCTTTCAGTCTACTCAGCCAACATGAAGGATGTAGACACACATAGATGTATTGACACAGCAGCACAATTTTGTAACAGACTTGATCATAATATAGCCAACAGGGTGATTTTAAGGAAGTTCCGCCAAAAGAAGATTTTGCTCATTGATTGCTTGACTGTGCCATCTCTCTCAACTTCATACATCAATATCCCCTCTATGTATTTAATTTCTAACTTATATTAATTAGCCATTTTAGTAATTTTTACATGAATAGTAGAGCCATTCCAGTAAAATCCTCAGTTGAAACTTACGCTTTTTTGTTAAAATTAGAAACAGATTGTTCTCACCTTTACAAGGACTGCAGTATAAGACCTGTACTATAAGATTTTCTCTATACTTTAAGATCTCTTATATCCCCCAGAATATATTCTGATCCATCTGGTGATCCTGAACATAATTTTTCTGGAAAACATAGCTAAGATGAAGAGAAGATTTCACATGAGGCACTGCAATTTCATATCCAGACTGAAACTAACTTAACCTTCAAAGCTTCAGCTTCTTGATCATAACCAAACAACTTTGTAGGAAAAAGACATTTTCTGAAAATTAATAAAAAATTATAGAAAGAGCTTGCTTTACTGCAATTCTCTATCCACCTGTTATTTCCAGCAGAAAATCTGCTGGCTTATTCCTCTGCATGTGTCATTGTATACATACTACCACTGGGTAGACAACAAAGCAGCCTGACTTTATATCCTCACCATTACAACACTACCTACTCCTGTCTGAAAGGCAAAATGGATAAAAAAATTAATCGTACACTAAAAAGAATATAAGCACATAGAACCATTTGTTCTAAGACATTTTTTTCCTTAGGCAGATCCACCACCTAGCTCTTGAAATGTTAAGAGGAAACCTAGCTATGCAGATAAAATACCCTCCATTTTCCAGTCAATTAAATACTTCTGAAGAAAAAAACCTGCTGGTTTGAGGGATAGAAGATGCCACATAATCTTACATTCAATAAAATTTAATTACATTTTCCTTCATTTCTTTTGACTAGCAGGTTTCTTTTTAAGCTTGTCTTTTCTTTTACAGATAGCTTTGTCTTACTTACTGCTCCAAGAAAAACTACTTCCATCATACCAACCTTATGTTTTGATAGTAAGCTCTTTAGCCTGAAAGTATGCACTTTCATTTGCTTAAAATGAGAAAATAAATGTATTGTATAAATGTTTTGTAGTAATAACTGCTGCTTGTTTTCTTCCATCATCCAAGATTAGTGACATTTAACCACTTCGTAATTATTTCATACCCTTTTGCCAGCTGCTCTCTCTGTCCCTGAACTCCAAAGGATTCACTGAAATACTGCAGTACTGTTTTAAAAACTGAAATCAAAAGGGCCATCTTCACTGCCATATATGCTTAAAGAGTACTCTGAAAAGTCATTTAGTGAGTGATCCAATGCTCTGATGAATAACAGGGAGCACATTTTCTTTCTTTTAGTATTATTTCTGTTAAGGTATATGAAGAACATAAGGGAATTATCAATAATGTTCTTAGTTTAAGACAGCATTTATCTAGCATGTCAACTGCATGGTTAAGTTGGAAACATTATGTTCTGCAGGAAGAACAAATTTTCCACTAAGTGGATATAAAATATTCTTTGAAACCATCCATTGAAAGCTAGAATAATTCAGGGATACAAAAGTAGTTCAGGATAATCTGCATGTCAGGATCCAAAAAATTACTTAAAATCAATATTGATGATTATTACAAACAACTTACCCTGTTGTAATTACTTTGACTCCAGCTAGGCCCAACTTCCACCTATGTAAGAGGATAATCAAGCTTTTTGTTCATGTGTGAAAGGAGAGGATGTTTCATCTTCTCCTTTAAGCAAACAGAGAGAGCCACACTTCATCACCATTGCTGTTTACAAGCAGAAGTTGTTCACCCTAAGCTTTTCGGATCTCCCATTGTCCATATCACTGGATTTTCTTAAATGTGCTATATCCTTCTTAGCCATTGTGCCCATTTTTATCCTAAAGGAAAGATAACTGGTTATTGTGAAGTTCTATGCTGAGACAAGTACAAGTAATCAAATTTCTTAGGCTTTAAGTTACCCATTATGTACAGATAGCAGTGTCTGCTCCTATAAAACCATCATTTGTTGCTCAGCATAGTAAAGTAACTACAAAATCATGTCAAAATGTTTATGATGAAGTACAGGTCAGAGAAATCTTAACAACTTTTACATGACACCACTAAGATGACAAAGGCACTACCTAGACACAACAGTAGAGCATCATCTCAGTGGGTTAAAAAATGTCACATAGATCACAGATCTGCCATCACCAAGTCACTTTTATAACCTGGCAGCTGACTTGGGAATTTAACAATGTGCTGTAGCCTACATGATAAAAAAATACCAGTCATGCAAAACCATTTAAAAAGAAGAGTATCTGTCTTACAACCCAGGAAATATAGGCCATTAAGGGATGTGGTGCTTGCATTCCTCTACCATGAGGAAGTAGTTGCTGGAGAGCTAATACTGTTCTAGGCTCAACAGAAAAGCAAGAAAGTAAAGGAAGCATTATAGCCAAAAGTACATCTCCCAGAATTTCTCATTACAGATACTGCTTGTGTAAGGAGGGGAGCAAATTAAATGCAGGGACTTATAAATATACTAAAAATGCCAGCCAAAGCCAGAATTTCCTATTTTCAATCATTGCAATCTTACTGTGTAAGAATAGTATTTAAAATATACATGTATAATAACTGACTTTTGCATGTAAAGGGTATAAAAAAAGAAGATTGAGTTGATTAAACTAAACAATTAACAAAATAAGGTGTTAGTAACAATACCTAATGCCTCTCTGGTTTGTGTCTTGCTGTTTTCTGTCCTTTTGCCATAAAGACGCCCTAGGAGAGAAGACAGTGAGACACAAAACCAGTCTTGTGCCTGAAAGACTGTCATTGAGGTTATGCTCTTAGAGGAACTACAAAGATGATGTTTCCAAACAGGAAAGCATTTATCGATATATCTTCTCTGGAGATTTCCTTTCCAGAAGTCAAAGATGTATTCTGGTCAAATCCTCACTGTCTGCCAGGGCCTTGTATTACATTTGTCACTTATTCCATTTCTCTCTCCAGTTCTTCAGCTAAGAATGATTTGGAACAGCAGTAATAGGGAATAAATGTCTAAGTTTGCTGCCAGCATTTTGCACTGACTCAAAGTAGAAAAGTCATAAAAAGAAACTGACAGGAAGGAAGGTGGAGTAGTTAAGTTGGAAATCACTGTCCTGTGAGTAGAAAATAGCAGGCTTTGGAAATTTAGATGTAACATCAGACTGAACTATGAATAAAGAGCAAATTCACCTTCGTGTCTAGCCCAGGCCTAAGAGAAATAGCCTTCCTGGCAGTTTATGGTTGCAATGTTCTGATTTATGCTATAAGAAAACTGTGATGTTCTCTAACAGAACACAGTGACAGTAGTGAAGGGGAGGGGTGTGCTTTTGTCAGTCTTCACTGTGACTACCTACAATAATGTCAGTTTAAAAGAGAATAATTATTTATTTTCTTAGTCTCACAAGTATGCTGCCTCTAGGTAGCCCTCAGGGACAGTGTGAGTGACTAAAACAAAGTTTCTCAAATCTGAAGCAGAATTAGTGGGAACAAAGATGTGCGTTTTTTATCATACAAAAGTAATTAGACCCCAGCTATTATGCCACCTAAATGATCAGATATTGGGTCATATTCCTGTTTCCATTATGATGCCAGTCCAGTTTAATCTTGCCTCCTCTGTCTATTGCACTTTAATATAACTATGGTAATGAAAGATTGCTTGGATAATTTTACTGTGCTTTTTATATTCAAAATACCTTCTATTTTTATCAACAGTAAAATATTTTCTTTATTGAAAAATTTCTTATTAGTGGTATCTCTGTGAGGGAGATTGCTGTGTCTAGGTTGCCTATTAGTATATGTTTGTGTTTGTAGATCATTTCATTCTCAACACCTGCTTTATTCGCAACATATGGAAACTGTGTTATAATTTGCATTTTCTGTTTATTTAAAGTATTTCAACAGAAACATTTACACATCTTCTGTAAAAAAGCTGGATATCAGTCTTCTACTAACCCTTTATTCACATCAAGACACACTGCTTTGCATCCAGGCCACACAGAACAAGTGAAAGCCTTCTCTAAAAGCAAGGAGGAAATTAGAATACAAATTCAAATAAATTAGAAAAGGAATCTTAAAGAAAGTGTACCCCCACTGATAAGTAAGAAGGATGAACTCATAAGAACTAGCAAAGAAAACACTATGTTACTCTGACTTTTTCACTTCAGTGTTTGCTGGCAAGTCCTCTCTGTATGCCTCCTATACACATCTGAGTCCTGAAGGAGCTGGCTGATGTAGTTGCCAAGACGCCTTCCATAATATTTGAGAAGTCATGGCAGTCAGGTAAAGTCCCTGGTGACTGGAAGAAGGCAAACACCACACTAATTTTGTGAAAGGGTAGAAAAAGCAGGATGCTGTGAGTTACTGACCAGACAGTCTCACTTCTGTGCCTAGGTAGATCATGGAGCAGATTATCCTAGAGGCTATGCTACAGCACATGGAGGACAGGCTGCTGATTTGAGACAGCCAGCATGGCTGCACCAAGGGCAAATCATGCCTCAACAACCTACTAGCTACAGTGGAGTAATTACATCAGTGGATAGGGGAAAACCAGTTGACATTGCCTGCCTGCAATTTTTCAAGGCCTTTGACATCCCACAACATCCTCTCAGAGTTGGAGAGACATTGATCTGACCGGTGGACTCTTTGGTGGATAGTCACATCCAGAGAGTAGCCATCAATGGCTCAATTTCCAGATGGAGAGGAGTAATGAGCAGTGTCCCTCTGGGATCTGTTCTGGGACCAGTGCTCTTTAATTTCTTCAAGGATGATATAACCACCGTAGCCAAGTGCACTTTCAGCAAGTTTGCAGAAGATAGCAAGTGGAGTGATGAAGGCAACACACCAGAAGGATGGGATGTCATCCAGAAGGACCTGGACAGTATGGAGAGGTGGGCCTTGCAAACCTCATGAAATTCAACAAGGACAAGTCCAGGGTGCTGTACTTGGGGTGGGCCAATATGCGTTACCAATACAGCCTGGGAGGTGATATGATAAGAGAGCATGTGGAAAAGGACTTGGGAATACTGATGAATGAAAAACTGGATGTGAAACAGCAATATGCTCACAGCCCAGAAGGCCAACAGGCCAGCAGGTCAACAAAGGTGATTCTGCCACTCTCTTGTTCTGCCATTCTGCTCTTGTTCTCCCTGCCTGGAGTACTGTGTCTAGCTCTGGTGCCCTTGGCACAAGAAGGACATGGACCTGGAGAAGGTTCAGAGGATGGCCATGAAGTTGAGCAGGGGGATGCTCACCTTTGGGGATGATTCTGCTGATACCTCAAGTTTCTGTGGTTCTTGGTTAGGAGGCCTTGTTATCTTGTTTATACAACTGCAACGTCTTGTTATCTTTGTGTTTTGTCTTTGTGTTCTGTCTTATCCTGTTAAAAGCTGACAGATGCCACCAGGGCTTCCTGACCAAACTGCATTCCAGTCTTCAATTTCTCCTTCCCCCATTCATTCCTCACTTTTTGTTATGTAGGTTGAAAACATTCAACCTCAATGCTGCTGTAACAGCAAGATTTCATATCCTGCCATGCCATGTTGTTGATCAGAGATTCATAGGTTAACTGAGTTTCGAAACAATAAGTTGGCTGAGTCTTTGAAGCAGGCAGGACGTGTCTTTATATATTTGCATACTAAATATGTAGCTATACGTGGTATCACAACCAATAAAGGAAGGACACATCTACTTTGTAGTCTTATTTCCTCCTTATTTTGGTCTCTCATAGTTATACATGGTTCAATATTGTAATTGGTTTTCTTTTGTTTTTGCAGAAATGTTTCCTTTAAATCTCAGATCACCTTAAGAAAATGAGAAGGGGGGTAACTCCAGATGGTTCTACTTAGAATAGTATTTACCAAAGCAGCATATGCTTTCTGCCAGGGGACTACATCCATTTGAATACTGCAGACTGCCAAAAATCCATTAAATAAGTGATATCAAACTCGAGAGAACCAGGAATATTTTTTCCTGATGCACAGAATGGAACAAGATGATCTGTATGATACATATTACTAACTCAAGCAGCATCACATAGTTATATTGTTCCATAGTGTCAGTATCATTAATAGGTTACTCTCTGGCCACAACCATAAGAAATTACTTTTATAATTATTTTTTCAGCAGCACATCTTTGTCACTTTCTGAAATAAAGGGATATTTTCCAAAGGAATATTTCTAGATATTATTCATAAAAGCCACAGGAGTGAAAAGAAAGGTTTATTACATCTGGCTTACCAAAATTATGGCTGCCTTTTAGTCAATGAGGGACATCTGGTCTCACTTTGAATACCTCAAATCCATCTTACTCCTTTCAGAGGTGTATTCCTCTGAAATGAAGTGTACATGAATCAGTTTTGATGCTACAGAGCTCTATTTCTATCCATTCTAGATGTCACAGGAAGTATTTAGAAAAGGAGTTTACTGAAATGTTCAACAATGATGATCACACGGGCATTTTATTATCTACAGTAACTGTGCCTGCAGGCTAGCACAATCAGCAGGACAGTAAACAGGATCCTCCTAATTAATACTTCATTAACATAAGACTTAAGTTCTTTGCACTAGGAATGTGATTTGTAACATGAAGAAAGCAGAAGGTTCTAGGAAATGCATTCATAAATGTTTGTTTACACTGGTTTTTACTATTAGGTGTTATTTTGTTCCACAGAAAGTTTATGTTCAATGATGTGTGCCAGTGACCACACAAGCAAGATTTAATGATGTACTAATCACATACATACTTTGTTCATGGGAGGATATATCTATTTATTTTTAGGCAAAGAATATTCTTTAAAACACAATAGACTTCACTGCCCAGATGTGTGAACCTTTGTTTTAAGATGTACTTGATGGGACCCGAGCTGGGAATGTGTGGGAAGGAACTGCTTCACCTACCTGCTTAAGGATCTTAATGGCTTCTTACAACAACCAAAGAGAAAGGAATTGAAAATGCATTTCAGTCTCAAAGGGCTTCAACTCAATCAGGAGCAATAAAATATTAAAGATTTTTAAATCCTTACTGTTGAAAACTGTCTGAAATGAATGAGAGGGTCTACTTAGGGGATCTTTGGAGAGTATCCATAAATTTCAATTTTTTAGTTATGCTCACTGTTTTCTGAATGTAAGCATTTGTTCCTTCTGTCTGAACCTTTAAGGTGACTTTTTCAACATAAAGCCTGGCTGCAAACATGCTCCTAAATTCTTCAGTGCACTTTGAAAACTCCAGTTTCACTCATCTGCACCATGAAAAGTCTGGAATATTTAGTGAGGTTTTTGCTTGCAGATACAACTTCTGATGAACTAATAACAATTAAGAAAGCAAAAAAAGAGATGCAGATTTGGAAGTTGTTTGACTAGTTTATCTTTTGTGACTACACTGTATTTTTCTGGGGCTGCTGATCATTAAACTAGAAAATGGTTCAAAATCAAAAAAATTGTCACTGACTTCTACACCTTTGTATATTCCCTGAGTTTATCCTCATCTTACAGGGACTTGTTTCATATTAGTTCTGAATTTTGCATTCCTTCTCTCAAATTACAGGATGAGGGGAGGTGCAGACCCCTCGAAGTAACAAAGCTGGAAGGAGCAGAAATTGGTGTAGACACTAGTTTAGGTAAACCATTTGTGTTTAAATGCATACCTCAAAGTGGAAACAGGGTATTCTACTTCTGTGCAACTTCCAACCAAGAAATGAAGAGGTAAGCAATCTTTCATTTTATAGGGCTGGTTTTGTTATCCTGGTTTGGGGAGAAGAAGCCTGACTTTTGAAGAATGTTCTCGATACCTACTTTGATCAACTAAACCAAAAAATATGTTTCAGTTAAAAAATAAGAACTCAGGCTTTAATTTTTAAAATAACTAATTATGTTTTCTTCTTTATTTTATTGAGATTATAAAAAATATAAAGCTATGAATTAGAATTAGAATAAAATGTTATATTCTAGATGTTATATCCACCCATCTTTTTGTAACATTTTGCACCTCTTATTGTAACATTTTCCAGTTCAAATACTATACTGTACACAGTGCAAAATGGCTTGCTTTGTTCTGTAGGCTTCAGGATTTTTATGTTTCCCACGAGTATCTTACCTATTTTATAACAAAGAAGACTGATTATTTACTCTGACATATTGAACTATATTCAAAATACATAGATAACTTGGTCTTACCACGATTATACAGCAAGCTTGGAGATTCATTTCTCTGAGAGTGAGCAATGTTAATTTAGATTTGATCTGCTACTTTTCCATCTTGAAGCCTTGAATGTGACCTGAAAATTGCATTTCCCTTTAGATGCTGTCTACATCAGCCAGAGTTAAAGGAGGTTGTGAACCACATGTATTCCACTCTACCAAACTAAGCTATTCTCATTTTTTGTCATGCTACAGGTGGCTGGAGGCTATAGATAAAGCAGTGCATCCTGTCCATCAGGTAATGTTTTACTTATACAAGAAGCAGGTCCATAGCAGATTATGTAGAAACCTGAGAGACAGTAGATGTGTTTATAACAGAGTCAGCAGCACAAAAGCTGTGTACTTCTGTTCTGAGCTGCTGAGCTTTGAACTGGCTCCAATCTAAAAGTCATTACTGTGACTTTTTTGAGTCTAAAAGTCTTTTGACTTTGAGTCTAAAAGGATTTACTGTGACTCAGCAAATATTCTTTGCTGCCATATGGTGGAATCAAAACACTCCCTGTCCAGATACCAGCAGCTTTAAGCTCATTGTGCAACTTAACCTAAAATGAGGGTAATGAGAAGAGAGGGAGGTGAGAGAGAACTCTCAACCACGTTCTGCCTTATATCCTGCTCTAAGTAATACTATTTGGATTACAGGGAGAGGAGGTTTTAGTATCTGCTTTAATATTCCCTACAAATCTGCTTTGTTTGCAAACTATGTGCTTTTTCTGGCAGGATATTAGAAAGTGAAGGGGAAGAAGGGCAGAGGGGAGTTGTTCCATTCTTTCCTGTGTTTTCAGTGACAACTGAAGCTGATTTATCTCTACCTCTTTATATGGCTATACTCTCTGCTGGTCCCTATGGTCTGAATAAATGTAGCCATGATTGACCTTGAGTTGCTAAAAAGGCAGTTTCCCAGTCCAACATAATTTATTATTATGAAAAATCTCTGGTTGAGGCTTGATCTGGGACCTGCAAAGCTAATGTTATTGCTTCTAGAGATGGAAGTAGCCAGTCTCATCTTGGCCTTAAAATTCTCATTTTTTCCTCATACAGGCAGACTATCTTTATAAAAACATGCTGTTGGAATCTAAATTTTTTTTCTGAAAAGATTTAGTAACTGAATCAGTTGGCTTTTAGCAGAAAAAAATGTGATGCTCAAATGCAGAGTAATTATCAAAGTCTACCATTTTTGTGGATAAAATATGAAAATAGCGAGGTACAAGTTACAATCTATATTGATGCAATGGGGGAAAAAGGCAAAAAAAAGAAAAAGTAATTTACTTTCTCTTGAATCAAAGCACCATGCGCTGTAGTGACAAGTTTCCAAACAGTGAAAGGAAGCATTTATTGCTACTTTCTTTTCCACCAAAATAAAACTGAACAAATACGTATTCCTTTTGGTTTCAGCTTTTAGATCTTAAGTAAAAAGCCAAACTTCTGTGCAGTTATATTCTAGCTGGAAGGTTTCTTAAAAGAATAGAAAGGAATAATCCACATACCTGAAGAGAGCAAAAATAAATAAAACTGTTCAAAGTTATACTCTAGACTAAAGAAATAAAATATAGTTTAAGCCAAAAAAGGAGGATAAAGGAACATGCACAAGAGAAAACACAGGGTCATTATTTAATGTAACATGCAGAAACAAAAATACACTAAGATCTCTGCTGCATTGATACATTTAGTTAGTCATATTCTGTGCTATTGCAGCTTACTTTTTGGCTACTTTGTCTTTTTTTGTTTTGTCTTTGAGCTAACAGTATCCTTCTCTGAAACAAATCTTTTATTAATATTTTAGTTTTTAATATTTTAAGGCTATTGCCTAGACTGTCTTCTTAATGAAGACTATTCTTTCCTTATAATTAAATTTTTCTTTTGGGTTGGATGGAAGAAGCTTTCTTTTTAATTCGTTAAATTATTTGTTACTGAATTTTTGCAGTAGTATGTATGTTACAATAGGGCTTGCATCCCGATATAGTGACACTATGTTGTCTTAATGAATCTATAAGGATAGTTATTTTATGAATACACCTAGTACTGCTGAATTTCTCTTTTTCACTTTGTACTAATAAATCCCAGCAGGTTTAGAATCCATAACAAAGAATACAGCTACAGGTCTTTTTTTGTCATTGCCATGTCAAGGATACTAAAGAAAAATCATAAATTAATTAAAAATAAAACCCATGAGGAAACAAACAGGATGTTATTGATACTGCACAACATTCTCTGTATGTATTTCTAATTACAATGATGCTGGTTGATGTAGAATATGAAATATGTATTGCAGATAAGCAAACCGAAGCATAGTAGGAAAGCTTCAGTTCCTAGTACCTCTCACATTTAAAGGAGATGAAGAGATTCTTTTGTTTCACATTAAACAACTCAGTCTTATTAAACATCAGTTTATTTTTTCCTGATTTTCTTTTTGGATTATCTTATACAAGTACTATACAGTTACAATGTTTCCCTCCACTGATAAATGACAGCACGATAATTTGAATAATGAAAAAGACTGCTTTACTGAAAGAGAAGGGAAGACATTTTGTGCATCTCGGTGCTTCCATTCACGTCTGAGTACTGTCTTCTGGCCTTAGATACCACCATGTTTTCTCTGAATCCAGAGGGTTGACAGTGAGCCTTGTCCTTCCTGATTACGCATGTTAGACTGCTAAAATCAGGAAATCCACAAAGCAGTTGTTTTTACAAAGCTTCTTTATACAGCTCTGAAATTAAGTTATTTCTGCCAACAAAGCCTGTAACGAATAAAAAAAATGGATGCAGAAAAGGCCAGTTATTCTAAGAAGAAAGAACTTGGTCACTGCTTGCCATCTAATAGAGTTTTCTGCTTTCCACAATAACTTCTCAAATTATTTTAAAAACAAATGTTAATTTCATAAAAGAGGATTAGGACATGAGTCTTTTCATACTAGTACGTCCTCCTTTATTTCCTACCAGAAGTTTTCATTGCATGCTTACTTTACAGAACCACGTGTGGGTAGATGTCACACTACATAACACTACGCTTCCACCCCTGGCTATCAAAAACCCTGAGTGCCTGGGGCTTCTCCATCAGCTGGACAGAAGCAGAGATGTCTGGATTCAGCACTACTGCATTCTGAAGGATGCCTGTTTATACTTTTATGCCACTCTCCGGTCTACACCTGCCCAAGGTAGGGATGGTTATTTTATTTCTGTGCATCATTAAAGAAGAGAAGTTTCGATGTGGTTTCCAAGCATAACTTTTTCCATTAATGAGAGTTTCCTACCCGCATACTCACTCTGTTCTGTGATGGTGAGTGAAGGAAGACCAGACTCAGTCTCTTCACAATACAGCTACCTTTGACCACATGTTCCTTTTCTCCCACGTTCTGAGATATTCATAGCTGTACATTACTACCTCAGAAGCATGTATCTGCAACAAGATCCACCCTTCTAAAGCAATTTAGAGTGGCTTGAGTCAGTTCCACTGAGGACAGTCTGCTAAAAAGCTTTCAACTCCTATGTTTTAAAGTGGCATACTCAGAGGGATAGACTTTATAAACTCAGACTGATTTCTCTGCCATCATCAGGTTCTCACCTGACTGAGGCAAATCTAGCGCACCCATCAGAAGGCAGAGCTTCTCTGCTCCAGCAGACGCTGGTGCTCCAGGCTGCAGCCATGATCATTTGCAGGTCAAGTTGCCATCTAGCAGCATTCTCCGTACCAGAAGACAGTATCTGGCCAATTCCTGAAAGCATCAATGTGAGTCTGCCAGTGTCAACTGCACGTCAAGAAGCTGAGTTTCAGGCAGTGCAGAGAGGCTGCAAAAACAATTCTGTAAAAGTCAGTATTTAAAATAAAAGAAGATGCCTCAGGTGGAAGAAATAGCCAGGATCTACAAAGGCTACCTGTGAAAGGTAAGCTGGCAGTCAGAATAATCATAATGAAAATGCTACTGTACTTTTAATATTATTCAGCTTTTAAATCAAAAAGAAAGATGCATTCCACTTTATAGCCCATATAATTTACATAGAACTTTTCATCTAAAAGTTGATCATCTAAAAGTTTCATCTAAAAGTTCATCATCATTGTAAAAGGCCAGAAATTTGAAATGGATGGTGATTCTCTCTCTACATGAAACGGAAGGTAAGATTTACACCAATCTAAGCAAAGAACTAGTTGAAAATCAAAAATGAAGCATTATGTGTTTATGACACATATCTATCACTTTGGTGTTTAAATATCCAACTACATATGAATTCTTGTATATGCTGGGGTTTTCTCTCATTTTTGCAGTTGGGTTTTTAACTATGGTTTCTCATTCCTCTGTACAATTCTTAATGATATGGCACCAGGTTGATGTTTATGTCACTAAATGTGAGTACCTAAAAAATACAAACCATGAAGACAGAAACAGGAACATTCAGCTGTACTTTAGCCCTGCAAATCTTTTTGGTATTCACCATGTATGTGTAAAGTGGTTGCTGGGAAGAAGTGGGGTCTAGAGGGAAAAAAAAACCAAACAAGCAGCAGCAGCAAAAAAAAAAAAAAAAGGTAAAATTTAAATGTCTTGAAGACAAAATTCTGCCTAATGTCTTTCCATTACAGCTGCCTACTGTGGCTTGCAGTGATTTTCCATTTAGTAATGGAAGCAAGGAAAACCAGTGTTGACTCTAGAAATCCTTTAAATGTTGTAATTCATCTTGCTTTAGAGAAAGAAAATTTAATGAAAAGCCAAAAAATACTATACTGTTGGTCATTTACTGGACATGGTTTGCACTATTCTCAAATCAAATTTCAGAAGAAAAACTCAGAACTTTCAACTTTAAAAATATTTCACATGTGCAGTCTCTCCAAGGCTGTTAAAATACGCAGCACAAATGCATCTGAAAAGCCAGTTTTCAAGAGTTGTTGGTGTGCTTGTGAATTGAGGTGATTTCAATAACAATATCTGCAATATGCATAATTCATGTTATTTTATTCTACACAGGTGGCCTTTACCTACAGGGATATATGGTGAGTGAGCAATCACTGGGTTCAAAAAGATCTGTAATTGAACTCAAACCTCCATCTGAAGAATTTAAAACTTTCTACTTATGTGCAGAGAATGTAAATGAAAACAAAAGGTAAAGCAAACTTCTTTTTTACCATTTTATTTGCCAGACTTTAGGAAACCAGGAACACTGTAGTTTTAGAAGATCTAGTGTTACCTTTCATTCTCTTTTCAGATTACCTTTTAATTGTAG
Source organism: Turnix velox (assembly GCA_013400935.1). NCBI lineage: Eukaryota > Metazoa > Chordata > Aves > Charadriiformes > Turnicidae > Turnix > Turnix velox. Next base: position 65,254 of record VZTY01029310.1, read on the forward strand.
CTTTAGTCAAATTGCAGTAAAACATGGTTTCACGTGTTGAGTTATTAGTTCTACAATTTTCAATGCTAGAACTGCAGCAAAGCTGGCTCGCAGACATTCAGAAGGTAACCTGGACAAACTGCCTTTCATCATTCAATGTTGGTGATTGCACTACACAGAAAAGCTATTATATCTCGTATTAGACATAATGGAATATACATCCTCCTCATTCTGCATAATTATTTATTTCAAATTAGAATTAAAATATAAAATTGTCCCCCCACATTGTGAAAATTAATTCCTTCAAAATCCAGGCAAATTTCATGTCTTCCAGTGGGACTTCTTTTTGACTAAGGTCTATTTATTACATAATTTGAGTTTTAATGTAAGGAACTAAGGACAAAAATTTTCTCTATGTTGGAAATCAGTTTTAACATATGTTGTTATATTCTACTCTTCCATACCCAGAATCTCTCCAGTTCACTTATTATGAGCACTTGTAGCAGCATAGCTGTACAAACACCATTTATAAAAAGATGTTCCAAAGAATGGAAAAATGAAAGATAACATTTGATCAGTTGTTGGCCTTTCATTTTTTCTAGGTGGATTACAGCTTTAAAAGCTTCAATTAAGAAGTGGTTACCCCTACACCAGGCAATCCAGGATTTCATGAACAGGCCACTGGAGGAAACAAGGATGTAAGAAGAGCTCATATTTTTTTCCTTCATTCTCTGGTTTCCATGAAAAATTCCATGGTATATCTTATGGTTTATCTCAAAATTTGATCTAGCAGCAGCTAACCTTTATTATTGCTATACAGTTACAACTTTTATATGCATTAGTAAATAAACATAAAGCAATGGTGACTTTTTTGTGTCTAATTTTTTTTGTGTTGCTATTTCAAATCAGACTATGCATGAAGTTAGTTTTCCATCAGTGAACTTGAATTGACATTTAGATGACCTAGACAAAAGAGATATTTCAACATATATTGTGTGCTCCATGATGTTTTCTATCTGCATCCATATTTTTACAAATGCATCATTTTCAATGGCTGCAAAGGGTGCAAAAAACTGCTTTTCCATTCAGGAGTTTCATATGTGGGTTTGACTTTAAATTTCTAGATAGAGTGTTACAAAGGCTGGACCTAGCTGGGCTGGCTGAAAGGCTAGCAGTTACATACTGCAACAGCACACTTTTGGAAATGGGATACATTTGTATGATCTGAAATAATACTATTGTACTTGTATATTCCATATTAACATAAATTTTATTTGTAAATTGGCTTCGGTTTGTCTGTTTGCCATCCCAGCACACTGTATTTAGTGGAGATAAATCCATTCAAGAATCAAAGACAGTTTCCTCCAAAATTTGCAGCAAGAGACAGCACCATAAATCTCTACCAGATATACCAGGGTTAGACGTCTGTGGCTATTACAGCTGGTCATATAGTGTTTGACAATATTCTCTAGCATTAATATAATTCCTCCCACAAATAGAACTTGGTATTCAGTTTCCAAGCTTACCAATATACTAATTACAGTAAAATAATAAAGCTTAGTTTCATTTACTTAATTGAAGCCATGTGTTAACCATACATCTCATCCTAAGAAATTTAGAAACTGATGCTGCAGCAAGTACAGAACAGAAAAGAATGCAAAACTGATACGGGAAAAAAAAGCTCATTTGTGAGATTTTATTACAAATCCTATGATACTCAGTATTTTTATCATGGTCTTTAGATCTTGAGACCCTTTAGACACACCAGAACCTCAACTGCTCTTATTAGCATGGAAAATACGAATCACAAGGTCCCATAAAGCTAAAACCTGGTATTCCCCCAGGTACCAGAAATTAATGTTTTAGGAGACTGATTCAGGAGGTAATACTGCTTTTTAAAAGGCTATTAAACAGTTCAAATGGTTTGCTACAAAGACTTGAGTGATTTAACTTAAGAATTATTAGTTAAACAGTGTAATCACTGTTTATGAAAATCCAGGCCCAAATATGTTAACACGACTCCTTTGTATAAATCTGTACTTTGAGGTAAAATGTATAACAGTATTTGAAAACAAGCAGACATCACAGTGATATTCTACATTTACTGCCAGTATTTTGAACCCTTCATGTTGAAAAATGAAACTCATAACTGTAATAGCTGAGAAAAAGTAATGATCTAGGTATAAATTACTTCTTTTTCTTATGCTTTTACACATTGGAGAAAGTAGCACATGATTCAAGTATAAATGCTGTTGACTTCAGACTGATGACATTTTCTAAAGAAGTTATCCAATTCAGAAAACAGTGCAAAGCTAAGAAGCAGAAAAACAAGCATTAAGTAAAACAAATGGTAACAAAATAAACCACAAATTACGTATTTCTTTTCTGGAAAACAAACAAACAAAAAAACCCCAAATCACCCCATTTTTTATCAGAGTATCAGCTCTGAGAATATTGGTTACCCAATGGGACTCAGTTGTTCCTTCATTTATTACTACCAAACCCTGAAAGTTTTTCCTTTAACGGATGCCATTCAGAGACAAACACACATGATCACCAAATATCTTGGTGTGGTAGGACATGTATGATAATATGCCTGGCACAAAGAACTGAAAGCAATGAAAGATTCAGTAACCCCACTAGCAGGATGCAAGAAAGAAATCAGTGGTTTGGTGTGAATAAAGAGTACATGACAAAGTCTTTTATCAGTAAATTTTCATAGTTTCTTTTTATAACTTAGACTTATTTTGCAGTAGTTTCCAGAGTATATTACTGTCACAGCAGCAATTTGTCCCATATTCAGTTTGTAAGCAACAAATACAAAAAATTCAAAATGTAAGTACTTCCTCCCATGTCATGCAAGTCAAAAGTATATAAAAAATGCCTCAAATGGACACTTACATAAAATAGAATCAAAACTTATTTCTGTTGTAAAACTACTGTATTTACACAGTATACTTTTTGGGTCTCTTTGCTTAAATGGATAGTATATCAGCAAACTTTACTGAAACGTTCCTGTCTGATGGACTTGACTCATCATTATCTTCTATGATTTTATATTTCCAAAACCAAATATTGTACTGAAATGTAGAAAACTTGAGATTAATAATATAAGCATCAGAAAATTATCAGGCTTTGGAATTATTTAGTGTTTAACCAAGGGAAATAGAGAAAGCCAAAAGCAAGCTTGCTACATTCCTCTGAGCCAAAGTTGGTGCTTGAGATCAAGAAGAGATCAGCGTGGTCATTTTCCTGTGAAGTAGCCGTAGTCCACAAGGAGCCAGGCTGCCATACTGTCATTTTTGTGACAGACTTCATCTCTTCCTGTTATCAATAGGACTAAAAGTATTTAGAAAAATACTCAGATTTTTTGTCTATATGCATCAACATCCTGCACACTGTCATCAAAGGGACTGACATGATCCTCGTTCACATAGTTGATTTTACAGATATTTACACCACTTCATGGGCAACATTTCTAGTATGAGACACAGTTCTCTTATAGTTGGCATCTATAAGACTGGAAGGCAAATGTTAGTCACAGTCATAAAGTCAGCCATGCTTAAAAAAAAATAAAATCAATGTTAACTCTACATCCTTTCTATAACACACCCAGATGCTATTTGTTATTATGAAAAACTAAATCATGTCTAATTTTCTTTAACCATGCAATAATGACTCATGAAGAAAGAGTAATAAAAATGTACCCAGATTGCTCATTGTACCCTTCACTATCCTGCACAGCTAATTCAAGTGTATTTTATACCTGTGGAAATGTTACTACTATACATCAATTGCAGAAAGAAGTAATGAAGCTGTGTTGGGTAAGGCTTTGGTGGAAGAAAGTAGTAAAATCTGGATTTCTTGGTCAGAGAAAGAGTAAGGTACTGGTTAAAGTGATCTGATCAAGAAATTGCAGTTTTTCAATAGCAAAAAATAAACTCATTAATCCCAGGGCAAACTTGGCACCTACAAAGTGTAGGTTAAAGTTGCAGATAGCAGCTTGCAGTTAAATGTGGGAATAATTTCTAATTCATTAAACAGGTAGGAATTCTATTAGATGAGTAACCTAACAACAAGCATTATTTCAGTACTATGGAGTTTATGTTTACTTACGAGTAATCTTTAAACAGCAATGTTTTAAGGCCAAATAAACAAAATTAATTGCTTGATAAGGGTGGGTAAAGCTACAAGACTTGTCTCATCTATGCTCCTTCTGGGTAACAGCACAAAAAGGAACTTGGAATCTCAGCATCTTACTAAAGAGTTGCTTTTCCTCTAGTTTCTTTAAAGTAATGCTTGCCTTATGAAGGCTGAGATGTGAAGTCTGAAGACTCCAAATCCATTAGTCTAAAAATGTTGTCATTCTTCTTGTTTAGAATTAGATTAGAACTTAGGACCATGACTATGGTGCTTAGCAATTTGCAGAATCATATCTGCAACAGTAGTTTGGATTCTCCTGATTACATTTGTGACTTTGAGACACAAAGGAAGAGCATACCTTTGAAGCTAGACTAGAGCAGATTAATTAAGGGTTTGCAGAGAAACTAAGAAGTTGTAGTTTTAAAATGGGTTTAAATTGAGTGCAAATGCAAATTAATTAAACAGTTTTCTCAGTGTAATTTCATCTGTAGTTTATAGAAGATATTTTATAAAAAATCTCACATTTCAAGAATTTTTAGTGTGACAGTACTCAGACTTCTCAGACATGACAGTTAACTTTAGCATATCTTACAAATCTTTTATAAAAATAAAAGCATAAACAGAAGTGCTATGTCATTTACAAAAAAAAGTTAATAATTACCTGAAAGAGGTCTGAGCACCATCAGAGAACATGTGAACTATGAACTTAAAGAGCATCAATGTTAAGTTTGTCACATCAGTGTTAAACAGTAATGTCCAAAGACACGCCAGAGTTGGACTGCTGTTGCTGCATTTTATCTCTAGTTCAAGCAAAAACCTGCAAAAGCTGTGGCAGCCTAGCTGTTTTTACTGTCAAGTGCTTGTTGTCATCCCCTTCTGAGAAACAGGTATGTGTTCAAGTGCCACAACAATTGTGCAATTATTCCTTATTTTATCTAATGCAAAATCAGTTGATGTAATTTAAATGGCTGCTGACACAAAGAGTCTGCAGAAATTAGACAAATCTTACATAAGATTTAAATTGAAACTTTTATTTAAACTTCCATTTGGAATCTAAGTTTCAGTTCCTCTTTACCTCTTGTAAACAATCATTTCAATGGAAACTGTGGTATGCTGCTTCACTGCTGTCTCATAGAATGACAGAGTTGGAAGGAACCTTCAAAGGTCGCCTGAGGACATCCTGCACTAGATCAGGTTGCTCAGGGCCTCATCAAGCCTGGCTTTGTCCCCAGGGGTGGAGCTTTCACCACCACTCTGGGCAACCTGTTCCTGTGTCTCATCACACCTGTGGTGAAAACTGATTCCTGATGTAAACTAAGCCTGCCCTGCTCTAGTTTAGAATTATTGCCCCTTGTTCTATTGCTATATATCCTGGCAAAAAGTCCCTTCCCAGTTTTCCTCTAGCCCCCCTCCAGGTATTGATAGTCTGCTCTGAGGTTTCCCCAGAGCCTCCTCTCTTCTAGGCTGAACAGCCCTGCCTGTCCTCATAGGACAGATGCTCCAGCCCACTGATCATCTTTGTGGCCCTCCTCTTGAACCTTCTCCATGTCCTTCTTGTGCTGAGTGCTCCAGAGCTGGACACAGCACTCCAGGTGGGATCTTACAAGAGTAAAGTGGCAGAACCACCTCTCTCAACCACAGCTCTTGTGCTGCAGCCCAGGATATGGCCTGCAGGTGCACACTGTTGGATCATATTCGGGTTTTCATTCATCAGTACCCCCAGATCCTTCTCCATAGGGCAGCTCTCTGTCATAACACCTCCCTGTCTCTGTTGGAAACTAGGATTGGCCTGGCCCAAGTGCAACACACTGCACTTGTCCTTGTTGAACTTCATGAAGTTTGCACAGGCTGAACTCTCTAGCTTGTCCAGGTCCCTCTGGATGACATCCCTGGCTTGTTGGCAGCACCACTCAGCTTTCTATCACCAGCAAACTTGCTGAGCGTGCACTCAGCTACGATGTCTATATCATTTTTGAAGAAATTGAAGAGCACTGGTCTCAGTATAGATTCCTGAGGGATATAACTCATCACACCTCTCTGTTCAGACTTTGAGCCACTGACAGCTACTCCCTGGATGTGACCATCCAGCTGGTTCCTTACCCACCAAAGAGTCTACCCAGCAAATCTCATGCCTGGAAAGAATCAGCATAGCTGTGCAGTCACTGTATTGCCAGTATCTCACTAAATCTTGTTATGTCTCATTTGTTTGCATCAGAGATTCTATATTTATTGCTTGACATGCATTCAAGGTCTACCTTTCATTGCTAGGAAAAAGACAACAATACAGAAACCAGAAAACTTTCATTAGCACTCTATGGAGAAGAAATTGGGTCATATACTTGAAGCATGATGTATTCGTATGGTTTGCTGCACTCCAAATGGAGCTTATTTTCTGCCCTGTGTGTACAGTGTTCTGCAGAGGGAAAGCCACAGAAGGTCACCAAAGCTCTTTGCACAAAGGTCTGAATTACTTAGCAGGAAACACTCTGAGGCCACAAAAGCAATTTTGCAAAGGGCTTAATTCCCTTTTGTAGCATGTTTCTGAAGGATAAAGGGGTTAGGGTTAGTTTTTCACTTTCTTTCTCTCATTTACGGGAAGATGAAAGTCATTTTAGTGAAAGAATACTTTGCAATTTTCCAGAGGTAATACCATTCACAAGATGACATGCAAATTTTATCTGAGTCAAGCAGAAACATTCCAGCAGTATGTAGAATTTGACTTCTCTTATTCAGAATGATCTTTTCAAAGGCAATTTTTGCCAGCCAAGAGATAGAAAAAAAAGCTCATGCTGACAAAGCCAGAAAATACTTTCTATTTTTCTGGGAAAAAAATGCATTGCTTTTAAACATCATTTAGGAGAAGGTCTTCTGTTAATGGAAGACCCAAAGTGATTTCTTAGTACCCAACATTAGCTAGAGTTTCTGATAATTATATATTTGGTGGGGAGTTTGCCATTTTTATGGTATAATATATTCATATCATATCATATCATATATATAATATCATCTCATATCATGGCATATCATAGACATTACAATGCATCATGTCAGCTGTAGCAACTGATAACATCATACTTATTTTTATCATTCATAACTTGGTATTTTCTAGTATTCTTACTATTCAAATTGCTGAGAACAGCCATTATCCAGCACAAGATGAAGTCTAATATTTAACAAACTGCATCTTCTGTGATGTAGAAAAAAATGTTTGAAGACCTAATTTATAAGATACATTTCAATACATATAAATGGTATGCATTTTTGTACTTAAAATATAACTCAAAGTTTTATATAATAAAATATAATTAAATGTTTTATCACTAAATTAAAATAATATGAAAAAACATTTGGAAGAAGGATGCTCTGTGAAAAATTTTGGGAATGAAAATGAGAATTTGAAATGTGCTTAGTGAGAGGTAAATTTGTGAATTTTGGGTAAATACAAGGAATTTGCCATCACTGATATTTTTCTTAATCTTCTGTTAAATTTAAGCTGATATTTTTCTCCTAAATAGTGTCATTGCTCCAAATTCTGAAATAGAAAGGTATGCAAATTTTTTAGCAACACTATGAAACCTTCAAACATTTTGACCTGGGTATGTAGCTCACTTGGGACAGTATCAGAGTTCTAATCTGAGAGTGAAAGTTTCAAGTCCCTGTCCAGGTATGAGGCTTGTCAAAGCTGGGTTAATGATTGTCTCAATGACCTGAAATGTCCCTTCTAACCTAGACTTTTTTTTTTTTTTAATTTATCAGCTAACCTCTGATGATAGAACACAAAACCTGATAAACTTCTCTATCTCCACAAATAAAGAATAGGTCATATTCCCTAGGTTATGGGATCATTCTTACAATTAATATTTTTTCTCCGCAGAATAGGAAATAAGAAGATTAGCTGTGGGAAGAAGGACACTTTCTCAGGGCAACCATGAAAAACTCCACTAGCAACTACTCTCCCCAGGTGGCACCTCCTCACCTCAAGTGATCAGCAAGCACAGCTTATAATTTTCCTATAAGGAAATTCGGCATCATGTCAGTCAAGTCACACTGAGGAAAAAGATCACTTACTAGTGGCCCAGTGTACTAGGCAGATAAACAGATCTAAACAGATAAAGCTTAATTAAAGGAAATGTCCTGGAACTGCTTCTCTGCAATAAGCCATTACTGCTTAGTACTGGTTTTGAAACACAAATATGACTGCTAAGTGGAGATGAGGTGCAAAGCTGTGTCACTGCTCGAAGCAAGGACCAGTGCTCCTCTCCACAGCATTGTGTGAAAGAGTTAGCACTCCAGTCTGTGCTTTGAGTTTCTGTGTAGGATAGAGGTGTAATTCAAAATGAGTTTGGAAAAAAGCCTGGATTTTGCCAATGAAGCAAAGCAATCTGATGAGACAAAGGATCAAAGCAGTTAAAGCCACCAAAAACCAACAAGTTTTCAAGATCAGACAGCAAGAACCCAAGAACCAGTCTCAGACAAAGTGACATTCATTATAATCCATTGTTAAGGAGATAGCATGAAAGGTGGAATGAAAATGTCCTGGCTTAAAAACTACAGCACCAAAGTAGGAATAGAAAGAAAAATTAAGTGGACTATCTAAAAAAAGCTTTTGCAAGGAAGTGCCATACACTGGCAGGGGTGGACAAGCAGTCTGTTCAGGGTGAGAAGTGACACAGCATCCCACAGCAGAGAACTTACTTTTCCTGAAAATGACCACACCTACTTTGTAAGAGGGAAAGCAGCTCATTGTTGCTGCTATTAAGAAAGGTTCAGTTCTATCCAGCTAGTTAAGCTGGCGATGACAAGGCTGCTGGAAGCCACCAGTGGTGCAGAAGCCCCAGCTCAACCTCTGAAGGCTCTCTGTTGCAATCCTCATTTGGGTAAAGTGCTAAATAGCAAGCAAGAGACATCAGACTATATATCAAACCTTGCCAAATGCGGAACATACCTTATGCAAAACTGAGGAAAGCTGACTTCCTTACATCTAGTACACACAGAATCACAGAATGACCCAGGTTGGAAAGGACCTCAAGGATCCTGTAGCTCCAACCCACCTGCCTAGCAGGGCCACCTAACAAACACATTTACTAGATCAGGTTGCCCAGGGCTCCGTCCAACCTGGCCTTGAACACCTCCAAGGACGGGGCATCCACAACCTCCCTCGGCAGCCTGTTCCAGGACCTAACCACTCTCCTAGTAAAGAACTTCCCCCTAATATCCAACCTAAATCTTCCCTCCTTCAACTTGGATCCATTTCCCCTAGTCCTGCTATTGTCAGCCCTTTCAAAGAGTTTACTCCCTCCCTGGGTGTAGGTTCCCTTCATGGATTGAAAGGCTGCAATGAGGTCACCCCGCAGCCTTCTCTTCTCCAGGCTAAACAAGCCTAAATTCCTCAGCCTGTCCTCATAGGGGAGGTGCTCCAGCCCCCTGATCATCTTCGTGGCTCTCCTCTGGACCCTTTCCAAAATCTCTATGTCTTTTTTGTACTGAGGGCTCCACACCTGGACACAGTATCCAGATTGGGCCTCACAAGAGCCGATTAGAGAGGGACAATCACCTCCCTATCCCTGCTGACCACCCCTTGCCTGATGGAGCCCAGGATCCCATTTGCTTTCCGGCAAATTTCCCATTTGCTTTTTTTTCGGCATCTGCAGGACCCCAGATAAGTTCCTGAAACCTCTGAGCAAACAATTGAACCCCAGATATTAAAAGGAACTCAACAACCTTCAGGGACAGCAAAGTATCTTTCTATACTCTTCATTCCTGCAGAGAATCTTGTCATAGCTCATCACTCTAAGATAAGAAAAGACTTCAAGCCTTTTAAAAAAATAAGTTCATGTTGCCCCAAAGTCTTTACAAACTTGAACATCAGTTCCACCTGCTGCTGGTGGCACAGTTCTGGTAAATTCAAGAAGCAGATCCATGACCAGAGGCACACAGTCTTTGGTAGTGAAAGGCCCATGCCAAGAGGAAGCTACTGGCAGAATTCTTGGGCCTGAAGAACACTACTGACTTATACCTGAATAAGAACTGCACAGGAAGACATAGAAAGTATCTTGTAAAAGCCACAGAATGTACACCAGCATGTACAGCACAAGAAAATTCATTAAGTGTATGAATCTCATTAGTTATCTGTTATGAAAAAATAGAGTTTTAGAACTATAGATTGGAAAAGCTTCCCATTCCTATGTAAATTTCCAGGCGAGACAGCAAACCACCCAATAAGACAGGTTGCCAAGGCAGCAACATAATCCATAGTTGCTACATGACAATGAAAAAAAAATTAAAAAGCCTTAAAAGTTATTGAGTAGGATCAACAAAGAACTTTAGTAAAGCAGTATTTAGTGGGAATATTACCTGACACTCAGATAATAGCACTATAGAGCTGAATAACAGCTATATATTCCTTGTTACAGGATACAATGCAACTGCTGCAGAAAACGTAATTTGACATCAGATTTGGACAAGAAATCTCTACTGAGATCTGTTAGGAGAGCAGTTCCAGCTTCAGAGACTTCAGGTCAGTATAGTCACCAGTAAAGTATTAAGAACATAATTTTAAAAATCGTATTTCCATTTTTTAAAACTTTTTATTTTCATTTCTTGTTTATCAGTTGGTAGAACAAAGCAGGTATCATATTGTAAAATGACTTTCATACAGAACGACACTATTTTCAGGTATACTTAGTAACGACATGATATACTTTTCTGGTTTTATCTGACAAGTTCTTGACTGTGAAGGATTTAGTTCTATATTGTTATATGTATCATCATAGCAACAACAATATGCTTATTATTTTCCACCAGCAAAATAGCCAGTATTTTCTACTGGCTATATTGAGTTGTCCCCAATAAAGGCAAACTGGCTGTGATCCATAAAGAATAGCCAACAAAGAGCTTTGAAGAAGAAGTGATTTCAGTAGAATCCATCTAAATATGCAAAAGGGCCTATGGGTGCTAAATTCCAAGGCTACTCCAGACAAACTAGCTCAGCAACCAGAGCAGCATAGACAAGTTAGTGCAGTGGGGTGGTTGGTAACAATCTTACTGATGTATATCCCCATGGCAGTGTGTTGTACATACAGGCTCTGCACCAAATCTGCTGCTGCAAGGCTGAGTTGAAGCTTAAGGATCAAGGACCTTCAAGGCTTCTTAATGCAAGCTACAGAATGTTTCCCATGCACTGGATTATAAACCACTATAAAAATTGCAAAACATTTCCTGATAACAGAAAGAAGAACACTGTGCTTTAAAACATGTTTACAATCCATTTGCAAGGAAAGCTGGACAATGTTCATATTGTAAACCTGCTATGGATTGCAACATAGCAAAAAGAAAACTTGCCACTGAAAACTAATTTTTCATCAGGCAAGATAGATTAGCATAAGGATGTTATTTATGGAAGACGTTGCT
>VZTY01029311.1:0-64320 GCA_013400935.1 Turnix velox
GATGGTGAGAGGAGGGGGAAAGGGCAGGGAGGGCGAGAGGGAATGGAGAGCAGGGGAGGGGAGGGGTGGGAAGAGGAAGGGATATTAGATATTATCTAAACTTCCCTGCGCTTGATGTAAGAAATTCTTAACCCATGTATAATTAAGATCATTATTTAGTGACCTCAGGCAACTGAAAATATTTTAGGAATGGCTGCGGTAATACAATTGCTGCTATACCTTCATGAAATAACTTGTCCTTATTACAAGCCTTTTCTCAGGTCAAGGAGCAGATGCTTCCACTCCAGACACGATCACTCCAGGTGATTCAAAAATGAATCATGAGACCAATTGTAAAATCACAACTTTTTTTTAGCAAATGATTTTGTTTATTTCTGTTGGATACTGTGTTTGGAGCCCTTAGATACCACATTTTGAGGAGGTTAGTGCACCTACCAGGACTAGAAATTTTTTTCTTTTAAAATGAAAACTGAGATCCTCATGTAACCAGATGACTTCAGGAGTCAATGTGTTCAGGAAAACCTAATCCACCTCACTAATTGCTCAGTCATCATCATCAGTGGTTGGTAGTCTCAAAGATCTTTATGTCCATGAGAAGCATTTCAGCAGGACCATGAAGTAGGCAAGTCCATCAGCCTGAGCTGTGGGCTGCTGACATGAGATGAGGGAGTTCATGAGTGATCAAAAGGCTTTCATATCCCTGTTGCTCTCTATGGGTCAGTGGTGTTACATAGAGAGATGGACATGTATTTACAGCAACACCGGTATGGGGACAACAGATACACCACAAAGCACACTGTGTTTTTCATGAAGAGCTGAAGAAGAGAGCCTGGATATGGGTGGGGAGAGCAAGTACTCCCCACCCATCAGCAGAAATGCAAACTTTGGAAGATTATCAAATGGCTGCTCAGCTCCCATTGTTTAGACTGGACTCTCTTGCATGTTCTAGTTTGTGAAATCACAGCAGAAACACCTTTTCCCTTAGCATGGCAGTTCATAGTGGAAACCACTGATTTATCCCATCTTCACATCACTACAAGGTGGTCTGATTATCAGACCATTCCTCTTCCTAAATCTCCATAGCGTATAAAAATTTCAGTGTACCAACAGCTGGCCACCTAACTTGACAAAATGCTTGCAGGAAAGATTTTCTCAAGTGAAAGAGGCCTGACTACAGATTTTAGAGGCCATGTATCATGAAAAATTAACAATATCAAACAAGTTAATGAGCGCATTCATCTCTTTACCTGGTAGGTGACTGAAAATAGCTGCAGTACTGCATGATTTCCCTTTTGATTCTGGCCTTTTGTGATGGGTGGGGGTTGGTTCCTCTGTATCTGTATTATACCTTTCTTTGACTTTCTGGACATGCTTCTTGTCATTGTGAATATTACCAGAAGAGAGCTGACTGATCTTTCTAAATGTGGCTGCATTTAGGAATGTGGGTGCCCAACTGTAGTTGACTTTAAAGCTGTTGGTAAAAAATAGAATGTGTACAGTGCCTTGTAATGTGTTAAAGGGGGGTTGTGTGTCAGTTTCCTCCCTGAAGGACATCCATGGGAAGGACAGTCACCCTAGGTGTACTGGATAAGTCAGACAGACTAGGCTTGGGGTCCGTCTATAATTCTTCTACATTACTGCAGCACCCCTTCACACTCGATTCCAGTGTGATTCAAAGGCATGAGTTTGGCTTAAGAACTAAATCCCTTTAGTTTCTTTGAATGCTACTGAGAGATGATGTGACAGTGACATTGTCTGACAGGACAGGATTTGAGGAAGCAGCACCAAAATTTCATGGTATTAGGTAGAAGCAAGTAGATCCATGACTGTGGACTCAGTGAGCTTCCTGAGCCCCCTTTTAAAGAGACCCTGAGTGACCTTTTTTTCCTGCTCTCTTTCTGCTTCGTTTTTCTCTTTATGGATTCTAGCAATGCATTCAGTTTTTCATAAGCCTTTCCAGGGCTGTTTCTCTAGTTACCTAGACTACACAGAATCACAGAATCACTACATCCTCATCTTATTTTGTCCCTTGATGTACATTTGAATTAGTTCAACACAACAGTGAATAGGAACTCTAGATATAACTGTAAAGTGAATTTATTGATATAGTATGCTTTTAATGGAAAATTCTAATTAAAAAATGAAGGCATTGAATAGATTCTTGGAAACTAAGCTTTCAGTGTATTTGTTATCCTCTCGTATATTTATGAAGTGAATGATAGCTGTGAATGTTTTACAGTTACACACAATGGCTTGTTCATGCTCTGTTGAAGCAGACATTTAGAGCACATTGCAAGTTTGTTTCTATGAGCATGTGTGCTAGTCCGGAGCTACATGCTGTGATCATCTATTTCAGAAAAGTCTTTGGAGTATATTTTAAGGATAGCAGGCACTGTGGCTAATTGGTTAAGTTATGACTGTCCTGAAGTCTGTATGCTATCAGTAGGAAAGCAGTAGCGGACAACTTAGTTCCCCTCTTGTGTCTCTGCCAAAATACGGGGTTAGACTGGCAAATTGCCTTCCCCATGGATCTGAGGGCTGGAAGGTGAGATAAAGATGTCAGATATCTTTCTGGTGGAAGATGAAAGTGTACTGGTAAATTAGATACTTTGCAGCTGCTGGAAAAATGAGAATGAGAACACCAGCATCTGAACCAGTGCTCCTGTTGTGCACACTTGCTGCCAGCCAGGAGGCAGACAGATAGTGGACAATGTAATGACTTACAACCCAATCCACAGGCAGTGTTCTGCCTTCTAGGCCACAGCAGTGTTATAAGAAAGGCTACAGATCCAGTATTTTCACACTGACATTTGTTGGACTTTGTTTTTGTTTTTATAATAAAACATAGTGTCATTTAAAAATATCCCAAATCGAATCAGTTCTATAACACAGCTCATGGGTTCTACTGTTAATGTCCTTAAAATAACCTAGTAATAGTCATAGTCATCTAGGTTGGAAGGGACCTTTCAGATCATCTAGTCCAACCATCAGCCCAACTCTGACAAGCCTCATACCTGGACAGGGACTTGAACCCCTGACCCTCAGATTAGGAGCGCGATGCTCTCCCCACTGAGCTATACATCCCAAAGACAACCAGTTAACTTCCTTTTATAAAACTGTACATCTTTTTACTGGGCTACAAAACTGTTTCAAACAAATGAAAACCAAATGCGAGAAAATAATGTGAGTGTTTTTCTTTAAACTCATATCAAAATAGCGTAAACCACAAGGCTCTTCAAGTAAATCTCTGCCTCGGTCTCTCCTCCAGTCTGGCTCATGCTTTTGAGATTGAATGCAGGGCTTGCTTATTGAGCAAAGTGCTGCATCGTGCTGTTAGATAGAGGGTCTATACATTAACTGCCAGAGAGATTAAGCAGCCTTTCAGTGTGGAACTATTCAGAACAGCCAACCCTGAGATATGTGGAGCATTATGCAATTCAGATTGGCACGTGTTGCGTTCTCCAGCCCAAAATAGTTGCTATTGTGGAGGCAGGCTATTTTAATATTCACATGCAAAAGCTTTCAACATGTACTGAACCTATGCCCTGCCTTGTAATGTTATTCATTCTAGTGCTTAAACAGACATGATGCCAAAAGCAGCCCCACTATTAATAAGTGCATCTCCCATTGAGATCAGTAAGAATTGCACTTGCTGGGCTGAATTTTTGTCTATAAACTGCAAACAGTTCCTCTAGGGACAGAAAATACATTATTAACCTTCTGTGAACATAAAACTCAGTGTGTCATCTGTAGGATTTTGCTTTTCAGTAATTGCTTCTTAACTGAAGAACAACTACTTTTTGAGTGGCTGAACATGCTCAAATGCCTTGGTGAAAACAATTCACATCTAACTGTCATGGGCTGGGTACTTCGGTCTTGAATTCTGATAAACTCCTGGTAAAGACTAAAGGCCAGACTGTTCTGGCCAAGAGAGCAGTAAATGAGACTTCAAGAAGACACATTATTACATGGACCAAACCTTAAGAAGCAAAATACATGGCTTGTTTTATTTCACATAGGGGTGAGTCTTGTTGGGTGAGTTACTGAGTCTTCCCTTTAAATATTGCTTCATGTGGCTCATATTTCAGTCAAAGGCTGAATCCTTGCTTAAATATTTACTTGAACATGCAGATAGTAACCAATGCCAAAACCCATTAAGATATGTTGGTTGTAATAACTCCCTGTGAAATAAAGGAGAATCGGGTTCATAAAAGTTCTCAGTGCCTTTGGGGCACACTGAATTCAGGAACTGGCATGTGTTAAGTTACCTACATTAAGTTTTTGTCTGCACCATTGCTGCCTGGAAAATTTTTGCTATAGGGAGAGTGCTCTTGGAAAGCATACAGCCAAATGAATTTAGCATGTGCACAATCCAGAGGAAGCCATCTTGGCTGTATAGACACCAGGCAAGAGTCACACAGCATGTGGAAGGTCCACAGAAACTTTAGAGGTATTTTTGGCTCCCTTTATGATATATATGTAAGCAAGCTGAGTGAGGTCCACAGCAAAAGTAAACTGACACACAGAAGATGAGGTACTCTGTCTTAAAAGTGGAAGTTATCAGAGAACATGGTATTGCATTTGAGAAAAACCCATGGTCTTGCAGTTAACTTGTGCAGAATAATGCAGATATTTATGAGGCTGCATACAGATCACAGGATGGTTTAGGTTGGAAGGGACCTGAAGATCATCTAGTTCCAGCCCCGCTGCCATGGACAGGGACGCCATGTTGCTCAAAGCCCAGTCCAACTGGCCTTGAGCACTTCTAGGGATGGGGCATCCACAGCTTCCCCGGGCAAACTGTTCCCAGATTAGGAAGTTTTCTAATCCTTAATTTGAAATGCTTTCTCAATATCAAATGTTCAATTGCGGGCTCTCTTCTAGAAAGAGTATAGATTATATATTCTACCTACTCTTCTATGGAATGATGTATGACATTTGGTCAAATGCCTTGTGCTCTCAAGATAATTTATAAAGTACTTAAATGTATTCCATTACACATTATACTTCATCTTCAGGCAAAAATGTGTTTTGTCAAAATATTGATTTCTATTATCAGGGCATGTTGTATACAACCAAAGACTGAATTTCATTTTAGGGAACTGTGCAATTTGTCTAACCATTCCAAGGAAAAGGACATCAAATATATATGAGCAAATGTGTTGGGGAAATGAATTTTAATCACGTTTATCATCCTTCCAGATACACTGTACAATGGGATTTGATAAATTTCACTCCCTAGACCTTAGTCTGATCACTGATGAGATAGGAATGTTACAACATCCCAGCGGCATCAAGCTGAATTCCTGCTCTTAATAAGGTGCTGATAATATGGACACTGGTAATTTATCTGTTACTTAAGAAAAATTAAATCTGATTCCATGAAAGGAAGAAAAAGAAATGAATGAATAGGGGTGAGAATTAACGTAGACACAGTCTGCAATAAAATTGCTGTCTAGAGGTTTTAACAACTAAATTTAAGCATTTGAGGGATTATTAGCTTTTCTTTGTTCTTTCAGTCTTGTGGTTAAAACTTGAGAGTCATGAAACATGAAATCTCACTTTTATTCTGTCTTTTTATTTAATTCTCCCAGATTTTCTACATGACCTTTCAAAAGCTGAGTGGGGCTTCTGTGCTGAATGTTGGTGAATCGTTAAAATCGTTAAAAATAATTTAAAAAAAAATCGTTATTCTACAATGAGATGGGGACCCTGTACCTCCTGACTTTTCGCTTGAAAAAAGAGCCTAAAGATGTACTTCTGCCTCCTCAGGTTGCGGCAAAGCCAAATCACCTGTTATTTACAAAGATGTTAGCATCAAAGACTCTGACGTGCTTCTGATCGAATGTGCTGAGACTTGCAAAGGACTTTGCTTTGGCTGTGGGTTACCCACCAGAGGGCAATATCAGTCTTGCACATGATGCTTATGCAGCTTGATCCAAAACTCACCGAAAGCAAGAGGCATCTTTGCTTAGACCTTTATAAAGCTCTGTATAAAAGCAGATTTTTTTTACTATAGTTAAGTATTAGCCTTGAAATGAAATGGCAGTGCGTTAGCACTCCCATGGTAATGTTGGCAGCTGGCCTTAGTAAAAAAAGCTTCAAAAGCTTCCAGTGCTGGCCAGAAACACAATAGTAATTTTTATTTTGCTAGTGGTTGGTACAGTGCTGACATTCTGAACAGTTGTGAGTATGTGGTGCTTTGAGTATTGTATGTCTTTGGTTAACTTTTATGACTCTTATCTATTTTTTTAATGTGTGACCCAAGGGCATTTGATGAAGTCCATGTTACAAGACTTTGAAAAGAAAGACATCAGGTAGATCCTGACTTGAAGAAAATCACTGGCAGCATTTTCTTTCATTTTCATGGGGTCAGACTCTGCCCAAAGTCCATGGCTGTCAGCGCCTTTGGGCACTAATGAGCCTTACTGGCCCTGACCAGCCTCTGCCTCATGTCCAGAAGGCCTGTTACAACTCAAGCTTGGCACTCAGTTGGTCTCTCACCTTGCTTTCTGGTTGGATATGCATTGTAGTCCTGTATCTGGCCTCATCTTCTGTCTTGTTCTCGTCTGGGTGGACCTCAGAGCTGCCTTGTCTGAGGCTGTTCATGGGATTCACTCTTATGACCTGCTTCTGCCCCATGTCCAGACTCTGTGGTATGACTTGTGCTGAGTCATCTTCAGATCTTGGACGTATCTCCACTCTTGGTACAGCCTTGCTCCTGCTGCTCCCTGGAATGTGCAAAAACGTGCAACCTTGGAAAGAGAAACAGTTGCATACAGCTTAACTGGGCGGTACTGCAGATCTTGGACTTATAGGATGTCAGCCTTTTAGATACCCAGATCTACCAAAGATACTGTTAGCCCTCAGCCTACAGGCCAAAAGAATGAGAGCTGAAAATAGACAGAAAATCCCACTTACCTTTATTGTGCTTGGAATTTAGGAAATCAGCTGGATTTTAAGCTGGTTTAATGATTTGTTGTAGCTTATTTCCTGATGCTTGGATGCCTGTGATTAGCCAGACATAGAAGATGACAGGTAGCAATATTTTTGTTAACTGTGAGGCAAAAGGGGCAAACTTTAGTCAGATTTTTATCAAGCTTTCTTCTCCGAGCTTCTTAACAACAAATGGCTACTTATCTGTAGGGTAACAATTGCTTCACATTTTATATTATCTTTTTTTTCCTCCTTTTTTGTTTAGGAAATCAACTTTCAGAAGGATTTGGAGCATCTTTTGGATGTTGTTAATGTGACATGCAAATTTGGGACTGTAAAATTGATATTTCCTTTGTGAGCCTCTGAGGCTTGTATCTGACAGGTGTCTGGGATGGGCTTTATGAAATTAAGGTGTGTTTGTGGGTTATCCCTGCACTAGTTTTGATTTTTGACTTGTGGTAGGAGAAGTGTCACTGTTTAGTAGCTAGTTTCAGAGAGAAACTCATCCAGTCCCAAATGAGAACGGCACCATTTACCAGGATCTTCATGCTGTAGTGGACAGGATGCTTAAAGGAAAGAATGCTTCTTCCAGCTTCAGTAGATGCAAGGAGACAACAGGTTTTGTGTGGAGTGAGTACCACTCTGAACTGAAAACAGAGAATTGTTCTGA
The DNA here is from genome assembly GCA_013400935.1 of Turnix velox. NCBI lineage: Eukaryota > Metazoa > Chordata > Aves > Charadriiformes > Turnicidae > Turnix > Turnix velox. Next base: position 7,607 of record VZTY01029311.1, read on the forward strand.
ACCAAAGATTTGGGGATAACAGGTATAACAGAGGAGTTCTGAGCATGCTGGGATCTACCAGTCCAGGCATAGGATCCGAATTTGCCCTGTGAGGTAGGGGATGCCCTGGGTGTAATTGTTTTGCATAACGCACTGCAGGACAAGGAGGGTTCAGCATAGTTGCTAAGCTCAGACAGCTGTGATTGTCTGTGTCAGATCTCAGGTTTAATGTGAACATGCACTTTTGGAAGAAACTGTGAGGTCCAGACCAGCTTGTGCAGGGGACTGCACTGTATCCCTTCAAGATGACTCTATGAATAACAAGGAAAACTGCTAAAATGAAAACCTGCTCTGAATGAAAAGGCACGAAGGTTGTCATTTGGTTATATTTGAAAAAGAGTCTTTTTAGCAAGGAAGGTACTGGTTATTGCTACTCTCGGGCCTGTTCCTGTGGATCTGCTTTGAGGCAGGCAAGTGTGCAGTGCCCTACAGTGTAGATACTCAACGGGTAATGAGGAGAGTCACTCTGCCAGGAACACTCCTGGTGTGAATGCTGTGGCACGTGGAGCAAAGCCAGCAAAAGCCTGAGGTTGAGGAAGGGAGCTGGAAATCAAGGTAGCAAAATAGATGCACTTCAGTAAAATGACAACTTGACAATTTACCTAATGAATAAAACAGGAATGCTACTTTGAAGCATATGTGCTGTGGCTCCTGTAGTCTTTTTTTCCTCATGCTGCCTTCCTCTCCAGCTGTGGTAGCAGCTGAGATTTGATCAGAGAGAACATCATCTCTGGGACACTGTCTTCAACTGGTATTTTGTCTCTCTTCCCCATTGTCCATTATCCTGTTCTTGTGCAGTAGAAACACACAAGATAGTGATTCTGGAAGGACTTGACAGAGGCTGCACTGTCGGTTTTATCAGTATCACTGGCAGGGACGAATGTGATTGTATTGATTTGTAAGTTGTAACAGCACATCCTGTTGATGAAATAAATCAGCAGGTTTTACTCTTTTGCTTATCAGATTCATGTTTCCCATTATAAACTTTTGCATATGTAGACTCCTGAGTAGCACATAGGAAATAACTTGTTTTGGTCATCTCTCTCAAACCTGTAGGGTCTGCCCATCAAGGGCAGAATGAAAGTCCCCAATTTAAAACAGAAGTGCTTTCAGAGTAAGGTCTCTAAACCTTGCAGAATGCATTAATTCATGGGAAGTTGGTTTTTTGGTTTTTTTTAAAGGTACTATTTTACAGGAAGGTAAGTGTATTTTTCCAGTGGATTTAATTGTCAAGATGTTTTTAGAGAAAATGAACCCTTGCCACTACTAATGAATAAGGCAGCTGAAATTTCTCTATGACCTGAATGAATACTCAGCTTCTCAAAGGTTTATGGCAGTAATAGTGCGCAAAGCATTTCTGAAAATGTAGGAGGCTTAGAAAGAAAATTGTTCGGAGCTTCCTGCCTGTGAAGACATTATAGATCTATCAGTGGTGAACAAAAAATTTATTTGTAACAATGGAGACTGTTTTCTGCTTCTGAAGAAGGTGTTACTACTTCTTGTTGCAGTAAAAAAAATATGTATGCTACTAAGGCTCTCTGTCAATATTTTGTGTGGTAGATGTCTGTAAACAGCTAAGAAAGGCTTTCTAGTGATATCCTGAACACAAGCCTGCATAACACCCAGCCTGCTTGCAAGCAGTCCACAATCTTTAGTTCTCTGGAATGAAAACAGGTTAGCAAAATTTTTCTGAAACTTAATGCTGTCAATTGGAGTCAGTGTTATTATCTTATCTCCTTGGTATTTCTGTCATATGCATGATGCCCATTATTGTGCTGAACTATCACAGTAGCCACTATCTGGCATAGCACATGGATTTCCTTTAATCAATTCTATTTGAGGGAGAGCACTAGCTCCTTCCTCAGTATGTTTTTATAAACCACATAATTTCATTTCCCCATTAGGAGATTGTTTCCAGCAAGTGTTGATAGTATCAATAAGGCTGCAGTTATGCTCATAAATGAACAAGTCTTTCTTGTTTGTTTTTTTTCTTTCTTTTTTCTTTTTTTGGTGTTTTACCACAGAAGCCAACACCATGCAGATGCATGCAGTGAAAGTATTTTATACTCTTTTCACATTTTGATGTCTTGACTAATATGGCTCAAAACCATAATTTTGGAGCCTGTTCTTTTCTGTTACCTTTGCCTTCTGTTTAGTTGAATGGATCTCTCTGTCCAGAGAAGGTATGATATTCTTCCTGATTCATAAAATCCTTTCTAGTTTGTTGCTGATTCTTCAGGTATTTCTGCCTTCTGATGTTTTCTGCTTCCAGTACTGAACTGTTTTCCAAGAAGATCAGATGAATACTGCTCTTCTACAGTGTCTGTCCAACTCTTCCAGCACTGTCTATTGTCTGAAGCACATAGAAATTTCATCTAGAGGAACATGCCAAAATACTAACACATACTGTCAGAGGCATTGCTCCAGTACTCAGAAATAGACTCTGATATGCCCTTCAAAGCTAGTATAGGATAGAGATTGGGGCAGAGATAAAAGGCATCCTCATCTAAGACACTGGGAGGAAAAAGAGAGGGGAGGAGAAGGAGAATAAGAGAGAGAAAGAGGGGGAAAGAGAAAAAGAGAAAGGAGGAAAAAAGAGAAAAAAAAAATTATTGGGACAAAAAAGTGGAAGATCCTGAGGCAGCTGCAATAATATTTGAGATGGAGATAGATTTTATCAAAGTGGTAAAATAAGTGAGTATTAAAATAGTCTGTGAATAAACAAATAATTTATTTATTTATTTTAACACCTATTAGGTTCTTAATGAGGTTTGAATAAATATACTTGAATTTTTCTCAAATAGTCAAGAAAGTTCAAAAATGTGGATGCATAATGCTCACATATCTGGGTAGTATTTCCAACAGCGTGCTAGTCACATTAATTAATAGAATGTTAGTGATATTTATTTATTTACATACTTCATTCATAACACATTAATACAATTTACAGTTTATTGCTATGTTTGATTATTGGTCTTTAATTCTATCTTTTATCAAACCCATTTCAAGCCATTTGAAACATCAAAATTTTTCCTTTTGCAGGCATTAGATGTTTCTGAATCAAAAAGACTGGCATTTCTCAAATACATATTGTGTTATTCAGTCAAATCATTGGTTCTTAAGAACCCCAGATTTTAGGTTTCTTTTGCAGCTAAAATTCTAATCTTCATATATAGTTTGAAGTATTATTTGTACTTTACCAGAATATTTCCCATTTTCTGTTGAAATATTGTACTATAAAATCTGTTTAATATGATGTATCAGTGAAAATATTTAATAAATTTTCTCAAAAGACATTCAACAGACTATAGTTTTTCTAATTCTATTTATTTTTAGTTATTATTTTAACAAGAATTTATTATTTTCTGCTTATGTACTATTGGATTAATAAATTATATCTTTCTATTCACTGTTTAATTTTATTTAATTTATTTCTCCTTAGGATTCTCATCATGCTACCTGCTAAACATGTCCTACCCTTTCAGACCTAACGAGAAGGTAAAACCTAATGTAGAGTTAAACTAGCAAAGCTCCTCTGTAAAGTTCTTTCCTCAACAGTGAGCATGCTGTGTGTTTCCAGACACATCACATTTCATAGCCATTCAGAAATTCAGCTTTTTGACAGGAGAATGGGTAAAAGGTCCATAAATGTGAAACATGAGTGTGGTTTACTGCTGCTGGGCTCCTTAACTTTATATATTACTTGTCGTGCATTGCATATGGACATTACTGCACAGTTGGGCAGCAGGGTCCATGGAGCACACAAGCACTGTCCCCTGTAGCATCACGTAGTGTGCACTGTGGTGCTGAGAGAGAAAATGGAGAACCTCCTTTTACCCAGCCCTTCTGTGGCTTGTTTTCCCCTTATTCAGTTGGACTGAGTCCACAATATTGCCGATCTCTCCTGTGCCTCTTCCTCTCTGTAAACTCATTGATTCCTGTGCCTCATGAAAGAGTGTGTTCTTTCATTTGCAGGTGATCTGTGCTTGGGGGAACAGGATGAAGTGAGTCCTTCACACAGATCTGCTGGAGAGGTTAAAACAGACAGACAATTCTCAAAATCCCCAGGCCTCTTAAAAACAGTGGCTCTCATCTCTCCCTCCTGTTACCCAGCTAACATTTTGCCTCTTGTCATTCCTGTCCTCTGAGCTACTGTAACACCAGAGTCTGCACAACAGACAGCAGAGTGTGGCAGAAGATGAGAGCCTTATGTTCCCCTTGGCTGTCCTGTATTGCCAGCAGTTCCTATTGTACTTCCCAGCTTGTGCTTATGTGCTTGCTCAGCTTGCTGTGAAATCTGTGCAGAGTAAACAATAGAGATCACAAATTTTATCATCTTGTGAGTGGTTGTATTTTAGCTATGAGCATGTAAATCACAATGTGACTTCAGGCACAGTGAGACAAAGAAACAGAATGGAAACCTGTATGGGCTTAACTCCTCAGCCATGTGGTAAACCACGGGCTGACGTGCAGACAGGGGCCAAGGATGTACATAGGTATGGTTGTATTCCCCTACCTTATCCAGGGAGAAGTTATTTCATTCCCCAGGATGTTCCATGAAGAATCTTCCTAGCAGCAGAGATTAACTGAGTTAGTTGAAGGCAGCAAAGTTTAAGGCACAGCTAGAGCATCAAACTATCTACATGCACAACTTCATTGCTCTGTGAAAGTCTGGAGCCTTTCTTATGAGAAAAATTCTATTTTAAAAAATTCCCATAAAGAGGTACTAGTTGCTCATATTTGCTGCTGAAGCACTATGCATTTTGCATTAGGAGGACATTTACAAGGACTAAGAGGCAAGACATACAGGAGAAAATTGACATCTAAGAAAAGAATAACTATTGCATTTTGAAGCTTCCAGAGGAACAAGTGTTAGATAAAGGTATATGACAAACAGACCCTGTTTGATCTCTCTAAGAAGATTTGACAAGTCAGACACACAGAAGCCATAAATTACCTGTAATGGCAAAAATTACATCAGTTATAACCTTTTAAGCAGTTGTCCCTCATACTGCATCAATTCAAAGATAGTAATCTAAGGAGAACCAGTCTCTCTGTACTTGTTTCCCTTGCAATATACAGCTACAAGAGTAAGCTGTGTACGATTTTCATAAGATGTGATAAAAATCTAACGGTTCCAGGCTGCATACTGTAAACCTGTGCAGATAACTGGCTCAGACTCTAACTGATAAACATACTGGGACAGGAAAACCATTTTTTACTTTAAAAAAGAAATGGAAGTATGATTGAGATGTCATGGTGTGGGGGTACTGCATGGGGAAGATTCCCATAATCAGTCATCAGCCAGTTTCAAAGACAAGCCGTGGAGATGGGTGGGGAGTGGGAGGGTGTGCTCTCAATGCTGCAGTGCAGCCTGTAGGGAGGGCTGTGCTCTTTGCACACGTGAGACCTTCTGCACCTTCTTTAGTGGGAGTTTTCCTATGGAGAGAAAAGGCACCTGGCTTGCAAGTTGTTAATGAAGGTGGTGTGGGAGGGCAGGGAGGCAGTTCCAGTAGATGCTGTAATTTGCACCTAAATTAGATACTGGCCACCAGCACCAGAGGAGCTGTGTGTGATACCCACACCAGCAGGTCCTCTGCTAGTGACTTGTTTCTCCTTATGGCAGAGCTTGATTTCCTCCAAAGGCCAAAGAGCAGGTAGGAGAGACTATTTCCACTCTCCATGTGGCCTTGCTTGTGCTCAAGCATCTGCTTTTGGGGCTGGAGGAGAGACTCAGACCAGGCTTCACTTTGAAGCCGCCCCTGAGCTTTGCTCCTGCTTGCACAGCAAGAACTGAGCAGCTGCCTCAACTGGGACAGGAGACCATTTGCCAGTCAGAAGGATGGACATGAGCTGATGTTGTTGCTGGTGCCCAGCAGTCATGCAATCCCAGCAGAGAGCTGCTGGTGTTCTTGTGGCTCGATGGTAATTTTAATTAACTCTTGATTAAACACATTAATTTAGTCCCAAAGGCCAAAGTTCTTGAGAGCTGCTTTCGCAGGAACTTCTGTGATGGGTTGAATTACACTGGGGAAAGCTGCCACGTGTTGAGATTTTCTCCCTTACCCAGTCATTTGTTTTATATGTTTTAAAAAAAAAAGCTCTGTTTGTACTGCCTTTTTGGGTAAGAAAGGAGGTTCTAAGAAAGGCAATGTCTCCGTACTTCTTTCTGTCAGCTTCCTAATCACATCTTCAAAAAACAGCCTGGGGGGGCTGCAGGGCTCGGCGTGAGGCGAGGCCGCGCCGGGCTGCCCTGGGAAGAAATCAACGGCCCTAGCGCCGAGCAGGGAGAGCCCCTCAGCCGGGGGGTGGGCACCTCGGGGAAGGTGCCGCTGGGAATGGGCAAGGGCTTCACAGCGGTGAGGGGAAATGTGTGAGGAACGACCTTGAGAGCAGAAGGAAGCGCTGCCACCGCTTCGGCTGCAGAGGTTCCCTGGAGAGCCCCCGCCGAAGCAGGCGGATGCTCCTGAGGGGGCCGCGGCCTGAAGAGAGCCCCCGCCGCAGCTGGGAACGGCGTGAGAGGGCGGGGGCGGCAGCGAGGGCCCGGCGCCACCTCCACGGCAAACGTGGGGGTGGGAAGTGGAGGAGTCAGGAATGAAGGAGAACCTGAGAAAAAGCAGAGGGACAGAGGAAGGTGGTGTTTGTATTTTTTGCCTCACTATCCTACTAAATTGGCAATAAATTATATTAATTTTCTCCAAATTCTATCCTGCTGAGGAAGGGGAGTGAGGGGCTGTGTGGTGATCGGGCGAGGTCAACCCACTACAGGTACCAGCAAGGTAATGAGGATGTGCTGTGTCCCACGTGGCTGATGTGTGAGGCCTGGGAAGTCCTGACTTTGGGTCAGGATCTTTTTTTGCTGATTTTGTTTGCCTTAGGGTAGGAGATAGTGCAGCACTCCTGGAGTGTCACTTCGAGGTGAAGATTGAGGTGTTTTTGGAGTTCTGGTGAATAAGCAGCTTCCAGATCTGTAATTTTGGTGAAAAGATGGGAATTTTCTCTTGTGGGTTATTTCACTCAATATCTTTTGCAGGTACCCCAGGTCTCCTCAAGGAGCAGCGCTCTCTCCATCTTCCTTTCTGCCTGAAAAATGGTATGAGACTAAAATACCAGGTATATAAACACTGGGTCAGCCACCCTTCTGCACTGGCTGCTGTGTTGAGCAGGCACTGGGGACCTCATGCCCTGCATCCCATGCTGAGATCTCAATGCATATGCAAAGCAAATGCTTCATCCAAGGGATGCCCAGCAGTGTCCTGGCTGTTTGCAGTAAACTCATAGGCTCAGCTTCAACAAACCTGGAGGGACACAGTTTTAACCCCCTCATGATCTAGCAGGTTTTTTTGCAAAAAAGAGGTTTGTCTACTAATTCTTAGGAGGACCTGACACCCAAAGTTTGTAGTATATGGCCAATAGGGAGAGGACCAATATAGAGCCAAAAGAGAGGGAAGAAATAAGGAATCGGAAGTGTGGATAGTTTAATATACTGAATTAGACCATTTGAAAACTTAATTAAATCTGGCTAACATTGCACAAAGAAAGCTCAGTCGCACCTGCTTGTGCCTTAGCTAGTTGTTCACTAAGAAAGGATAAATTATTTGCTTCATTGCAGCTGAGAAAGGATGTTACCTGTGCAATGGACATTAATTTCTCTCCGTCCCTCATGAAAATTATGAAGGCCGACCTTGTATCAAGTGCAGTGAATTTGATTGTCTCCTATGTAGGCAGATGTAAAGGACTATAAAACAGGGCCAGAAGCTTCTCTGGAAAGCTTACTCAAACTATCACCTACATGAAGCATTAGTGCTATCCCTACCTACCCCAACATGAGTGCATTAGAACCAAAAAGGCTCCAGATATCCTATACAGAAAGAAATGGTTCAGCTCTGAAACTGTCTGGCTGGCAAAATTTTGTGCTCCTGAACTGGTGGACCATTGACCATGGGCTAATCCTCGATACACTACTGGGGCTTTTTTTTTTTAATATCTGTTAGTACTGCGGTGGGGGGAGGGTTGATGCCTCTATGGCAAAGAGTCTTCTGAGTTCTTGGGTAGGGGAGGTGAATATATTGCTGCCCTGGCTCCTCATTAGTCCAAATTCTTCTGGTAAAAGGAAATGAATAAGAAATCACTAGGTTACTTTCCTATTGTGTCAGTTGGATAGACACAATTGAACAGCATGAAGGCTCAGCGTTTTCTCAATGTTCTAACATTGCTTCTAATTTAAAGCTCAATATAATGTGTTTTTTCTTTAGCATTTTAGTTGACTACAATCAGGCCATGAAATAGATGTGAACAAATTTCTTCAACATGCAACTAAATGCATGAGGATATTTTAATGTAGTTAGCTTTCATGAAAGAAATGTGTCATATTAAATGCAAATCTCTGCCTTTCCCCTCACACATGCTTTTAGTGTCTCAGTGCAGTTTCTTGTAGACCTGGACAAAGAACAGAAGTCTCAAAAGCTCTGACAATTTGATTAAAGAAACCTAGGGACAGGGAAGACCTCGTAAAGGAGAGAAAATTCAGAGGGAAAGATGGGAACTTGGCTCTTCCTTATTCAGGTTGGTCACCACATGACCACCGCATGCATGGAGTGCAATGAAGTGTGGGCTAGCCGGAGCGTATCTTCCCTTTAGCCAACAATGGTATTGTATGAGCAGGTAAGGGGAGTCTGGGAGAAGGTACAAGACTATAGGAAGCAAAGCTTCATTGCTTCTGTTCCCATTGAAGAACTTAAATTTCTCCCAGTGCTTCAGACAATGGCAATTTATTTTTATTTCTAGCAGCGTGTGTTTTACTGTAGTTTGTAGATGGCAAAGGTCAAGGTTCTGTTATGTTCTATGTGTTTATCCTTAATTATTTTCTTTGAAACTCACCATGCCTTGCAGTAGAAGCTTATGTATTTGGTGATATAAATGGATGCAACAGTTAATCTTTAGCATAAATATCACTTATTTTATTGGCAATAATAAAGGCACCAAGTCTTTTGCTGGGATCTCTCTTTTTTTATTGAGTTATCAGAAAACTGAACTCTTGCTACCCCAGAAATTTGAGCCTAGGGAGTTCAGTGGTTACTATATGACTACTCTGGGGGAACAAAAGGTACCTTTCCAATTAAAGTTAATAGAGGGATAACTTCAGACACACAAAAGGAAAAAAAGACACCTATAACTCATGGTGAGTTCAAAAGGAAAGAATTAAGGTAGGCACACAAAGCATCATGGGAAGTGCTATTCAAGCTACCATGTCAAAAAGGCTGATTAACAGCAGTTCCAAGTCTACCTGATCACCAGGGAGTCTTACTGATAAAAATTATTTCCCCTCCAGAGAGAAGAATCTCCCTGAACTGAACAAATGTGTCACTTTTGAATAAGGATTCATGAAAAGGCAGAAAAGGAGAAGAAAAAAGAATAAAGGTATGCATTCACCAAAAGATCTGAAATTTTTAACATGTGACTGTTTATCAGTCTTTAAGTTCTGAATGAAATTGCAAGTCATACGTCAGTGACCGGGATTCAGATCATTAGCTTTGCCTTTCTTTTATAGTGCCTGCTTGCAGATAAAATTCAGTGGTGTTGGTTGTAATTGCAGTCAGGGAAATCTAATTACTTTGTTTGAAGTATTGCTTAGACCTTCCAGGTTGTAAGGTTTTTCAGCAGTGTCCTTTAAAGATACCAATTCAATTCTGGAGAGAGTGTGTAGAATTCTGTGGTCTTTTCTGTGTGTTGAAATCAACACACAGTGTTGATGAGTCTAATGGTAAATTCTAGACATGAAATAAAATTATTTCATGTTGCAAATGAATTTTGTTTCCTCCATTCTGTTTCTGTGGGTTGCATTCAATGCTTGGAATTACATGGGAGAGGACAGATGTAAAAGAAAATGCTATTGGAATGTCTCTTTGTGAGCCTCTTGTTATGCAAATGCCAGGATTTCTTTCACTGGACACTATATAATTCTCATGTATATTTACATGATATTTATAGGAATTTTTCTTTGAATCGCTTTTTTATGCTTGAATATGAACTTACTATTCATTCCTGTGGATTGCTACATGTGGGGCCAGTTCAGTATGAAAATGAAAGCACTTGAGATACTTTGGGCCAGGTGGTGCCTGAAAGAATTACAGTGGACTGTGTGTTTGAGCTGATTTCTCTGGGCTACTACAGTAGATGTGTTTTAGATGCATCCAATGCTTTGATGTCAACTGATTAAATTTAGGAAAAGCTTTGTAATTAATGTTGAACTTAGTTGGACTGCAGCAGGTAGTTTGAGATACAGCAGGGATGAAACAAGAGCAGCAGTGAATTCTTTGGCTTCATGAGGACAGTAGAAGATGAGCAAGTCCAGGCTATGCTGTCTGGACAAAAGAGGGATGACTTTCTGAATTTCAGCCAAGATATGAGAACCTTCACTGAGTACCACTAAGAGAGCAATTCACTCTGTTTGCCTTAAAAACACAGATAGAAGGGGACTTCAAGTGGCAAACTGCTGAGTGAACAGTATTTTGTCTTGAAAAGGGGAATAAAGACTTTTGCCTAGACCGCTGTATGTTCTAGATAAAATAGGGCCTTCTGAGAAATCATTGGGTTTTCCCTCTGTTTGTTTGGCTCAGGATTTTCAAAACCAGTGGGTGGTGAGTTTTGCATTACATTTGTTATGTTATGTGGAACATGGGCTATAAAACTTCACATTCTTCTATTTTTTTTTTTCAATTGTAGAATTGTAGATGAGTTATTCCTAACATTTTCATAGGTGCTTTTACTTTAAAGCTTTTGGTGTTTTGTACTGGTGTTATTAGAATTTAAATGTTAGAGGGAAGTTTTTGTTTTCCTGACTCTGCTCTCTTAACACCTTGGGGAGCTGTAGAGTGTGAACTTTTTCACGCGATCTTCTCACTGTTTATTCATAATGATGTTGTAAAAATGCAGAAACCTATTACATTATAACTAACATTATATTACAAGTTCGACATTTTTCGACTTAACAAAATATATAATAAATATATGTAGCATTAAATATATATAATTTATTGTCTTAAAATAGATGCATATTGCTCACAATTAGCTGAAATACATACTCTGTTCTTCTACATATCACTTGCCGGGGTCTCATCCAAATGAGTGAGTTTAACGTTTATTAACAGAAAATAATTTTCTTTATTTTACTAGAGCAAACTACCACCTAGAAAACAATTTATATGCTTTAAGTGTTAAGTTCATGATTATAAGGCAAGTAACTCAAAAGGCTAAAAGAAGCAGTGCTGTTTCTGTTCTGTTTCCACTCTTGTTATTAATATTGCTTTGACTGGGAGATGAGAGAACCACCTCTTTGCAGCCAGTGTAACTACATTACCATAGTAAGCTCTACCATGGTAAGAGCTGGGAAGCATGTCTGAGCTTTCTGGTATTCGTCTCTAAATCTGGGGTCTCAGAACAGTTGAGGGAATCTCAGTTATTTGTCTGCTCTTTATTTGAGAAAGTGTTGTAGGCTTCTGCTGCAGTTTAGTTTCATGCAGAAGTGTCTCTGTCATTGCTCTAGTAAGTAGTTTTAAAACACAACTGTGTTTTGGGAAGAGTATGACAAGCACATTTAGTAAACTAATCGGAGCTTTTATTTTTGGTAGGTGGATTGACGGCATGATTCAAATATAATTGATGGTTGGTTTAGCATCCACACTCTGTGATGTATTTGATGCCAATTTCATAAGGCATTGTATGATGGGAATAGTTTGTGCTGAATGGAGAATTTCTTTGTTACAATAGGAAGAAGGTAGGCTAGCTGTGAATTAAAAAAATTGCTTTGGGTTGAAGTGAGTAGGAATTATATTATTATTTGGTTTAACATGTCATTGGTTTTCTTTCACTCTCCACCTGAAAATTTCTGCTCTCAAATCTTTTTCTCTCAGACTTTGAAATTAAAGATGCTATTTAATTTCCTCTATACTGCTTTAACATGGATCTGCCCCCTCCTTGGCTAGGAGATGGTCTCACCTTTGACCTTCCTGGGTTCAGTTGTCCTCTCCTCCCAATAGGTTTAATTACAGAAGTGTTATTGCTAGAAATAATCACTTTGTGATTTAGTTGGTCATGCCTTTCTTTCATCTTCCTGTGTTTTATCAGCATTTAGTTCAAACTCTCCATTCTCATTTAAAATCCATGTATCTTTGCTCCTCCATACTTACCTTTTCCTATTTACTTCACTTTCTTTGGTCTTTCCTTGACTATTTGGTAATGAAACTAATTGATTGGTTTGTTACCTTCTTGCAAAAATTTACCCATGCTGTCTTTCATACTGCCTGTTAAGGAGTGACCTTCTTAAATATGTAAGCAACTCGGGCTTCAGTGGGATACAGGACAGTCTTGCTACATTCACCTCTACTGTGCTGTCCTGGGGAAAATGATGGTTGGTTTCCCTTTTAAAGCAGTGGTCCAGTTATGGTGGTTACAGCTCTGCGTCTTCTCCCAAATTAAATTTACCTGTCTGGTTTTCTTATGGATTTGAGAAGTACCCAAGATGGGTTGTACCTGGAGTCTTTTATTTAAAAAAAATATTTGTTAATTTTGTTCTGTGAAGCTCACCCTGGGGAACTGCTTCTACTTAGTTCCTTAATCAGGGACACAAAGCTGGTATGCATCAGCAGTATAAAGGGAGTTTGGGATAGTGTACAGCAGGAACTGAATGATATTGAGAACTACAAAAGGGATAAATTTATGAGAAGATAACATCATGCACTTGGGGACTCTCACTAAAACTGCTCTAAGCTGAGAGGTCATCAGCTAAAAATGACCAAGGAGCACATGGGAGTTACTTCATCACAAGCTGACTCTAAGCTGCAGAGATATGAAACGGATAAAGGCAATCCGTGTATCTCTCAGGGAAGATAATTCCAGTTAGGGAAGTATTACAGGCTGCATACAAAGATCTTTAATGTGACCTGTTTAAGATACCACGTATGGTTTTGAGTAACAATGTTCAAGAAGGATGAACTGAAAATGAAGCTTGCGGGGACAAGGCTGTCAGGATGATAAGGGGAATGGAGAATTTTTTTTTACATGGACTAGAAAAGGTTGGTATGTTTAACTTAGCAAGGCAAAACTTGAGAGAGTATACAATTATTAGTCTTCAAATGCGTTGTGACAGAAAATAGCTTTTTAAACTGCAGTTGGCAAAGGGACAGAGGGGTGCAAAGTGGCTGGGAGTACATTTTGGTTGTGGGTTGAGAATCAAGTTCCCAATTAATAAAGCATCCAAACTCTGAACAGACACACTATGGAACAATCCTGAGTGCAAAATGTAACAGAAGTGAAGATGATGCTTAGTGAGTTTATAAAAGGAATTACCCATAACAGGACTGCTCCTGAGAGCCAGGAATTAGATACTCTAAAGAGGTGATCATTCTAGGCCTATGGCAGCCAGGGGTTAGAGAGTTCTCTGTCTTATTTAGCGTCTTTATTTTTGCTTTGTTTTGGTTTTTTTTTTTTTTTTTGTAGATAAGCTATTTGCACTTGGATCATTGTTTCAAATAAATGAGCCATTTGCAGAGAGCAAGATGTGCCTCTAACTGTGGTTAACTTCTAGAAGTCAGCAAAGTGTCCATCCTTATCTTGATGTGGGATTTGGAGCAGATGCTTTTTAAATCGCATTAGCTGAGCTCATCAAATTGAATTTGACCAAAAGTCTGCTTTTCTGAAACTGAGCTATAGGTGTTGAAATGTATCTGCTGAAAGAGTCTGTACAAGCTGATTTAGTCAGTTGAACTGATTTGGCTAAATAAAGCAATTTGTTTTGTGTTACTGACACTTTTTTAGCTCTTTGAATATCATCCACCATCTGATAGGAGCTAAATAAAAACTACTGAAAATAATTTACATTGGACAACAAACTGTATTTCAAAAGAAACAAAACCTCTAATGATTTATAGATTTGTGTAAAACAAACTGCAGGATTTATCTATATAAGGCTCTAAATCCTTTTTAAAATAAAGGATTAATAGTGTTGACTTCACTGTTGGACGGATCTCTTGTAAGTGAAAGGAGTTTGGGATGCAAGACAATTTCCAGTTACTTCTATCAGAAGACCTAATGAAAGAGGACAAATCATAACAGGAATTGTAAAAATATTCTCCTCCCATGTACTCTAAAAGGATGGGTTTGGCATTTGATGGGATGCCAGTGTGCTGCAAGTGTTGACTGCTGTTCTTTAAAGCCTTATAAAGAAACAAAACTAACAAAAGACACTGCAGACAATATTGCAGCATTGAGTGTTTCTTGGATGTCAAACACCCTCCAGCCCACAGCACTTTGATCTTGGAACAAACCATAAAGAACAAATAGAGTAATTTTTCTTACATGCTAACATTTAACAGTGAGGTTGATGAACTTTTGGAAAGCTAGCATAATGGGCATGCCTTTTCCATTTGTTAAATTGTTTTGACAAGGGCATATTTCATTTAAAGAGGCTGTCTTCTACTCCTTTCCTTTTTGGTCTCTGAAAAAATAAGAGGAACCAATATAGGACTTCATACCAAAGGTCTGCTCACCTTCCACATAAGCCAAGTGGAAAAAATATCACTTAAATCCTTTTTTTTGGAGGGGTAGTGAGGAGGGGAGGGTAGGAGGGCACAGGGAAGTAAGAGAAAAGAGTGTGTAGATAGTATAGCTAAGTTTTTGTGAGTTTTGGCTCAGTCAGCCTTTTTATTGAAAGCCTCTGTTTCCATTAAACTTGCCAAAGAAAATGTATGAAATATATTAATACACAGGGTACACATTAGGGATGGGTGCAGTGACTTAGAGACTATCTGAACACTTCTAGCTCTATCTCTGTAAGAAGATGTAAGTGTATCATGTGGTTCTACTGTGCTTAGTTAGTACTTCCTGTCCTCAAAAGAGATGCTGCATTTAAATTGTTCTATCTCCATCCTTTCTCATTGCCTTAGGTGTGCTGAAGTGGAGAAGGTTCTCTCCAATGTGGCCAGTCCAACTCCCATGGTGTTATATCCTCCCATAATCTGCTGTTCCATAATATCTTTCTCAATTTGCAGACTTGGGTGTTTGGTAAACATATAAAATTTTGGCATGCTAAAAGTTAGACTCTTTTCATGGGTTTTTCTGAGATTCATTTTGTCCATCTCTCTTCATCTTTCTAGATGCTAAATCAATGTTTTTTTCAGGGACAGATTAACATACGAGATTTGTATTCTTGGAGTCACAACTTCAAATTCTGATCAGATTTAGTCCAAAACTTCCTCTGTGAAAAGATGCCAATTTATATGATTCCTGGTGGAAAACCTAAGCACATTCAGGGCTTGTTGACTTTGACTGAATGGATGCTAGCAATGTCTGCACATAAGAGTCTGGGTTTATTCCACTAGTCTTATTTTTTCCAGCTGCTTGCAGTGTAATTGTACTTCAGGGTTGCTGTGAGTCTGTGCTGTCTGTCTGAATAGACCTTACCTATTGCCTGAAAGTCTTCATCGTCTCCTTACTTGAGAAAATTTCTGCTCTTAATGATTTTCCTTTTCAGAGAAGAAAGTGATGCCCAGATTCATTGCTGAGACATGAACATATCCTTTGCCTTTTCCAAGGCAGAAACTCCTCCCTCACAGGTAGAAATGCTATCAGATCCTTGCATTTGATTTTTATTCCTTATTCAGTTATGCACCTGCCACACACTAAAAATGAAGATTAGGATGCTTAGTAGATGTTTCTCAGATTCTATCCTGACCCTTTGCAGAAGGGGCAGTGTTTATATTCTTCTACTTGAGGCCTCTGATGTAGTCAACTACTTTGTCCGTTGGATCTATTTGTACTGCTGAACATGATTGCCATCTGAGGTTGGGTATCACACATAAATGGGAGCTTGTACATCATACAGATTTGTGAGCAGAACTGCTTTCTAGAGCAAAAGAAGCCATTCTGCAATGATTTTCTGCTTAAATAAGTAAAATCTAGCAAGCATTATACCTCTGAGTTTGATGTACCTTTTCACCTTTATAATAAAGCTGAATTGCCAGTGGTGGCATGTTTGCATTTGCATGTTTTGTTGTAAACGTTTTGACAATTCTATCTTGCTGTGCCAAGGGAAGTGGTGACCAAGGTAGGAAAAAAGATAGCTCTGCTTGGGGCAAACCTTCTCAAATGGAGATTATTTTCTGTCTTCTGGAGCTGCTTTCTGTCTCATGGCAGTTAATAGATTATCTCAGTAGAGTATGATGTCTGCACATAAACCTCTTTCTTGTTATCAGTTTCTCATGCTAGCAATACAGAAATGGCTTGTTAGGAAACAAGTACTAAAAGTGTAGGTAATTTCCTTTTGTGCTTTGACTTAGTGTAGCTTTTGGGCAACTAAAGCGAAATCATGCACAACGTGGTGAATTTCCTGATTTTTTTTTTAATTTTTTTTTTTGTAGTTTCTGGAAATTGCTTAGTAGACTTTCGAAGTTGCCACAGCTGTTAAAATCCTGTCACGTTAGTCTAAAGGACCTAAACTCTACCAGAACGTCAGTTTTTCTTAAGTACTTATTCCATGGCTTCTGTCCATTAGGTAGCCTTTTACGGCTTCTTTGAGGTTTTACTATGTGACTCTTTAATGAAAGCATGGTAAATCTCGTTAAACAATCATGTTCATATGAAATAGATATATGCTTACCTGTGCCTTTAGGTACAGAAGGCGTAAAATTTCCCTCCCTCAGCTGGAGCAGTGGACTGTTGCTGAGTTTAGCTATCTCTGGATCAGCACTTGTTGGCTAGCTGACCCTGGACTGCTGTGGCTGCCATCCACATCCAGCATGAATGCTGGTCACCAAGTTATGGTGGCATCATCGCAGTGTTCAGCTTGAAATAGCAGACTTGCTGCTTTTTGTTTGTAGTTATCTGGATGGAGATATCTTATTGTGAATACATTGATGATTTCACCTGGTCTGGTGTTCTTTGATGGGTGAGATTGAGAACTTAACCTGGTTGCGAAATAGGATAAAGTCCATTTCCTTGTTTTTCTGCAATGTCTTTTCCATTCTCTTTAGAGCTTGTAGTACCCCATTGAGTTCAGAATTACTGGAATGCAAGTTCCTCTGAAGTACAGAAGTATATGTTTCTCTTCTGCATGCATGTGACATTTGGTATTATTGCCATTTGTCACGATGTTCATGTGAATGGATGAGAAGTTGTTATTTCCATCTGATGTTCACAGTTCAGATTTCTGAAAGAACTTGTCATTTCAGTAACCTCAGCACAGACTAGAAGGGTTACATGGGTAAATTTTAGCATATTCCAAGGAAATTCAGCATTTTAAGCTCAAAAAAAGATGTATCTTCTCTCCCTCTGATATACTATCTTGAGTAGGAACTCAGGCTTTCTTGTGAAAAGGTTTGATACTTTTCCTCACCTCATTTTACCATCAGCCTGGCTTTGTGTTCCTTCTCCTCGATTTTGAAAAGGCAAGCATGCTGACTGCTGTTGCAGGTGGTGATTTCTATCACCATTAGGAATGCAAGCATCCTCAGTTCTCAGAGGTGCTGTCATGCTTGCCACTGGAGCGCCACACTGCACACCGAGGCTGGGAGGAAGCTGCCTGGAAGAAGAACATTGTGGAACCCTGACAGAGTGTCATAGCCAGCGTGAGCATAACTTACTGTGTCAGGAAGAGAAAGCAAGAAAAAAACAAAAAGCATGAGGCATTCTAATAAAAGCACCAGAACAGTGAAGATACATTTTTCTTAGACTCTTAAGAAGGACTTTTTTTTTAAACTCCTTTTTTTTCCTTCCATCTGAATTATCAACTCTCTGCCTGCTGTGTCTGTCTCTCTGTTACTTTCAATATGCATTGCAACTTCTGTCTCCTCCTTTGTTCGTGTTAGCAGGGTGAGTCTTCCTAGGCAAAGGAAAGGGGATCTTTTGCTGGCCTTGCGTATCAAGTAATGTCTCACCTTGTGAACAGTGGAGAACGCAATCCAAATCCCGTTCTCTAGGATTGGACTTTGAAGCAGGAACAGGGTGCTGTTGGCTTGGCTGCTGTATGTCATTTGACAGATGCATACAAATCCAGGAAGTGATCCAAATCCTGTATGACTTCTTTTATCCCCAAAGGGACTTCCTGCAGAGGAAACAATTAGAGTGGTTTTTGTTGGTTTTGGGTTGAGGAGAGTGTTGCTATCAGATTTTATTTCCATCAAAGCAGCAAGTCCTTTAAGATTTCACATCCCAAGTTAATTTGTGAAGAAATCTTGACTGATCAGACTTTTTCAGGGGATAAAGAAGCAGCTTACCTTTGGGTGGCTACAGATTAGTCTGTAGCAGCAGCACCAAGCTGCTGTGACAGAGGAATCTGTGCAACTGACTTCTGCTTCCTGCACAGATGTCTCCTGCTGTAACTGCAGCAATGTGAAGTGCCCTATTTTCTTACCACCCTTTTGCAGGGGGAACTTACCAATTTCCTGCTGTTGTCTGTGTCATTGTAATGTTTTTGAACTTGTGAATAATTTTGTGCAGGGGTTAGAGAACATCAGGAGCTGCAGTCAGACGCTACCTGAGGGTCTTTGTGTATCTCTGATGGTCTGCATTCATCACTGGCAACAAGAGCATGTTGCGCTTAACATACCGTGAGTATGCATAGAATTGCAGAAATCCTGTCATGGAATGTTTAAAGTATTGTATGTGAACAATAAAGAAGGTGTGTGGACTAGAGAAAAAAAAATAATAATTTCAGCTTAAATTGCAACTTTAGCCTGAGAATTAACTTAGGTGATCTCAGTAGTATAAAATGAGTGACCTGCTATGACTGTGCTAGGGAAACCTTTGTGGCTTTTCGAGTATTAGAGGGAATGTGCAAGCGACACTTCCCACCTGCCTGTGCTATAAGACAGAGGCTTGAATTGATGCTGGGAAATATGCTTGACCCAGTTTTGGTGCTGGCCAAAGAGGGAGGAAGACAAAAGGAACTGTGGTAATTGAAATGTCAGGCTGGTATTTTTCTGTTTTAGAACAAATTAATTTTGGTTCTGCTTAGATAGATCTGCTTGTATTTTTTTTATCACTGTGAAGTGTGCCAGTGTCACAAGAACTCATTAGTCAGGAGCTGCATTCTACTTAAATGGATCATTTTCAAAAAAATGTATTTGAATTATGGATGTCCTCAAAGCTCAGTGACAATCACATTCAGAATTTGAACCTGCATAAGGATATGGGTACTCAGGCCTTGGGTGTGGGTACTTTCTGCTCCTTGTAACTGTTTTCATTTCAGCAGTTGGATTAAGGTTTTGGGAGGCTAAACTCACACTTTCCCATTGAGTTATTCCTGAAACCTCTGAATTAGAGTGCAGATTGTCATGGGATGCTTTCACTTCCTCACTTAAATAGTATTAACTTCTGTCATATCACCAAGAGCCACAGAAAAAGTTCAGAACTTAATCCGGTTTGTTGGCATAATCATGTGGAAAAGAGATGCAGAAGGCTTTCACAACCCCGAAGAAAGTGTTGTTTTGGCAGGGAGAGTGTGTTGTGAGTCCAAAACTGAATTCTTACAAGGCAGAACTGAATGCTGTAGCCATGTGATAGTTGGAGGAGACCAGTATGAATTTCAGGATAAAATAACCACTGTAAAGAGTGCTCCTTGTCCTATAGATGTACAGTTATTCTCTCTCCTAGCATTTATAAACTATTTTAGTCTTTTTTTGGTTTGTTTTGTTGGTTTTTTTTGTTGCAGAACTTTTCAACAGCCCTGAATTCTCTGAATCAACTGCAGAGAATGAAAATAGCAGTGAAAATGGCAGTGGACTATAAAGAAAACTGAAGGATGCATTAATCTCTGATTTAACCCAGTGCAGTATACTTTGAAATTAGTAAGATTAGACTGATACTACTGCAAGCAGGACTTGTGCTTTGCAGTTTTAGATGTTGGCCCATGGTGGTGTAAGGTACATCCCAGAGACTAGTGTGCAAGATGATGCAGTCAGCACAGGTGTGTTGTTTTGTGGGTGTGTGATGCTGGTTGGAAGAGGAAGTGTGGGCCATGGGAATAATGGGTGTAGATCCCTTCCTCTGAGGATATTTAATTTGCTTTTGCATGTGTGGCTGCAACCCCAACAGCAACTAAGAGCTTCCTGGTTGAAAAGTTAGGGCTTCCTGACTGAGAGCAGCTTGTATTTGGTCACAGGGTGTGAACACATGCTCAGTTAGGCTTTGCCTGAACTGACATGCAAAAGCAGCAGAGGACTGTAAACTTGCAGACAGTTTGGACTCCTGAAAAGCATCATGAACACACTATTTTATAAAATTTTTGTGCATTTTTGTTTTAGGTAATGTGGATCAGGATTTTACTGTTTGTAAACCACCTAGGTTACCAGATTTGCCACAGATTCTTACCCAGTGCAGTCCTGTAGAGCTTGTGACATTGACCCACAAAACTCTACAGTGTTTCACTGCCTGTGCCTAAATTAGCAGTGTTGCCTGCCATATATCCCTGCTGGCATTTCACTCTCTTCTTTGTTGTAATTTCTCCTGCCTGAGCTTGATGTTACGAATTGGATCCTGCCACAGTCTCTGTATTTTTAAAGCAAACTCTACCAGTGACCCTGTGTCACTGCTCTGCCATCCTGGATTTGTGATGGTGAACAACAACCATTTCTGATGATAATGCTGCAGGCAGTGGTGAGAGTCTGGCTTTCTTGGTTGGAGAAGAAGGTGAAAAGTCAGCTTACATGATGATATAAAACTTGTGGAAGGATTTGGCAGGCATGTTTGTCATTTTACCTTAAAATCTGAACAGAGCTAAAAGAAAAGGTGCATTTGACTTCAAGTATTTCAACACACTTTTATTCTCCATTGTCCCTGAAATGGAGGCTCATTTGTACTCGAAGCAGTTTCGTAATAATAATGGAAAATGCATTAATCATGGTGGCTTGTGCATGGAAAAATGAACCCAACTCTTTAAAAAATGATCAAAATATTGTAAGAATAGATTCAAGCCAGTTCTGGCTGTAATTGTATAAATAAGTGGACTGTTCACACATGCTGCAGTGGAGTGATTGACACTAGTATTTAGAAAACTATGTGTTTCTAGAAATTATTAAATATTAGGTGCTAAATTTTTTAACAAATAATGATATGGCACATAGAGGAAAATCTCTGGTTAGTTCAAATCAGTACATCTGTTTATCCCAGTAACTCATCAAGTGCAGATTAATTTTTTGTTTTACTCACCATGTGGACATCTTGCTCTTGCAGGATCTATTTCATCATCTTTGTTCCTGACACCACTCTTCTTCGGGTGGTCATTGGTGGCTTGTTTCCTAGGTGTAGGCTGGCTGATCTGAGCAAAGTTATGAATTTAAAACTCACAAAACCCCTGTGTGGCTCCTACTCACCAGTGCTTCTGCCCTGGGTATTTCACATCTCCATGTATCCTAACTAACGTTTGTGGATTAAATAATTCTTTTTCTCAGAAATGGGTCAGCCAAATTTTTCTGGCTTTTCTTCAATCTCAAAAGATTCTTTAAGAATCGAACCAGTGGAAAGTGTGGACCACTGGGAGGATGGGTAAATTCCTGATAAGGATGAGATGGATTACAGGAGAAGTGACATAAAAAAGAGAAAAAGGAATAATAATTTTTAAGAAGTCATAGACTAAAGAAATTGCTTTCAGAATTAAATTGCAACACAATATTTTTCTATTAAAATTTCCTTCAATGATTTCCTCACACAGACTCATGTAATGGTCACTGCTTTAATTTAAATTTAAGCTATTTCTCTCTAGTGTGGGGAAGATGAAAGGGTGTTTCCATTTTGTAAACACTAGTGGAAAACTTGCAGAATTTTTATTGCTGAATTTATATTTTAATTAAAAAGAGCTTTATGAAGTGAAAATAAAAAGATTTTGGCTGAAAATTGTCATTATACTTACAAGTTTCTGGCTTTTTCTGTTGAAAAAAAAAGAATCCAAGCATAAAAGTTGTTCTTCTAATTGGGGGTTTATTTTTTATAGTTGTGCTTTTTATTTTAAAAGAAGTTCTGTTTTTGAAACTGGAAGTGTTCATTTTAAAACCAGGCATTTTTACTTAAAAAAAACAAAACCCAGCCAAAACCAGAAGAATAACCATCAAAACCAGAAGAATAACAATCAAAACTCCCAAACAAAAGACTCATTAATGCTTACATGGGAATTTAAAAAAATATTTTTTTGAAATAAATATACAGTTTTCACTCTAAAATTCTTGGGCTTGTGTCCTTAGGTGCTCATGAAATCCCAGGAAAGGAGCAGAAGCATTTCATAGTCTCACTTATTCTTTGCTACAGTAGTCCATCAAGAAATGCAAATTATCTTAATGGCTGGATTTAGAATATTAGCTACTCATCAAAGAGAAGTTTTACAGTCCAGCAGTCCTTTAAATATCACATATCTTGCAGAAAGAGGAGTAATTTTGCAGTGGCTTGATGCCATGCTCTGGAATTCTCTTGCAGAAGAAGGTGCATGAACTGTAAAAAATCAACATGGATCAGTTATAAAGACTCGCAACTATCCTCTATTTCAGTCTTTCATGTGAATTCTTAGAAGGAGCTTCTCCCTCCTTGGAGGTGTTTAAAGGCCTGGCTGGATGAAGCACTGGGCAACCTGATCTGAGGTGTCCTTGCCTATGGCAGGGGGGTTGGAACTAGATGATCTTTAAGGTCCCTTCCAACCCAAACCATTCTATGATTTGACATTTTCAACTATAAAAGTAATATGCTTCACAGTTAGCAAAGAAACAAAAATTGTTATCTTAACTGTTAGCTTCTTACTGACACCAGTTCCAAAATGTCTGTTAAATTCACTTGTCTATGTCAATGATAGAGGAAACAATGTCATATATTAATAAGTATTATATAGTTCCCTTAAACATGTTTGTAAAGAAATGTTGTGTTTGGTAGCCCTCCCTTCTATCTTACAGAGTGTTCTTAACCACTTCAATGTTTTGTCATAGAAAAAAAATTTATATAAAACTTTCAGCTTTACGTGCGTGTCTGTTCTCAGTGAGTACTGTGGAATTTTGATTTACTTCTCCCCATGCAGCTGAGTGCTTATACTTACAGCCATAGCTCAGAGATGGGGTTGAAGGACGTAAAATGTAGAGTAAAATGTAATACCTGTATCAGTAAACTACAGTCTGAAGGTGCAGATACCAGCTGTCTAGTGATGCCTGGCTGTTTTAGATGAAATGAGTAGTTCTCCTCTAAAATAAGCACTTAATTTGTTTTTGGCATATGAATATTTAATGAGAGTTTCTTTAGAGACACGTAGAAAATTATAGGCATGCCAGTCAACTAGTTATAGAAGCTTATATCTTTTTGGTTAAGAAGGTAGTCTAAAAAATTGAGAATCTATCCAAGATGTACTTTCTGTATGCCATGACTCTAATTTTCCAGATAAGACAACAAAACATCCCCATTTGTGAAAAGCAAGAATGTAGGTATCAACTATTAAGAAAATTACTAATGTTACAAATGCCATCACACTAGAAAAGTAGTTGAGAAGTGCTTTAAATATCCATCAATGACCTGAAAAATTAGTCAAATTAGTGGAAAATATGGTCAGTTTGCAGTATAGAGTAGGACGATATGTTTTCCTGAATGTTTGGAGTTACCTTCCTGTGTTGCATGTAAGCATTGCTGGTTTCATCAAGTGTACAGCAACTTTCCCTGCTCTGCATTTGCTTGGAGATTCATTTTTCCAGCAGGTAAAAGCAAAGCAGAAGTGCCCATACCACAGAGTAAGTAAGGGCTAGAGCTTGTGAAGGACCTGCATGGGCCATTCTTTGGTACAGGATGTACATAGGAGTCTGTAGATCAAGCAAGTCTTTGAAGACTTGAGTTTAAATTTATCTTCTGTCACAGAAGCTGAGTTTAAAAAATATTTTTCTTCTTACACAGAAACAAAGTTTTTCAAAGGGAGAGTGTAACTTACTCTCTGATGGTTTTGGCCTGTTCTAATCCAGCAGATATTTTGATCTTAAAGTAAAAATTATTAAATACTAAATTAGCAATTTTGAAATAATTTTCCTAAAAGAAAAACAATAGTTACTTTTCAAGGAAGTACTTTTTCTTTGATATGGCTCAGTTGGCTGTAGTTATTACAGGGAAGTCAAACCAGATGCGGCTGGAATCCTCATCTGCTTCCACTAAGGCTGACATGGACTTAATGGTGGAGTATGGCTTTGATGACAATTTGAATGGGAACTTGGAGACTGTATTTCAGGGTTTGAAGGCTTCAGTACTGATGGAGCCTTAAACTAGGTGGCTTGTAATCTGAGATCAAATTGTTGTCTAGAGCTGCATGAGACCAGTGAAGTGCTGAAGATGAATTTAGCTGACAGATATGCAACATGTGAAATATATTTTTATTATTTCTTTATGAAGGTAAATCTAAATGCCAAAATCTTTATTTGCTTGTGTGTCTGTCCTTACTTAGACTGAGCTTCCATTAGTTCTAACCTGTCACTAATTCATTGAAATTGCTGGAAATGCATTTCCATAAAGAATTCAGAATGTAATTCCCTTTGCCTCAGCCTCATGAGCCAGCATCACTCAGATTTTCATCATAGCACTGTCACAGCATGTGCCAGCTGCATGAGCAGCACAGGATTCTTGGTAGAATGTTTGTCCTATTTTGTTAGCTTTCACATCAACATGGTCAAAAGCTTCTGTTTAAAGTTTCAGTCACTGATTAGTTCTGCAATTGTTACTATATGAAGATTTTTCTAAAAACAATTTCTGGATGTATTTTAAGTTGTGGCCCAGCAAGTCAGTGACAGAAAGACATTTGCTGTGTCACACTGGTTATAATTCTATTATTCATGTTTATAGCTAGTTTTTAGGGACTATTCTGAATTTCACATTTTTTAAGTGATTCTTTGGATCATAAGCTCATAGCAAACACTGCAAGTGTAGGGTCTCCTTTTGTTACAAGATAATGAAACAATGTTTGACATCCAGGTGCTACTTACTCTTTGACAGTATCTTGCATCATGGTTTTTAGGATGGTTCTCCTGAGCAAAGCTTTCACAGTGATATTCCATAATCAAATGCAAACCTTGGTACTTTTGAATATTTTATGTTTTCAAATATTTAATATATGTTAGCTCTTAAATTTAATGTAAGACCACTGATTTTGAGCTCTAGCTGTCTGTGCAAGTAAAACTCCTCCCTTGAGTTCTTCCAATTTGATGCTGCAGTTGAACTTCTAATTCCTTCAAATTGTTTTTGAGAATCTTTTTCTTCTCTCTTGTGGTCATATAAGATCATTGGATGCATAGGAGCTCTTAAATGTTTTCAGTAGCATAAAATGAGAGCAGAATTTGTTTCTTGATTTGAAATACACTTGGTGGTATTATTATTGTTTTTAATAAGAACAAATTAAAATTTGACCACTTAAATTACAGATGATCGAACAGAGCTGCAAACACAATTTTCAGATTAGCATCCATTACAGCATAAAGTATTCAGTGGCAGCCTTTGCCAAAAGCTGTCCAGAACCTAATTATTCATCATTAAACTGCAGCCTGAAGACACAACCAGACTAGAGGTCTGCTGTATAATGCTGTGGTACACGCACATAATAAAACGGAATGTTGTATCCCCAGGGGTCATGGATTCCTGCTTCCTGCTCTTCAAGCTACACATTGGTTAAAATACACACAGTGTTCACAGGGAAGGGCCTCAAAGCACTACCTGCTTCCCCTGCAGGTGGCTGCCCTGACCTCCAGGCCGCTCTCGTGATCCCTGCCTTGCTCTGCTTAGCCCCACTACTTGGGATGCTCCACAAGGGATAACAGCTCTGGTAGAATGAATGGAAAAGGCTCCCACATGCTCTCCTAAAAGGTGTGAGTGTGGGAATGAGCTGCCCCTTAGAAGGGGAAAGTTGACATCAGTCATCTTATATGCTATGTGAATTCCTGAATTTGTTATGCTGGATGCCCTTGTTGGAGCCATGCACCATGGAAATTCTCTGGTAGAAACTTATGAGCCTGGAGGTTGGATGGAGGATAAACCATTTAGTAAAGGCACCTCTTTTCTCCTTTTGTTGATGCACTCTGAGTAACAAACCCCAGCAGTGGGTAGCATGAAAGGCCAAGACTGATGAATGGTTGAGGAAGGAGAACCATGGAGCCAGCAAGCATCCCATGAGTGTAAGCTTTCCAGGAGCTGACTCAGTGTACTAGTTTACATTTGACCAGATATTTCCACAGCAACAAACGGAGTTAATAACTTACTGTCTGCCCATTAAGAGATGCTGAGCACCTGCAAACTCAGCATGATAAATGAGAGCTTTGAAAAGTCAGCAACTCCAAAAATAGGAGCCTCATCTGTTTCAGCTTTCCATATAATATTGGAAGGAAATAAGTACAAACTAGTGCTTCTGCTACATGGCCTGATCAAGGACCACTTCCCATTTATGCCCCGTAATTGCATGTTTTACTGGAAAAGATTCCTCATAATGAGAATCATGAAAATGTGTTGGCCTGTTCTTCCTTTTAAGGATGGTATGGAATGAATTTGAAATAAGCATAGGAATGAAATCTCATTTAGTAAGCCTTTAAACTAATCACAGTTTGAAACTGTAATGCCTGGAGCTTAATTGTTTAAAGCAACAAGGCAGACCTACAGTTTAAACTTCCATCAAGATGTTGAGCCTGTACTTGTTCTCTTTTTACTTTCCTCTTCTCTTTAAGGCTTAATCTTCAATGAAAGATGTGGAATGGGACCAAGTAATGTGGAAAATCCTATGTGCTGCCACAAAAGTGAAATCCATAGCAGAAAGAAAAATCTCCTTGATAAACTGCTGCCTCTGCTAGAGGGTGATGGTCCCTGCTGTTATTATGGGAATAGGAGGTTGCAAAATTTCATGTCTCGCTTTCCTTTCCCTCCTGGCATTAAAGACTCAAATTCAACAGTTTCTTTCTTTTCCCCTCTTCTTTCTTTTTTGGGTAAAGCTGGAGAAAATATGAACTCTCACCTTTCTATATCCTCTGCTTTCTTCCTTTAGAGTATTGTATTACCTTTTTCAGAATTATCTCCTCTTCTTTAAATCTTAAAAATTGGTTATTACACCCCAACAAGATTCCTCAGCCGATGGACCCAGGGCTAGAGATCCCTATGACCTTTCCATTTCAGAAGTGTCAATATCTTCACAATCCAAAATGTCTTTCAACTTTTCTTCCATTTTCTTATTTAATAAAATTATTTCAGTAAAAGTAACCTCCATAAATTTCTCCTATAATCTCTTCTGCCAAATATACATAGATAATTTATATTGCAGTGAGTTTTCAACTGCATTACAGCTCTCTTGAAATGTTTATAATTAGTTGTTCAGAAAGTAAATACA
Organism: Turnix velox; assembly: GCA_013400935.1. Taxonomy (NCBI): domain Eukaryota; kingdom Metazoa; phylum Chordata; class Aves; order Charadriiformes; family Turnicidae; genus Turnix; species Turnix velox. The sequence continues at coordinate 35,001 of VZTY01029311.1, forward strand.
TGATAAAATGGGTCTGAAGTGCTGTTTTCAATATTAGATGCTTCTACTAAAGGTCTTTTATGATGACTGAAGTGTTCATCTGCTGGAGTTCATCAGAAGAACCTAATTGATACAGATACCTGCCTGGCTGTCTTCTTTTTAATCTCAAAATGTCAGAAATGCCTCTTCTCATGTTCTTTTTTTTTGTGACAAAAGCTCCCTTTTGGGAATCTATTTCAGGACTGGAAAACCATGGCTTTTCAGCTGTATCCTTCCTGCTAATCATCTGTTTTTCAAAAATCCTGTATCTTTCTCTTTGCCATAGATTGTCTTCTCACCACTTTTTCCAGCTGTATGCTGGCAGATTATAGCTAGTGCCTTTTTCAGATTTCTGCTTTTTGGAACCCAACTCAAAATGACATGGAAGGGTCTGCCTTTTAAAGCCCAGGCCCTGAGCCGCTGTAGAAACTGATATGTAATTGTGATGTTGTAGTCCTCCCCCGTGATAAAACCTCCTTTTGCTTCTTGCTTTGGTTACTCCAAGAAAGGATTGGAGGATTAAGCACACAATTCCTCCTAGCACTGATCAACTCTGGTAGACTAGGGAGCAAGGAGGCTTCTTTTACTCTCAAGATGAAATCCTAGGTACTTGCTTACTTACTAAGTACTAGGTTTTGGTCCATTGCATAAAGCTTATTGTTCTGGCACGTATTTGTATCTCTCTCTGATAATGCTTCTGGGGACAATATGAAGAACTACATGATTAAAATCTCAAAATCTTAATCACTTTCTGGTTTAAAAGATAAGTTTTAGCATTATTATTATCAGTGGTGGATCTGCTTTCCTCCTTTTTAAATAAAATGCACCAAACTGAAGTCAAGCTAAACAAAATAATATATGTATTGCTGGTCTGACTAGAACAAGAAATCAATGCCACAGGTGAAAAAAATGTTATTAAGGATGAAAACAGTTTTTGAAACTTCTTTTTCCACCCTTCTATTACACTTTAAAAGGGAGCTGAAGTTTCCNGCTGGTCTGACTAGAACAAGAAATCAATGCCACAGGTGAAAAAAATGTTATTAAGGATGAAAACAGTTTTTGAAACTTCTTTTTCCACCCTTCTATTACACTTTAAAAGGGAGCTGAAGTTTCCAGTTATCTTTTTTTGAAGTTGAGGAGGGCTTTAACTTAATTACAATAAACTTATTACGTCTTGTGGTGAACTTGAGTTATTCCAGAAATGTGGTTTGCGTCCATCAGAAAACTTGTGTGGCTTGGTTAGAAGCATCATGCAGTGCTGATGAAATCAAGTCTTCTGCATCTACAGTATTCAGCAGTAGCCACCATTTGTGCCTTGCATGGTAATCTGAAAGTTATGTATAGAAATGGTGTTGCTTTAATCTCACGGTACCGCTGAAATGATGCAGTAGCTCCTAATTTTTCCTCTGTGTCAATGTAATTATCTCAGGCCAAAAAGTAATGATGTTATTTCAGTGAAGGAAAGGAGAACTAGTTACAGGTCTGAAAGCACTCTTTAAATTTGCATTGCTGCATCTAGATAAACAGTCGTTCCAGATGTCTTGTCTTTATTTTTCTTTTTGTGGTATAAGTTGGGATTTGTCTTGGGGAACAAAGTCATCTAAACAACTTTTTTGGGCTCTTAGATGCTGTCTCCCAGCTAAGGAATAATTACTGGCTGCCTGAGTGTTCCTAGTTTGTTTCAAAGCAAATAAACCAGGTTAAACTAGATCTCTACTGTAAGAGCTGGGTAAATTAGTCTGTGCTGGACCTTTATATCTGGCCAGGTCCAGAAATGCCTTGTTAAAAGCTGAGATGGAATGGCTCTGCATTCCAAGCACTTCTGTGAGAGGTGTGCACACATGCTGCACATGATGGTTTTACTGATTGGACAGTGGTTGTTTTTGTATTGAATTGCCTAAAAAGTCTTTCCTGCTAGGGCTTTTGCTGAGTACATGTATTTCCATTCCCTTCTCTTTTATTTTTGGATTGCCTATAAAAGATTGACCTTCCACTCTCTTTAATGTTCTTGCCATTAGATATAAAGCATATGTATTGGCACAAGCCCTACTCTGTATGGAATGAAAATTACTGGCAGTTCTTGAAACACATTCTGCACATGCAAGCCTAATTGTGTGTTGGGCAGTGGTGATCATAAAAAAATAATCTTGAATACTTGCAGTTTAAATCAATGGCCTTTTACTTCTGTGAGTTGTTGCATTGATACTGAGGTTGTCAAGTGCTAAGCCAAGACAAAACTGTATATTGTGTCAAAACAAAGGTCCATGCCAACAATCCCGTTCCAACAAACCCTTTGCCTGAAGTGAGGGTGAATGAGGTGACTGGTTGAGGGTAAGGTGCAATGCTTGTATGAGTAAGGATTAATTCCTCCAGCTCTGAAGGAAACAGTTTGAGAAGAGGCATTTGATTAATCAGAAATGCTTGAGTAATTCCCTCATTAACCATATTATCTGAAAATTTCCCCATCTAGCTTCCAAAAGCTGGGAATTTTTTTAGGATACAAATGTTAGAGTCTGGGCCAAATTCAGTTTCCACAATAAAGATGACATAGGCATTGATCTAAATAGAGTTTCCAGGGAGGTATTGTAAGGCTAGAATGAACAGAACTGATTGCTCAGATACTACTAAGTGTTGAATGAAGAGTCTCTATCTTTCTTATTTTCAGTCAGGGCAAAGTAAGGATGATTCTCAAGTAGCTGCTGTAATAGCTGCTGCAAATTCACAGTAACTGCCCTGCAATCTTTTCTTTCTGTCTGGCAGTGCAGTCGATGTGCAAGCAATGTATGCACTAGAACTGTTGGACCAATCTTACCTCTGCAGGCAAATCTGATTGCAAATGGGTAGTTAATTTATTTTAGATACTTAATTTGGGTTGAGCAATATGTGGAGAGAGGAGCAGACTAGCATTGCTTGCAAATGAGGGTTTTTTCCTGTCTAGAAAGTAGAGAAACAAAACCAGTGCAATAAAACCTGATTTACATCTGTAGTTTTGTTGGTTCCCTAGTACTAATGCAAGTTTGTTTGCTGATGCTAGTAAGAGATGTTAACAGCTGGCTCTGAAAACTGAAGTCCTGTGTATATCTCCTGCCTGCACACAGGTGTTCCCAACTCAGCCTATACTGCTTCAGGCAAGACCCTCGAAGGAGGACTAGGAACTCCCTGTAGGATGTATCTATTCATCCCTCTTCTGAGAGCAGAAGCAGGCATGGTTTTATGATGGTGATATCTCTTATTTCAGAACAGGACTGGTAATGTCCATTTCTTTGCACCTGTACTCCACACAGGCAGCCACAAGGCAACATCTTACTTTTCCCCACCAAGCTGCCTGGTCACCAGGCAGGGAGTGGATAGCCTAGTTAATCCTTGGTCTGAATTTATTCACATAGCAATAGACTGTGCAGGTCATGGACAACAAAACTGTGCTTTCTAAAGGGAGAAGGAATGACAAACTCAGGAGACAATGTGGCTAGTACAAATTGAGAGCTCTGAGCTCACCTGTACTACACAAAAAGTTCCCTGCACCATCAAATCACCTGTGTTCTGTTTTCATTTGTGCCAGTGTAGCCACTGACTACTACAGATTTTAATCAGTGAGAGATGGCTCAGGGCCAAAGTCAATTTTGTTTTAAAGCTTCTTCTGTCAAAATTTGGCCCTGGAAGCTTGTACTTGGAATTGTACAAAGTTTCATTTTATTACAGTGTGTTTCCCCCTCGATCCCCAAATTGGCGACTGCTTTTATGAATTTTGGCAGGGAACGAATGATCCTTCTCACTCAGGCTGTAATTTACAGCTAAGTTTGGTTTTACATAATGTACAATTTCAGTGTTGTCTAACATTTCTTCATGTATTGCGGAAGACTTTCAGGTTTTATTAAACTGGCATATATAAATTGATTTTCCAGCTGGATACAGTCACTTGGCAAACTCTGCACATTCTAACTACATACAAGCTAAATTACACACTCTAATGGTGTGTTTGAATTATTTAATGTGCAACATACAGTTGCAGGAGCATGCAGGAGCAGTTTCCCAGTGCTTTTCCCAACAGCTTGTAGCTAAAGGAAATGTTAGAGAGAGAGATAAATATTCTAGCGAAAGAACAAGCAAGCTGTGCCTTTTGATAGGACAGACTCTTGGTAATTTTCACTTGCTGGAAAGAGATGATACTGTCTCCCCATGTCATGACAAAGTGTTAAATAGAGCAAGCCAATGTCTACAAAATTGCCCCTTGAGTTAGGGGGCTTTATGGATATGAAGACTAGACTGGGGGAACCTCTTGTACAAACAGGTGATCAATGAGAGGTGAAAGGCTTCTGCAGTCTGGTCTGCAATTGCTTCATGCCTGAGTTCTGGAAAACTTGAGAATATTGATTGGATTTCTTCTTGGCTAAAATGAGTCGAAATGTCACTGTTCACCTCTGATGTGCTTGATTCCCAGTTTTCCCATTCTTGCTCATTGACAGTAAACTTTAATTCTTCTATGGTCACATGTTTTCCTTACTTTTTGTGAAGGATCAGAGTAGATATTAATCAGTTACTCCAAAATAAGGAAAGGGGAGAGGATGATAATGAGCATTTGCTCATTGAAAAAAGGCAGATTTCTGCAGTCGATGTGAATCCCAGTGTGTGTGAGACTTATGGCTGAGTTTTGATTTTGAAAAGTCATTTGGTGCTATCTGTGTGCTACCTAGAAGGCTTGACTTGTCATGGAGGATACCTACTAGGGCAGAAATATTAATCTAGAAAAAAAAATGTTCATATTTACAACAAATCTTTAAATATCTCTGTAAGGTTATCCTACTGTACTCCAGAGTGTAGTACTCAGTAACAGACATCTCTGTCTCACAGTGGTACTTTTGCTCTTAGGGTGCTTTTGTGGAAAGGAGCCACTGATGGTCACATCTTGTTCTGCTGGATTCAGCTCCTAAGATCACCCAGGCTGCAGCTAACTGATGTAACTCAGAGGGGCAGTACTGGACTTTTCTTGAAAACCTTTCATTCTGCATCACAAAAATGTCACAGCCTCTACTTTTTTTTTTTCGAAATGGGATTTCTAGTTTTGAGCCTCTTTTTTGTTGAGATACTGCAAGAGTTTGATGTCACAAAATTCCTAATTGGATGTCCTTATCTCTTGCAGAAAGTGGAGAAAAGGAAAGCAGCATTATAATGTTGTCACCAGTAATCTTTTAATTCACCAGATACTTGAATTTTACTGGAGAGTAATGTTTTCCTTTCTTTCCTGAGATGGAATTAGCAATAAATTCTCCACTACCTCTCAGTTCTGATTTTGTAGCCATTGCTTCTCTTACAGGGCTTTAGGTATCAACTGTGCTATCTATTTATCACACGGATAAACACATAGCAAGCATTATATCACTTTATTAGGCCACTAATATTTAAAATCTTTGTCTTATGATTTGGTATAAACAATGAATCATATGCTCATTGCAGCTATTCTTTCTGTCAAGTCTTATTTCTACATCCCAGGCAGAATAAAGTGCTTGGTACAGTTTTCTTGTTATGTCTTTCCGCCTCCTCTGTTGTTATTAATAGACAGTGTGCCTGATTATTCTGCCAGGAAAGGCAAAATGGGATAAATTGTGGGCTTGGATGAGGGAATCAGAAAGAAATGTTTCAGTTCTTAAATGGTATTGATGACTCTGATTTTCTTTGGAGAGCTGGGTGAAACCAGTGCACTAAAGACTAGATAGTTCAAGTTCAGACAAAACTGCTTAGATAGTACATCCTATTGAAAGGGATATCCTTGAGATCGGAAGGTGGAGATCATATGTAACTTTTGGGACATGTGCATGTAATCCAAATTATTACACTTCTGGGAGGTCCTCATCAACGATCTGTTGTATTAAGTCATTACCCATGGATCAATATCCTAAGCTAAAAGCATGCTGTAGAGTTCCACACTGTGTATTTAGGAAATAGTAGGAAAAAAGAACAGATCCATACTTTAATGAAGAGGTATATTAATTTTACTGCAAAAGTATTTTATGTCATTGTAGCCATCTGCTGTGCAGCATCTACAGCTGCTGTCCATCAGAGCTTTTCCCTTTGGTTTCCTGGTGCTAGGTGAGACCATGAGTGCTTACTTAGCTACATCATGTTGTTCCATTGTCATGGGGTTTATTCTTTTAGGAGAAATAGCAAGCAGTCTTAACTTTCCTTTCTTTGTCTTCAAAACAAGCTGAGAGGAGAAGGAAGAGAAATAGAGATGTCAACTTTGGGTGCTACCTTCAGCCTATTTTTTCACCTAGACAGGGTTTAATCCAGGCTGTGAAGGGAACAGTTCTTGCTTGCTCAAGTTGTCCAGGGTCCTCTGCATCATATTCTTGAAGAGTCATTTCAGACATAACAAAAATTATTTACTTTATCAGCCTTTACACAGAACTCCCATGACTGAGATTTCTTAAGATACTTGTGGTTGAGCATACAAAATTTTCCTAAACAGGATTTACTGAAAGCTTTGAGTCCCTGACTTTTCACATAGGAATGCTCTGCTGTGAAGTAACCATGCCACCTTGCATATCTCTCTTAATTACTATCACAGGTATTGGATGATTTTTCCAGTGGGTGACTTCAGCCACAGAGGACTATAGCTATCCCTGGGGACCTAAAGAAACTTCTTATGCTAACAAGCAGATACCACTTATCAGGTAGAAAATTATCTACCTGATAGAGTGAATGCATGCTTCCACAGAGCATGGACAGAGGTATTGCTTAGACCAGTACAGATCTACAAGACAACAACACAGTCCTCCATCTGCATTTTTTTTTCTACAATATGGGCTGTTTCTTAATCATTACAGGGTTTTCAAGAAGAATGCTCTGTCCTAAATGATCCTCTAGTGGGTTTCTCTTGCACTAAGGATTTTGCACTAAGGATAGAAGTAGTGAGGTGAATTCTTCTGTTTCTGTCAACAGGTTGCAATTTACCTTTTGCATCTGGAGTAGTACTCTAAATTCTGTTAGTTATTCTTTGCCGGCAGCATCTCTCCCAGTCTTGTGTCTGGATGGTTGCTTGGCCAAGGGAGAAAGAGCAATTGTGTAAATGCCTGAACTGAACTATCAGATTGGTATTGAAGTTATTCTGACTATTCTCTCTCATCACTACATGCTTCTGGTATGAAGAAATGGAAAAGGAGGATGGCTGAACACTCTGTTGCAGTGTTAAACTAACTTGTGACTGCTCACAAGACAAGATTTGACAAGCAGAGTTTAAGGATTATAAGAGGTACCAGTTTAATATTTGTGAGTGTTTTCCTGTTGCCTTCTCTTATGTCTCTTATGTGAAGTAGCTGTAGGGAGAAGAAGGGAATGCTTCTCATCAGAGTACCATCTCCTGCCCAAGTCTAAAATTGAGATTGCCTATCCAGTCTTGCAACTTGAAGGAAAGCAAACCCATGCTATCTGGTATGTAGATCTCGTTAGGGTGTTACAACATTTGTTCCCTAATTCAGGCCTCTTTTCTCAAATCATGCAGAAAGACATCCTGTTTTCAGCAAATTTTTGCCAGACCATTTGGGGGAATGTGATTTCAACTTCTGCTTTGTTTGCAGGCTACCCACTCCATCTGTTAGTTGTTTGGTGTTTATGATGAATGGTTTGTGGCCTAAATTGCAGAAAGTCTATTTCTTAGCAGGAATGAATAAAGACACAGTTACACTCTTAAAAAAAAAAAAAAAGGGTGGTACATTGTTTACTTCCAGTTCTTGATTGATTGCTGGAATTTTTTGGAGAAGAGAGCAATAATCCATGAATATTCAAACAGTGATTAAATGCAATTCTTTTCCCAGTAGAATCAGTCAAACCATGAAGAGGAGAGAATACAGTGTTATTGGGCAACCAGTGTCCATAAACACCTCAGGACACTGTGACTTTCACAAAACCCATTAAGCATCTAGTCTTCATTTCCCTAAGTCATGGCTTTATCCCACCTTTTTGGTGGGGTTTAGGAGCTCTGGACTCATCAGCCTGAAGGGTAAGATTGATGCTGCAGCTGGAGGGTGTGTGCAAAATGAAAGCTCTTCAGCGAGGATTACAAAATTATAACAGAGCTTGCTTTGGTTGTGGTTACGAGCAAATGTGAGAGTTGAGTATGTGGCAGAGTAGGTTTTGGAGCAGCAGTGGCTTGCTCACTGGAGGAAATGGATAAAGAGAGTTTAAAGGGGATGCCAGTTTGGTGAAGTATGTTCACTGGGAAGTGGCTCAGGCCCTTGTCATCTTCTGTAAACACGAGCATGTTATGGGCTGTTGAGGTGATAGGCTGGGAATGAGCATGTGGGATCATTAAAGGGCACATGTTCCAGTTTCACAGCTACTTTTGGTGAAGCAGCATCTCCCCTCTTCCCTTCCCCACCCTGCAGCAAGGTGCCTCGTACCTCCCGGAAATGCTGACAATGTGGCATAGATTGGAAGACACATTGGGAAAGGAAATTGACATTGACTAATGCCCAATTAAATAATGTGTTTGGGTTATGAACTATGAGAACTTCATAGGAAAATTATGAGCCATAAGTCAGGCAGCTCTGGGACAGCAGCACAGCTGCACAAGGCATGCAAGCATGCCTTTTTCACACGAGAGTGAATATTTAAAAAAACCTCTTTTTTGTTCTTCGGTCACCGTATTTCTGAAAGCCGGTAAAGCTGACTGACGCCTGTCCTCCTTGTCCCCTTGTGAGCCCGGAGCCGTGGCTAAGGCTTTGAGGTGTACGGGCCCCTAGAGGGTGCTGACAGCACAACGGAGAGAGGTTTCGACTTCACGGCTCCAGCTGCAGGGCTGGGAATTGACTTTATCATGCCTTTCAGATCTTTACCCTGTATCGTTTCCCCAAACATCCTTAAATTGGATAGTCAACGCTGCTTAAGATGACTTGTCAGCCTCCTGCGTCCACGTCAGGCAGAGAGCAGCAGCAGGCAGCGGAGCTGATCATTGTGCCCAGGGCTGTTTTTTGGAGGGCGACAGTGGGGGAGGGGAGGGTGTCCCCCTTGCTGCAGCTGATTCAAGTCGGTAGCAAAGTTGGGATGGAGTGAGAAGGTTTCTCCAGGCCCCCTTTGTCCAAGCAGGCAGGCTGGACAGTAAAAGTGACAGACTGACTGCTTGCTCCGAAGGGTGACAAGCTCTATTTCAACGGGGAAGCTGTATTTCAAAGCTGAAGGAGCAGTGGGGTTGCTTTGTTGTCACCCTGTGACACTGTCTGCTTGCTGTTTGCTGCAAAGGAATGCAAGACATACAGAACTGCAACAAATGTGTTTAGATAATCTATCAAGGGGACTTAGCTGCAGACATGTGGTTTCAAAGATCTCGAAGAGTTTTTCTCATCAAGACATTTTGAGGTAAAATTTAAAAGAAAAAAACAAAAAACTATCAGGGATGAAACAAGAAGGTTTCTCTGCGTTTTGTTTCTCCTGCACTGTGTATGAAAGGAAGGAGAAGCATAGGAAATGGGGAAACACGCATTAATCCCTTCCTGACAAAATTTCTGTTAAAAAATGTCTCTGTCTCCTACCTTTATCATTAGACTGTTTGGCTGCTTTGTGGAATTGATTTGATACATTGATTCTTTTACAACAGAGCTTGCAGAGAGTGAAAGAACATGAAATATTGTTCCCCAAAGAGCAGATTTCTTGGTTAAGAAAGATTCTTACAGAGTAGCAGCAGAAAGAGAGCACTAGCAAGTATGCTAAATAAAAGCAGATACCAATCATAAACAATTACATATGTGCTTAAAAATTCTCCTCCTGACATCTTTACGTTTGCTGGTGGAAGTCACCTTATGAATATCAGCAGATGAATTATTCTATATGGGTAAGGAGTTGAAAAAGCAAAGGACATCTCACTTTTTCCTTTAACCTTGGGGAATAGAAAAGATCTGGCTCTTGCATCTCTTTAGAGAATACAGTCACTGGCGAGGGAAAAACCCATATGCATTGGAAAGCTTCTGAATACATCTAAATAACAGGCATATCAATGAAATGCCAGACTTTGGCCTGAATGATAACCCATATATAAATCATACATTGTGCCATTTATTTCAGATTTACGCTGAACTTCAAATCTGGCTCTACTGGGAAGTTTGCACAGGCAGACAAAACCAGTCTGGCGAAGAAGTACATCTGCCTGATCCATCTGTATAAGCAGAACTAAACTGTCTTAAATCTGCAATGGAAACTGGAGATCTTTTTATCTCTTGGCTACAAGAACATTCCTGTTTGTTCTAGTTACAGCTAATGCCTTGTGGTCATTCAAATATTAATTTAAAATAATAGTTGTTCTGAATTTAATTGCCTTTATTTGGTACGTGCTCTTGCAATTGGTTTGGCTATTTGAGAAGATATTAATTATTTCATTTATTAGTTAAATAGTTTTGATGCATAACTTTCAGCCTGTGGTTTGATCGCAAACTTTCTCCTTTGAATATTCGTTATGTGTCTTAGATGTCCAAACACACAGCATAGTATTGTTTCTGGCTGCTGATTGTGTGACTCAGATTTTTAAACAGTAGATGGGTAATTGGCAACTAGCAAACTTTCAATACAAATTAATCATTCTGGCATTATGGAAATGCAAGATTCTCAAGGTTTTCCAGAAATACCTACAGGCTATATGAATATTCTGAAATCATGAATAGTATTACTCACAGCCAACTGAAGTTTGGCATTCATGCCTGCAAAATATTTTTCAATACGTTTTATGCCTGTTTGTTTTTTTGCTATTCATCTAGAACAAGTGCTATCACTTCCTAACTCATAATTTATTTAATGTTGCCAAATCCTGTGATTTTTATTGTAAGTCTTGTGATACTTGATTTTTTTTTCCGCTATAACTTCCCATTCCTGGAGACATTTAATTAGGTGAGAATCTCATTTTTCTTTTTTATAGAAGTAAGTTTTTACTCCTTAGACTGTGAAGAAGTTTAAAAATATGACCCAAGGGCATCCTAAAGACAACCACAAAACCCAGAAAAAATACAAAAGAATATAGCTTTTTTATTTTTGTCTTACATTTTTTTCTTTTTTCCTCTCTTTTTTTTTTTTTTTTCCCATTGGTCTTCTGATCTTCAAATTGCTCCTCAAATATCACATGTTCAGTTCAAGAATTTTGAATGTTTAGGCAAGGGAATACCCTTAATGAATTTTCCTGTTTTTTCTTCCTGATTTTAAAACACTGATGTTTTCTTCAAAGGGGAAGGACTGAACATTGTGGAGCCGCAGAGAGGCCACATGGACAACATTCAGAGTGCTCCCTTGCCACCTGTACTCTTAGCTCAACCTCACTGTGATCTGAATGCATTTTTTCCTTCATGTTATTTTGCTCAAAGGTCAAATTCTTTGGTTCCCAGGTGCAATGAAAGCCATTACACTCTGTGCTATTACAAGGTCACCCTCCCTACAGCCTGAAATAGGAGACACATTGCCTTCTCAGGATAACCTGCCTTGAACAGTAAAAAACAAAGCTTTGCATGATGAACCTTTGTATGATGCATGCAGTTGTGCAGACCGTTCATAATAAATTTTTCAGTTATAGAAGATATTTTCAGGCTTTTCACCAGGAATATTCCCTGAATATTCCACCCAGCTCCTCCACTCTCATCCCACTTTTTTGCTGGACAAACCAGTCCCAGTTTCTATGAATGTACTTGCTGTTTATAGATGTTTCCAATAGGAAAAGTGTGTATACAGCGAAAGTAAATAACATACAGTTGATAGGTTGTTTGAGCTGTTTGATCAGGGCTTTCCTGAGCTGTCTGAAAAAGCAGGATTTACAGTTTGTGAGGATTTTTCATTTTTTAGAAATTTGACTCTGGTCCAATTGGCCTGAAAACTTTTTATTTTCTATGAACTGAAAAAATGTGATCCTGAGACTCTGGCAGGGGACATCTCATGTGGAGAAATTTTGTCTGGTTTTTCAGCCTCTCTTCCCCACAAACGTTTCACTGCTCTGTTTCTCTGCTGCCCAGCTGTAATGTCCCTATCCCTGTAACACAGCACAGGCTCTCTGTGGCCCTGTCAGTTCTGTACTTCATCTTCCTTCTGCCCCTTCATTCTCCTTGGTACCACACCTCGACTGGAGGGCATGCAGGGAACCATCTGGGAACAGAAGATTCATTGCATGGCCCCTCCACAACTGTTGACCATTCAAGGAAATGGGGCAGCCCTCAAGCAGAAGAGGAGACAGCTCCTGCCCTGGCCTGCAAGAGGGTGTTTTTAGCCAGGGATGAGGCTTTTCCTTCCTCCCCAGCAGGCACCTTCTAAGAAAACAGAGGATGAAATGAATACTTGCTACTGCTTCTGCTGTTTAAGCCAGTATGAAGGAAAGACATTTTGGATTACGCCTTTGAAGAATTAAAATGGATAATTGAGAAAATAAAGTGATTTTTGTCATAGAGCACAAACCTGAAAAGGGATCTGGGTAAACTAAACATACAGGGAGAGCAAATGCATTTATTGCCCTGACCTGCATCTCAGCTTTGACCTGTGTGACATTTTCTGCCTCCAGACTCTCCCTTTAACTTGTGAGAAGTTTTGATCCTGATCTGATCATCGCAGCTGAAATGGAAGGTGAAAAAAAATTGCCAGCAAAGGAAAGGCACCGTAAAATAGACTATAGTGGAAGGAAATTAAAGATAAGAAGACCTATGAGAGAGTCAGTTTTGAAATGCGCATTTCACTGACAGGGAATTCGCAATAAGGAATGATAAAAAGGAGGAGGGGACATATCCTGCACACCCAGGGAGTCAACCAGCTTTATTCTAAGAACAAGGAAAAGTACTGTGCCTGGCAGAAGGCCTGAAGCCCTGTCACCTGCCAAAGTGTCTCAAAATGTCTCGTCTTAGGTGAATTTGCTCAAGACCTTTTCCCAGCCATCTGACCAGCCTGTGTGGTGGGGCTGTGGGATGATGGAGGGGAGCCCATTCCCTCTTACCATGGGGTCACCATGTCCTCATTTGATGAGTCAGGAACTACTACCTTGTCTTCTTTGTGCAAGTTAAAAACGTGCTGATTTAATGCCTTTTTTGATTTGAGCAGAGTATCTGGGAGGTTTCTTTCCAGTCAAAACAAAACAAAAATCCGAACCACATTGCCAGATGCTACTCTGCTAGTATATCATTAAACAAAGAAGGCAGTAATTTTGTTGCAGATACATATGGTACAGGGCTGATGGAGACAGGCTGAGGAATCAAAGGCTTCAAAGTGGGCAGGAAACAGGCCATGCAATAAGCCTATTTTTTAATATGATTAGGAATGGCTAAGAACTTGAGTTTGTGTCACAAAGTTCTAGAGTTCTCTTCCTGATCAGGGACAAAATTCAATTTTTAAATGAGGGATGCTGAAAGTTGCTGGGCTGGTCTTCTGTCTCCCATGCATCTACCGTGGTGACTCATGGAAGCTGCGGTTCTCATGATCTGCTCTCCTCTGGGGCTGGTGCTCCTCATTCAGATGACTCTTTCCATCATGAGCTGCAGGAGTCCAAATAAAAAGAATACTGTGGTGCTCTGTGGAAAATGTGCTCAAGCCCAAGAGCCAAAGAGGAAGGAGAAGGGGGGCTTGAATTACTGTTCCCTTGAGACAATAGAGCTAAGAAGAAGGTAACTGGAAAATGAGGCTGAAAAGAGGCAATTTTTTTTGTTACGACTGTTTTTTGTGACTTGTTAGCTAAAAATTTTACTTTTTGTGATGGGAAATTAAAAACTTATGAGAAAATCAAAACTTTCTCATGGAAAGCACATTTGGCAGAATTTGCATTTTCTTTTAGCAAAAGCAGTAACACTTCAGTGGGCTTTCTGATCTACTCTGCTTCCCATATTTAGCCCTGTTTGAAGTGGGACTGAGCATGTGGTGCAGTTATTACATCCACAACTACACTTATGTAGATGTCTAATTAACCAGTTTGATCAGCTGTCACTGGGCTTCTATCCACAAATGTGCTTGCAGTTCTTGAAAATGCTGCTTTAAAAGTGCAGGTTCCCAAGAGGCTGAGCAGTAAGAATAGCACAATATTTTGAGTGATGACATATGGTGTCCCTTCTCTTCCCTCTAGCTGAAGTTCTGAGCCCCCATACTTGGCAGCCTGATGCAATAAACCAGAAGAAGTCTCGTGGAACAGATTTGCCAGAATTTCAGGCTTTTGTGTGCTGGCTCCTGTGCTGACAGTTATAACTTCAGTACTTAGTAGTCCCAACAAAGCTCATTCTGGAGTTGCATAGCTTCTAGAGTGAGATATATACACAGTGTGTAAAAATGGATTCCTTTGAGTTCCTGGTCCAGTGAACTCATAAAAATAATTAATAGAGCATCTTCTGTGCCTGCTGCTTGGTCTGTAAGACATGCTAGCTCTTGTAGTTTTATCAAGCTGGCTGGCATCTAGGGATTTTCTATAAGCCTGTGCTTAGAAGTTGTGTGGGAGTCTCCAGTCTCATTTTGAGTAAAACCCACTTCTGACCCATATAGATATATTTTTGAAGGTGACTTGGGTGAAGCTGAAGATCCAGAGTTTTTGAAGTTTTTCCCTTGCTCTTCCCTGCTGGCAGTAGCAGAAAGGATAAGGAGGGCCTTTCTGTAAAAGGTGGCATGAAGTCAGAATCATAGAATAATTTGGGGTCGAAGTGTCCTTAAAGATCATCTAGTTCCAAGCCTTCGGCCATAGGCAGGGACACCTCCCACTAGATCAGGCTGCTCAGCACCTTATCTAGTCTGGCCTTAAACTCCTCCAGAGAGGGGGCATCCACAACCTCTCTGGGCAACCTGTTTCAGTGTTTCACCAGCCTCACCATAAAGAATTTCTTTCTTCTATCTAGCCTGAATCTTCCGTCTTCCAATTTACATCCATTATTCCTAGTCCTTTCATCACATATCCTATTAAATAGTCCTACACCTGCCTTTCTGTAGGCCCCCTTCAGGTATTGACAAGCTACTATGAGGTCCTCCCCTGAGCCTTCTCTCCTCCAGGCTGAACAACCCCAACTCCTTCAGCCTGACCTCATAAGGGAGGTGCTCCAGCCCTTGGATCATCTTCGTGGCCCTCCTCTGGACCTCCTCCAACAGCTCAGTGTCCTTCTTATGGTGAGGGCTGCAGAACTGGATACAATATTCCAGGTGGGGCCTCACTGGAGCTGAGCAGAGCGGCAAAATCACCTCTTGATGCAGTTCAGTTGGCCTCTAAGTCCACTAAGCGCAGCATCCTGTGCCCTTTTCTCTCTGTAGGTGACACTTCTCTTCTAGATGACTACTTGTTTCATGAGTGGCACAGGTTCAACCAAATAGGAGAATGGTGTATTGTGGAAAATGGAGTTCTGCTACATGACCACGTGTTTTTTATGGGCAAAAGAGCAATTTGTTAAGCACCTTGCTTAGACATGGAAAGCAATGTACGATTCTGCATTTGCTAACAGCATGGAATGAATAACTCTCCATGTCCTTTATCTTGTGAAATCCTAAGCACAGATACACCTTGTACTCACAGTGGCTTGAGTGCAGCTCCGTAGAGAAAGACTTGGGTGTGTCAGTTGATGACAAACTCAACATGAGCCAACAGTGTGCGCTCGCAGCCAAGAAGGCCGACCAAATCCTGGGTTGCATCAAGAGGAGTGTGACCAGCAGGTCAAGAGAGGGGATTTTACCCCTCTACTCAGCACTGGTGAGACCCGACCTGGAGTATTGCGTCCATTTCTGGAGCCCTCAACACAGGAAGGACATTGAGCTATTGGAGAGGGTCCAGAGAAGGGCCACGAAGATGATCAAAGGGTTGGAGCAACTGCCCTATGAGGACAGGCTGAAGGAGTTGGGGTTGTTCAGCCTGGAGAAGAGAAGGCTCAGAGGGGACCTCATAGTAACTTATCAGTACCTGAGGGGGTCCTACAGAAAGGCAGGGGAAGGAATTTTTAACATAATATCGGATGGGAGGACTAGAAACAATGGATATAAATTGGAGGGGGATAGATTTAGACTAGACATAAGAAAGAAATTCTTTACAGTGAGGGTGGTGAAATACTGGAACAGGTTGCCCAGGGAGGTTGTGGATGCCCCATCTCTGGAAGTGTTCAAGACTAGGCTGGACAGGGCACTGGGCAGCCTGGTCTAGTGGGAGGTGTCCCTGCTTATGGCAGGGGGGGTGGAACTCGATGATCTTTAAGGTCCCTTCCAACCCAAACTATTCTATGATTCTATATTGTGCTGAGTGTTACGCATCTTTTCCCTGGGCAATAACATTTTAAATATAAATCACATAGTAGAGCAGAACACCATTGGACAGACAAGATGATTTTTTTTCTGAAAGCAGGAGAGGTCTGCTGCGTGCTGCCCAAAGTATCTGTGATAAACAGCGAGCTTGCCACTAGCAGTCACAGGATGCTATTGAGCCTACCTTTTCTTGCAATTATTCCACTGTCCTCCAAATTTTTACATTATTTCTTTGTGTTTGGCATAGTCCAATAGCTCCTTCAAGAGCTTAATAAAATGGTAAGGGAAAGTTCCCTCAGTGTAAAATTAGATACAGGAAATGACCAATAATTTGGCTTTTGACCAAAAGACACCTCCATTGAAGGTAATGCTCAGCTTTCCCTGTGACCAGAGAAGGCAACTAGGGCAAAGCAGATAATTTGCATTGATCACCTACTCTGAGTGACTGGGAGCACAAGCCGAAATGGCAGTTTGGCCATTTTATAGATATATGGATTACCTAATCAGTGTAAATTAAGAGTAACATGTTGATACTTTTTCTCTGCTGTACTGAGTAAGAGTGGAACAAAAACATATGGATGTCAGGCAAAACAAAGGAAGCAGGGGAGAAGTGACGGGGCTGATAAGAGATGGTGGGGTTTGTTCTAAAGGAGAGGGGCTTTTAGAGTTGGGGGTCTGGAGGTTTGTTTTGTTCTTTACACCAAAACTGAGTCTTATTTGGACCACAAAACTCCTGAGGAAACAGTAATAGGCCACCAAAAGAATAAAGGCAACAAAAACTGCAAAAGAGAAAGATCATGTTTGTCTAGATTTTTGTTTCATATCAGTGAAGGATGAAAACTTGTAAAAGATAGCTTGCTTGCTATTCTGTCTCTTCAGCTCACAATGAACATCTTCAAGCTTAGTTTAATTCTTATAGATAAATTAGGACATATTCAAGTTAAACATGTAGGTGTTTCTAATGTGGAAAAGTTTCTGGAGTTCGATATATGTAAGAGGAATGAATAAGCTGAACTGAGTAGATATTCAGATTTGCAGCTCAAGCAATAGGGTAGAGCACAGTCAAAGGGCATGGAAGATGACATAGGAGACAACAAATACTTCTTGTGCTTGATCTGGTACTGTAAGGGAAGTGTTTCTTCTCCCTTTTTGTCAGGTATCTGTATTTCTCAACTGTAGGGTGGAAAAGCTTCAGCTTGAGTGAGAGTAGTCTTTGTAAATTAGTAGTACCAGATAGCCCAAGAATATTAAGCAATGTCCATGTTGTTTTCCTGTTCAGGAGTGATTTCACCCAGCCATTCCTTAGTTTGCTAAATCATTCAGTTTCTTCTCTGCAGTTGCCTTTATTATTTTATCTGAATTTGTTTGATGTTGCAGAGATATAAGGTATCACTGGGAAGGGGAAGTATGAAAAAGTTAGCTAACCTTTTCAAAAACAATTCTGTTTTATCAGGTTTTTGTTTTAGGACTGGAGATTTGATGTGATGTGAATGTGCTGGTACTGGATTGGACCCAGAGCCTCCATATTTTGGTGGCAAATGTTAAAGGCCAGGGCTCTGAGACTGGGTATTATGGAAGGGTCTGTTACCTTTATGTGCACAATCACAAATGCCATCAGGAAGAAAACAGAGGCATGACTCAATCAGCAAAATTAACTACATGACCAGCAGCAAAACACAGTTCCCCCGCCCTTACCAGTTTTGTGAGTTTCCATATTCTGGGGAGGAAAGGAAAGAGAATAGCTAATTATCTTGAATGGTTCATTCTGCAGCAGTGAATGGAAATAAGGTCTGTATGAGAGTTTGGCACCAGATGGTTGAAAAGCAGCTCTGCAGTTTATTTTGATGCAAACCTTGTGAGAAGGAGATACTTTCATTTGTGTCTTTGTTGTTTGCAGGGGGGAAATGGATTAGGCTCAGAGACTCTTTGAGTTGTCCTAAACTGAGACCCTGTAGAGTCCAACAGGAGCAGAACTTACCCTTGCTACCTCCTCTCTGTCACCCACAGTTGCACTTTCATGCCACTCTACTCCCTCTGTTCACTTTTCAGGAGCTGGAGACCCCTCAAGGCATACTGGACCTTCTTCCCTTGTGCTTGGAGAAAAGACATGGGACTGATTTTTTTCTTTCCTTCCCCAGTCTCAAAGAGAGAGGTCTTTACCCTTCTCTCATTCAGCATAAGGTGGAGGTTGGGAGCACAACCTTTGCCTCTGGCTTTTAGTAAGCACAGTTCACAGGGCTTAGAACAGATTTTCCTTGTTATTCCTGCAGAGAGTGCTGGGTCCCACAGCCCAATTGTGGCTCCACTGGGTGATGGTCCCAGTTTCAGTGCCAGCTGAGCACCACTGAAGAAGTGCTGTGCAGGAACCAGTCTGCACACGGCCAGATAGGGATGTGGGGAACCCAGCCATCAAGTTAACTGCTCTTTATGCACTTCAAATCATGTATTCAACAGTCCTTAAAAGTACAGAGATAGCCTTAGTTCCAAGCTGTCCCTTTTTGTGTCAGGTAATTTAATTTCTTCCTGGAGGGACCAATGTTCAGATGATGAAAAGCCTTTGTCTTTGCATGGGGCTGTGTGAGATGGCAGCAGATGAAATCTCCCAGAATCAAAGAAAACATGACCACCAGCTAGGTCCAAGTTACCATCCTTTGGATTTCTGTGCAGACTGCAGCTGTCCTGCTGGTGCCCTTTCCAAAATCAAAGCCCTCCACTCTGACAGCCAGTTAGCGAGACTGCAGCTGCCTCTTGGAGAGGAGTGAAACAAGCTGGCATGAATTATCTTGCGTTCTCTCAATGGAAAGTTACACTTTCCTTCTATGACAGCATCCACTTGGGATACTAAAATAACTTTCCAGTGCTTAATTAAGCTTCCACTTCATTATTGGGAATAGATGATGGAGAGAAAGTCTGAGATCTGCCCAATACAAATAAATAGGCCTTCTCCTAGGTTCCCCCAAGGCTAATACAAGGCAACCCAAATTTGCCTGGATTTAGGAACAGACACCTATAGTGGAACCCACCTTTATTCAGGGATTGAGGCTCCAACTGAAGGAAAGCAAACTGAAATAGACTTTATAAAAAAAAAGAAATTAAGAATGGTCCCTACAACTAGTTCTATAATTTCTCTCCCACATTTTTCCATTTCTTCATGAAACAAGAAATTTAAGGCTTTTTCTTTCATTTTCTTTATGATGCTCCAATCCTGAGAATAGAGGCCGGGCAGGAAAAGGATATTCCAGAAAAAGCATTCCTTTCCACAGACTGAGTAAAACAAATTCCACGAAGTGTTGCAGTTATTTTCTACATTCTGGTCAAGGTACATGTAATGAAAAATTTCTACTCTGCATTTCTACTCTGATGAGTAAAGTTGTTTGAAGTAGTCATCCCCTCCTCCAGCAAACACTTCTTCCATTCCAGTGCTGTCTTAATTTGCCATTTGCAGAAACCACATAATGACTTTTTAAAATTGATCAGACGAAAAGTCGCCTGCAACAGAACTTGTAAAGAAGTTCCCTCTGTTTTTACCTTTGAATAGAATGAAAAGAGAGCAAATAAATATCCTGGGATTTGCTGTATGCTCTACATTGTTATCCAGACACAGAGTGGTTACATTCCTACTTACTCTGTGAGTATATGAATAACTGTAGCACTCCCAAGTGTAATCTCCAAAAAGTTAATTTTTCAGGTGTATTTATATCTCTGTAGAAAAGCCTTTATGTATAACTTCTCTGTTAAATATTCGACTTTTACAGAAATGTTTCTTCACTGAAGTTGATTGAGTTGATCCTGATCCAAATCAGGATGTGTTATGATCCCCTAGTTCAGGTGGCTCTGAAGTACACATTTTTGCAGAGCTAACCAGGAAAACACTCAGTTGTATCAAGGCTACAACTAAATTCTTAATTTGTGAGCATCATGAAACTTCTGAACTGAAAATTGGAGGAAGAATCATGTTAGAGGTGTTGAACTAAATGTATATGTGGGTACAAGAGTTAAGTATGGGGATATGTGGTCTTGAAAAGCCTGCATTTAAGTTAAATAAAATTACACAAACCAAGTCTTCCCCCTCTCCTTTTATTTATTTGTTTATTTTTAAATATTCAAAGCTATGTTAACATACGCCATGATTAGAAATGGACTGAAGGCTTCTAACTCAGGAAAATATTTGTTGTTTTGCTTTGTGTTGTGTTTTTTTTTATTATTTTAGCATCTTAAAGCTTGTCTGTCCTTTCTGTCAAATCCAGTAATTAAAATTGAACATAGGGTGGGATGGAGTATCTCTTCTGATTACTGATGGAATTATTTTGTGCTTAAATGAGCCTTATTTCTTACTGACTTTGGAAATTCATCAGTCAAAAGGCCAGGAAATTTTTATATATTTCTGAAGAGGACCTGTAAAACAAGTAGCAAGGATGCAAGATAACTTTGCTGAATAAGATTTTAGTTTTCCTAAGGGGGTTCCTTGAGTTGATGTCATTTTGGAAATTTTCATCTTACAAGGAGGTATATTGCATCAAACAGGAATTTAGGTGGCAATAAAATGAAACTATACAAATAAGTCCTTTATATCCTTTGAAATTTTAATACTTGGTAACAAACCAGTATTGAATACACACTAACTGGATTCAGAGGAGTGATTTTTGATTGATTAAGATGTAGAGCTAAATGGTGTGTAATCTGGGATGATGTTGTTTTTTTAGGGTTTACACCCCTGTATTTGTTTGCTTGATCACTTGTTTCTGAACTTTTTGAAGGCTAATAGAGAATCTGAGCTGTGGGATAGAATTCTGATATCAGCATCCTGGGCAGTGGATGCCAAAGGGAAAGGAAGCATCTTAAACTTTATGCCTTTCTGTGTATCAGAGGCTGACACGAAAGGATCTGTTTCACATTGGGATTTTGAGCCCTGCAACCTTTTCTGGAGTTTAGCATCTGTATTATCCATTCCCAAAACAGAGGCAAAATAACTTTATTTATTTACTTATTAAGTGTTCATTTTAAATAAAGCAGGAGCTTGAGTTGGTCCCACAATTTCACCCTTTCATTTCACTGGCTGGCAAATGGGTCGCCTAACAAAAGCTTCCCTCTTTCCAGGAAACAGCCTAGATGCCTGATGCTCAACTGTTTCAAAAAGAGCCCCTCTCCATCCCTCCTGGCAGCTATCCAGTTGGGGAGGACAAGATTCAGATCCATGGGGAAGAAGAGCAAGTGTGACTTTATAGCTTAGTGGGTGGGACACACCTCGGGGAATATGGGCAACTAATATGTCGTTGCGAAATTGCTGAGGAAGTCATTGAGTTTGGGTTCTGAGCTCTAAACACACTGTCCTATTCTGATTGATAGGCTCGTATGTAGAAAGGAGGTTATGCCTTTGGCTGTGCTTTACCTCTTGGGAATGCTATAGGTTTATTCCAATTGCACATGTGAGACGAAGCGTTACATGGGATATCAGTAGGGCAATTCATAAGAGAAAGATGCTGATGCGGCTGGGAGGCCCACCACTCTGGATCTCCACCCAGATGTGTGCAGAGGTGGCATGCACCTAAGAAAACCGCAGCAGAAATGCAGTCATCTTACAGACAGGGAAATCTGTGGTCTAGACATGGGCTTGGAGACTCAACCTACTGTATCTGGGCATATAAACTCGGAGTGGGTGCTTAATTTCATCCATGAATCTGGCTTTAACTCATGAATGCCTCTACTTTTGTATCTGTAAAATTTGGAAACTGCTATTCCTAAAACATGAGGATAAACAAATATGGTTTAAGCCAAACTTTCATGAAGTTAACGTAAAGATACTTGTTAGTTTCACAAAGTTTGGAGCAACTTTTATAAACATCTGCAGAAGCACTCCAGAATCCTTCCAATGAAATGTGCTATAGTGACATTTTTTCTCATAAGATATGCATTCCAATTTTGATGGTTCACTTATTAGTAGTAAGAAAATACTTGTCTGAGCTTAATCAAAATAGGGTGTGTAGCCTTGGTAGCTCAAAAGTAGACACAGCCAATAAGTGGAATAAAGTTAGTTTGGGAGAAAAATCAGCAAAATGTTGGACCTGTAACACTAAAAGTGTTTACTTTCTTTTGGCTGCTTCTTCAATTTTTGTGTTAGTACCTGTAGAGACTGAGTGGAAACTATTTAGATGCAACACTGGGGAGGAAAGGGTTACCTCAGGTGGAAAAAAAGATATTTCTTTTTACTGTATCCTGCTGTATCAAAAATATCTTTGAATTCTTCTGGTTTCTTATTGTCTGCTTAGATCACACGCAGCACTCATTGTATGTTTTAACCAGTCTTAATTCTTTGCAAATGTTCAGCCCTAAAACTGCCTGTGTTTCCAGTCCCACTATCATAAAAGTAATTGACTTCATAGGGCTATTATGCATTTGCCTAATTACTGATATTTCTCTCTGCTGTATGATGCTAATTTAACTTTTACTTTTTCTATTTTGGATTTATTCGTTATTTTATTGTACACTTTTTTTTTTGTCCTGGCAGCATGTTGGCTTGGGCTCCAGGTATCAAATTTAACTGTGACAGGGTCTCTATTCAATTTGAAAGTTATTTTCCAGTCTTTATTTTCCTCAGGATTGACATGGGACACAATTCCAACAAACAGTTTGTATAGCATAGCATAGGATCACAGACGACAAACCCATTTCTGCAAGCTGGGTTTTGGTTTTTTTCCATCTCTGCATATATTCCCTTACGCAGAAAGCGTATTTGTGGGATATTTAGTAATATATTTCCCATAAACCAAATTTTGCCTGAGTTTATTACTCACTGGTTGTACAATTGTTCTTTATTAAAAAACTCCTTCTAGTATTTTGAATAACGCTCTGTGCACCTCAATTTCTGTTAGTTTTACTATATGACCTTGCATAATGAAACCCTTGCAGTACCTCATATAACTAGCAATGTGTGAACACTCAACTTCCAGAAGAGTGCTGGGAGATTTAATGCACTAACTTTGGGATATGCAAACATTCTTGTTTAGCTCAAAGAATAAGATGGACCAAATAATTCAAATAGGGAGGTTCTTATTCGCAGCACAGGGTTGCAAATTAAACAGTGGATCTGGAGTTTTGCCTTTATATCCACCACCTAGAAAGTTTCTGTCAGAAGAAATGACTGGACTTTTTTGCCTGATTGAAAAAAAATGCATGTTAATGTTATAATCATCTGAACATTTGTACTTGACATGCTTGGTAGCCATTGCTAAGGTTTACACTGACTCTAAAATGAATGTCTGTGAGTTCTGTGCTCTGTCTTACAGAGGTAAAATTGAGTACTGTGCATTTAAGTTTCATATTTTGAAGGTGTGAGCAAGACTTAGGTGGTGCAAGAGCCCTGTGTTGGACCTCTGTGCAGAGGCTGGATAGAGAGCAGTAAGTCTGTGAAATGGGAGTCAAGAGTATCTTGTGAATGATGTCACTTTCTCAGTGAATGTGATCACTTACGTCATCTGCTTCTGCTTTTGAACTAGGGTAAAAATCCTTAGGTAAAAATACAAGTTTGTTCATGAACAATTCATACATAAAGAAGGGAAGTAATGTCTTATTAAATAAGTGACACCAAATAATTTGTTCCATACAGATTTTTCTAGCAACATGGTTAACTCAGTGAAATTGCATTTCCTGACATTTAATGAGTAATTTCTGGTATATATGTTTAACCTGGAAAAACAGGAAATTCGCCTCTATAGGGAAAGCCAACAAAAGACCTGTGTGTTGCGACAAAGTTAAAACTACAGTAGAAACTTTAACATATTCATTTCCTGGTTTCTTGTTATATTAATTACACATTCTTTGCCTGCCATTAATTGAAGCCCAAGGCTTTCACAACAGGTGTGTGAAGTAAAGCTTATGTGTGTGTCAGACAGACACTCAATTAAATAGTGAGGTTTTTCAGAAATATTTAGTATACTTCAGCTCCCTTTTGCTGTAAAGCTACACTTTCAAAAATCACATCATAGGTTTTGAATTTAATTTCCCAAATGGCAGCTGGTTTTAAACACCGAGAGTGGGGGGGGAAAAAAGAAAAAAAAAGTTGAAGTTATTTTGTGAGAACAGTATGTGCTGCTTTTCTACAGTTTATGAATGCATCTGTGGTCAACCTGGTAATAGATCTTGTCTTTGTGCATAGCTGCCATTGTGTGCTTTGGAGATGGGGCAACAATAAGGGCAACATGCTTGGTAACAATAATGTAACTTCCTCTCTTACTACTTTTTTGTATCAAACTGCTCTCAGGCAGCAATGTATTTGTACCATACAGCATACAGGCTATAGCTTTTCCAAAATGAGGTTTGGTTATTGTTTTTGACTTCAGCATACAACATTGTGAAAACATTTTTAATCTGCCTGGTCCCTGGGTTTTATGGCAATTGCCATGTGGGACATCGAATGCGTATCACCAAATCCCCATGAAACTTCTCCCAGATTGTTTTCTCAGGGTGTTCTCTGTGTGCAGTAGCTTTGTGAGCTGTAAAATCACTGGTCCACAACAGGAAGAATGATTTGTGACTTTTGCTGTGCAACTATAAAGTACCTTCTCTTACATGAACAGCACATGCTTCTGGCATCACAGGCCCCAATTTGAGCAGGCAGACAATGTGGAATCTGCACTCATAGATGTCTCTGTGAATTAGAGAGAAGAGGTGAAAAATGCATCCTCAGCCCTCAGTAGCTAAAACAAGTGCACTGAAAAAAATGCTTGTGAGGCAGACACTGAACAGCCCTCAGTACATGAAAATGAATATAGCGCTCTCAGGAAATGGTACAAGAGACAAAAAGAAGCATTTATCTCCTTAAAGTATAACTTTAAGTGAAGCCTCTTTGCATTCCTCTGAGGAGTGACTGTGGTACATAAAGGCAGGCCACTCCTGGTGGTGCTGTGAAAACTTTTGGATTCTTGGCTGCATGAGCCACACCATCAGGCTGAGACTGTTACGTTGGCAGTTGTATGGCCAACTACCATGGAGAGAGGAGCTGCTGAAATGTTTTGGCCTTCCTTATTAATGTGGAACACTGTTTGTTCCTGTGTTTGTCCAGGCCCTTTCACTCTACAGATCTTCTGCTTCTGCTGGGAGCCAACAAATGAGGGATTTTCCCCTGTAGGTGCCAGGGGCAACTGTGTGAATTAGAGTGCTCACAAAAGGTGACTTTTGTATCTTTGTGTGCACTTAGGTAGTTGTTTGCGATTTCAGGAGACTGAACGTGTTGATGTACTCATTCTCAGGCCATCATATACATACTTTTAAATTAGAAAAGCATTTGTACCTGTTCAGCAAGTCAAAGAGTGGGGGTGAAGATTTTTCTTGAATATCTACAAATAAATCTAATTGTTATTTCTCCTTTTAAAAAAGTCAATTTACCTCAGTTTTCCCAAATAAAATGAAAGCACTGTAATTTTTTTTTGAAGTAGATATGCTTGAATTAAAGAAATGAGATTCAGTAAAAGGAAGATATGAAGAGGTTATAACTGTAGAGTAACCCCAGATATTTTGTGTATTGAAAACTGAAAAGTTATGCATCTGGAATGAAAAAAAGTTAGTATCGGTACACAAGTTGATGTATTAGGTAGGAGACAACCACTCATGATTTCATTAAGCTCATTAGAATTCCCCTAAGAATTGTAATTCCATACATTAAGCTGTATTAATGGGTCTATCACTTTTTCTGCATTCTTCCATGTTCATTGGCTGGAAAAGAAAGATTTATTAAATTTTTAGTAGTAAAATTATTTTCAAAGGACATATAGCAGGAAAAATAGTAACACACAAGTGATTAAAACCAGGCAAGGCTCAGTGCAGAAAACAGACCTGGAGGAGACATGCAAATACCTCCTCAAATGAGTATTAGGAATGAGTATTAGGGGGATTAGGAATCAGTTGCTGATTACCCTCAGGTGAGAGGGGTAAAAGACATTAATCAGCACTTGTTCTGGAATGCTGTAGTGGTGACAAGCCGAATTCAAGCCACTTTCCATGACTTCGACAGAACTGTCCCCACTGCACTTACCAACAAGTTTGGTCCTGTGAGCTCTTGAGCAGGGAAAGGGTAGGAAGGTGCACAGAAGCCAGAGATGGAGATTTGCATATGCAAAATAAGTCAGGGTAAAAATGCTTTTCCTGAATTCATCAGGGGTCCATTCTGTTCCCGGTGACTCCTCTGCTGAGACATGCCTTTGCTTCTTGTGCATGGAGAAAGTTTCCTAAAACATCGTGATGGTGAGGCATGGTTGGCCATATAAAAAGTTTGTACTGCAAATAGTCCGAGGCAGGGTTATCATTGCAATTTTAACTTTAAGCCTTGTGGATCCAAGTTTGATCTTCTGTCTGCACATGCCACAACTGGGATGAGATGCTCTCTTTTCCCTCCTTCTGTTCCTTTGTTCTCCTTCTCTTCTTTGTTACCATAAAAGCTACTGCAGCATATGCATATCAAAAACCTGAAAGTTGTCTGGTACTTAGATCAAGGAATGGATTCAAATTCACTGCCTCGGGATATGTGTCAAGTCACTGTGCTTATCTTGCTCTTATATTACTGACTTTCTATTTTTCTCTGGGAGTAGATTTCTGCTCTTACTTATGGGCGTTCAAACCATGAGCAAAAGAAGTCAGTGGAGAATAGCACATCCGTGCTGAAATTGAGTAGGGTTCTCTCTTTATTTTGAGCTGCAAGGGGAGGAAAAAAGGAAACTGGAAGTCCCGGGAGAGAAGAATGAAACTGGCTTGATGTCTGCCTTGTAGCAGTAATCCATCATTACTCTAATGGTTATTATTTCTATTTGCAATTATATATGAGGAATTCTGTATATTTCTTTAAATTACTACTGAAACAAACAATAGCATGAAAAGCACAGCCTACTGTGTGGAGGGAGCATGCTAATGCTAATATTTTCCCGAAAGTTAATTTTTCTGCCTAAATGTAACTACATTATGTGCCTTCCAGTATTTATTCCTGAAGTCTACAGAACTGTATTTTTAGACTCTTTCTCTGGAGTTAGTTTGGTAAGTTTTCAGAACCTCTTTGGAAAATCTAACAAGACAGAATAAGGTAGAATCCAGCAGACCTTTCGGAACAGAAATGAATGCTCTGAAAATCCTTCTACCAACTCAGCAAAACATCTTGGCTCTCAAAATATTTAATCAGACATATTGCATGCAGAGGGGATATACATGTCTGTGTTTACACTGTGATTCAGGTCTGGTTAAGGCAGTGGGTAGGCAGCTGTTTTTTACATAGTCTGTATTTTTTTAATATATATATACATGTCCTTATGTGTGTATGTTTTGGAAGATTCGACCTGTATCTGCTTGTAAGTCTAGGAGATTATTTTTTCAAAGTGGGTTTATTTTTAATGGGTGCTTTTATGCTTATGTATATAAACAAGTGGGAAGCATTAAGAAGAAAAAACCAATAAAAGTTATTACTAATGTGGAATTCAGGTTTCATGAGATGTTGCAGTGGTACTTTGTAAAAGGCCAGATTCTAGATTTGGAGAGTAAACTCACACAGCACTGCCCTAGGCTTCAGAAGTTCCTTTGAAAGCTGCAGGTATACTCACCTGTATGGATTTGCCAGAATTAGGATCAAAAGTACTGGCTTTGGGATCTGAAGCCAGTTAATGAACCCTTGCTTCTACAGTGAGGTACCTATCCATGTGGACCCTGTTAGTGTCACTGTGTTGGTGGAGCAGCTTGAAGGTCTGAGCATGGCACTTCTTTGGGCAGTGCAGATGTGCATTTCAGCTTTGATGGAACAAACACTGCTGCAGTGACAATGCCAGCTTGGCTTTAGGGTTGTTGCAAGGTCTGTCCTGCAAGCTGAGAGTCAACTTCTCCTTTAACCATGATATGTACAGTGCACTCTCCCTTGACATCAATACTTTTTGGATGCTGAGTGAAGATACAGTGGATTCAAATGTAGATCAGTTAGTAATTTTGGGTATAAAATAAAACATGTGAGACAGAAGACATACAACAAAACACAGCACATTCTAGAAAATGAGATAAGAGTGAAAAGTCTGGAGTTAAAAGCCAGGAGACTTCTGACCCTGCCATGATCTCTCTGTGAGACCTTATACAACTCCTGTTACCCTTCTGCCTCTGTTTCCTCATTTATAAATCATTTCCTGCTCTGTGTCACGTGAACCAGATCATGCTTGGGCAGTTTTGATCATTAAACACTCTTAAAAAGGCTAAGTAGTATTATATAATAATACTTTTTTCCCTGGTGTGGTGAAACCTGTGTCTGTTCTCTGACTTGACAGCAGGAAGAAAGGCTCACTCTGAATAGACCAAAGTGCATGAGGGATTGATTAAAAAAAAAGGGAGTGAAGGAGGGAGGAGAAAGGCAAGTCAATGGGGAGAGGCAGGCGGTGGAGAAATGTCGATTAATTGACACATCTTAACCCAGTGGAAAGCTGAATCTGATCTCAAGTGAGGTAACATGATGCTCACATACAGCAGGGAATCCTAAAAGCAGTTAATTTCAAGAATTATCCTAAGACTTGAATAGCAGAGAAGCAGCAGGAGGGAGCAGATCCCAGTATGTTGAGGCTTACTCACAAACTGAACTGCTGTTGCAAAAATGGACCAGATCTTCTGAGTGGAAGATGCTCTTTAAAGCAAATGTGCACCTTCCCAGGCAAGTTGTGCAGTTCTTTGTTCCACCAGATCCCACAGCTGAACAACAGCCAGGTATACAAGTTGTTGGTTGTATGTGCAGGCTGGCCCTATGGAGCTACATCAGACTCTAACATGCTAAGGCTTTGTGCCACACACCGTCTCATGTCAGAAACAGCATAAGCTCTCTTCAGCATATTTTAGAGGAAAATATGATCTGTATTAATGTAAGAATTGCTAAAATAATTTAAATGTAATAAATAAGAAGATGCCTTGAGGCAGATTCATTCCTTTTAGTTTAAAACGATGGGAGCATTTGCTGAGAAATACATGGCCAGGCCTAGCTGTACACATCTCAGACTGGAGACAGAAAGACACATACACACACACGCACACTTCCTATACATGACAATGCAACAATTTAAGATACATGACCGAGGGTGGAAGGGGCTACAATCGCCGAGCAGACGAGCTC
>VZTY01029314.1:0-42953 GCA_013400935.1 Turnix velox
GGTCCCTCTGGATGGCATCCAACAATGTGTGTCTGTGTCTGTCTTTTTTCCAAGTATCCCAGATTCTTAGTGGGAACTATAGAATTAAAAAAACCAATCATTAGATTGAAATCCTCAATGTAGATATTGACTGTTTGTAGAGACAGAGCTTTAAATGTGCTACAGTGAAAATAAGCTCAAGTTTAGGAATGGTTTCTGTTGCTTATCTTCCTATATTGTTAGAAGCAACTTGCTCCCCACTGCACTTAAATACTATGTATTGCAGTAGCAGCAACTCCAAGGTCTTTCTGGAAGTGCGAATGTTATCCATGAGATAATAAAAAGGACATTAGGCTGTATTCCTTTGCTATTTTTTGCATTTTCTTCTTTGTTTTAGATAAGTATTGCCAAAAAGATGGGCAGTTGTCTGTTTTCAAATACCTGATGCCAATTGCAAAAATAACTATGCATTCACTTCTGTTGCAGTTAGATCAGTAACAGCATTGCTTTGAACAGTTTGCCTCTTTGAAAAGAATATTCACAGAATCAGAAAAACAGATATATATGTACAAAAATTTGTGATTTGTTTTTGAGAAAGTGTGTGGGGTTTTTTTTTCTTTTATCTTTTTAACTCACATTGTTTTCGTGGAGATTATTTGGATTTCTCAGAGTAAAGAACAGACCATGCTTTTATTCTATTTGGAGCCTGGCTAGTAGTAAGAACAGCATTTTTGATGTTAAGCTTTCAAATTGTTCCTGTTAGTTTTGATTATTCATATAATAACCATTAGTATATACAGCTTTTTTTCATTAACAAAAGAACTTCAAAACAAGAAAATATCAGAAATTTATTTCCTGAAAAATTATATTAGAATTACTTTTAACAACCACTTTGCTTTTTTTTTTCTTTGCTTACATTTTGCAGAAAGAAACAAAATCAAAAATCCTACTAACAAATCAAATGTTCCGAGGCATGTAGTTGAAGTCTTAAGAGCATAAGTAGTCTTTAGGAGAAGTGTAGTGTTCATTACCAAAGATCAAAATCACAGACAAAAATCTAAAAATTGTTGGAGTTTTTGTTTCCCAGTTTTGTCAAGTGTGTTTTGTAGGGCTTCTGCTTTTAAAGATCAAAGTTTACCTCTAAGTTCTACTGTGGCTCTGTTTATGCTTTTGTATAGTTTCTCTTAATTTCCACAAACACACTGTAATCCTCTACATCACTCCTGTAGTGGATGAACAATTAGTAAGATAAATCAAAACCCTCATTTAGAGGCTCAGTTAGATTGAGAGTGCATTGGAAGACACAAAGTCTTCATTTCTCTGGAGTGAGAACATTGTAGGTGTACTGGTTAAACAAAGGTGTGGTATGTTTTTTCCCAAACAAGTGAAGTTTTTCTGGTGTTAATCAGTCCATACCTTCCTAAATACCTTAGTTACTTTAGATATCGTGGAACTAGTTAAAATCTGATATGCTTGTCAGGGAAGAGGTAGTGTATGAGGTCTTGAAATCATTATGTAGACAAAAAATGCAGATGCTTCAGTTCCATAAATCTGCAGAGTAGTGAGATGGCATCCCATTCATTTTTTTACCATATATCATAGACTGGAAATGTGAGCTTTGGCTGATACTGCTGGGAAGCAGAGTGCTGCAGGCAGTTGTAATTCCCATCCTGTAAAAATACTGATACTTAAAGTCTCTGGAGTCCAGACTGGCATACAAAAAAGCCAAAATACTGAGTTTGGACATCAGTTCTGTTTTCAAAGTTAATTTTCTGCCAAACATTTCTAGTTGTTCTCTGGATACTTTTATGATTTCTTGCTTTTTAGATATGGGCAAGGCAAAGGTACTTTAGAGTTGCTTGCAGGCTATTTCCTGAAATACTATTTTCTAGTAAGCAGACAGTGGAATGCAGTGCCAGTGTTTTTCTGGGGTTCAACTTGAACAAAAGACTTCTGAGGACAATAATATCAAATTGATTTAAATTAGAAAAAGATTTTAATCCACATACTCATAAATTTGCTTGCTCCAAAATCAGTTCAGCTCTCCTCATTGATTTTTCTGCCTCACAAAATACAGCTTCTTTTTTCATGTTACTTATTATTTAAAAATGAGATTTTCAAGTTTTAGCAGCATTAACAGTATGATGTTGTTGAAAGGTATTTCAGCACGATGTGTCTGCAGACTCTTATTCCAGTCCCTTCATTGACCATATCTTGGTAGCATCAAGTTTCTCTGCAGTACTAGTAACCATTACACTCATGTTTCCAGCAGAGAAGAATCATGACAGAAAGTAAATTTATTTGTGAAATAAGAATTCTTTTTGTGTGTGTATGGTTTTAAAGAGTCATAAAGCCTAGAGAGTAAGTGAACATGAGCGTGACTCCATCTACTGTAAAAGACATTCTGTTTTATATATTTTCAGGGAGTATGGAGTGTCACAGGAAGGAAATGGCATATTGCTAAAAAGTTGCTCTAATTCAGCTCAGGATTCTTGTGAGAAATTCTTGTACTATTACATCATCCAGTTCTGGGTTTTGCAGTTTGCAGTATTATTCATTTTTTCAATGCCACTTTTGTTAACATCAGTAACCACCTTAAAATAAATACAGGCTTTCATCAGTGTGACCAGTGCACATCTGACAGAATGATGCTTTAGTACCATGTTTTGTCATACTGCATTATGTGAGGACATATGAATTTGACAAAATTGTTTTTCCTTTTAGAAAAGTTTGCTGATTTTTAAACATTACATTTCACTGGCTCACATGAAATCTGAAAAAGAAAAAAAAGTCTTAGCTGTATCCACTCCAATAAATTTAAATTAGAACAAAGTTTTAATTCATGTACTTGTAAGTTTTGTAGGTCCAAAATAATTTCATTGATTTTTCTCTCCTCATTGATTTTTGTTTCAAACAACAAGTAACAGTTCAGTAGAGGGAAAGAATAATGCCCATACAAAAATACAAGAGCAGTGAAAAAAAGGTAATTCAATAGTTAATTCAATTATATGACAATATTCATTTTTCTACAATATTGTTTTCTTTTGACTAAGTTACTACTTTTCTTGTTCTATAATGTGAAAGGAGAGCCTGAGAGATATTTTATTTTTATGAGTACTGACTTAAGGTCCACAAGGACTTCAACAAAACACTTATTTTCAGGTATAATAGCAAACTCATTCTGTATAACTATCTAAAGCGTGAAAAATTATAAAGATTTAGTTTTCATCATGGAGTTAGAGAAATGTATACCTAACATGAACTATTTCCGTTACTGAAGGAACTCTTACACTTCTCTTTTTTTCCTTAGGAAGGTGTTTGTAGATGATACAGTAGTTAAGAGTAAGATAAAAAACTATAACCATTCTTATAGACTTTAATTGAACTCTGCAGACTAATAAATAGAATGTCAGATGGAATTTATCTGTGCATTTATTTTCTTCTATCTGCAACCGTCAGAAATAGTGTTTTTCTTTTGCAAATGTAGACTTTAGATTTTTTGTTCTGCATTTTAATGCATTTTGTACAAAGCAATCCCATAGACCAATATTGATTTGTTTCTGCCTTTTATTTTCTATTCCTCTTGTTAAAACTATCTGTCTTTACTGTTCTTGCTGACTCTTTGTTCCTCCTGAACCACACGTACTCAATTTGCACACATTCATTTCAGTTACTGAATATGGCTCTGTGATCTTGATCAACTACAAAAAATGGTTATCCATTTGTGACTTTGCCTCTTATTTTTAGATTGTCTGTCATTATCTCATTTCAGCCAGAGATTTCCATGCTAGAAGTCAAGTAGTTTGTTTCATTAAGGGTATGCATTCATTTTTGCTCTAAACTGATACCTTTCTCTTACTGCTTTTAACATTTCCTTCTATCTCTTTTCTGCTGGAGTGTAGTTCCACGTTTCCATTAGTACCTGCTGCCATGTATTTCAGTTGTGGGGAAAGTGAGGGGGAAGAATATTGATATGACTATGAGCAGCTAATTACAAAATCAACATTAAGCCAGAACTTCTTAAACTCATCAGTAAACCTGAAGTGTGAAATTATCAATGCAGAGAGATGCTTCTTTTGTTGTTTACAGAATTTGGGTTCTGTTTCTCTGATTGTATATAAGATTTAAGAATAAGGATTACTTGATGGATGTAGTGTAAAAATTACATTGTGGTGATGTAACCAAATGTTTAAGTCTGCAGAAAACACATAATACTATTTTTTTTACAGGGTACTCCTGAGCTTCTTGTGCTACATACAAGAAGAGTGTTGTGTGCAATTCTCTTGAGTTTTGTTTGTTAATTACCATGTAGTTATATTTTGAAAATGACTGCTCAGCACATAAAATCAGATAATCTTCTATATAACATGAAAATTTTCATTTCCAAACATTTTAGTTTTAGTGCACAGTGTATTATGCCTCTTCATTTTGTAAGTAAAATACTTCAGTTTCAGGGCAGAAATGCATCTTTATCTGAATATTATATTTATGCATAACTAGTTTCTATTCAACATTTTTATAGATTACATTTTAGTTTGCAGGGTCATGGTATTTAGAATACATTTATAGAAAGTACAAACTGAGTTTCCAAGGTGTTGAAAAAGTTTTTCAAAATACAGTAAGCTCTTTTGCTTTCCGTTATGTGGCTTATAATAATCATTTTATGCTGATTTAATGTCTTCCTTGAGAATACATCCAAGGACATCTTTGATTAGATTGATCAGAGATAATGAATATGTATATGCATTGGACTAAATTGTAGGTTGCATTTAAAAATAAACTGTCCTGTGTGTATCATATTATGGTAGAATGCAGTGAAATAATGGGGCCATCCATTCTAAATGTGAGATTAAGGAACTTTTGCATAATTCTATTTAAAGTTATTGTAGAAATAAACCCTATAACTTAGCAATCATATAATTCATTCTGAAATTGAAAAATTATCAACATGCTACTGAGGTATATTTGTTCTTGTCCTTTTTCCCCTTCAGTGCCAGTTAAAAGTTGAAAGCTTCGTATCATTCAAAGATGAGCTTTTAGAGGAAATACAGCTGGACATTGGGGGACAGATGTTTTAAATACGAGTTGAATAAAACATGTCGGTCTGCTCTGTCAACTTGTTGCTGGCTGATATATACTATTTAGAGTTTTTGCTGAAATTAGGTGAAGCTAAATGTAGAAATGCCTCTGAGGGAATATTCTGCTTCTAGACAATATCTTAGCAATTTAAGAACTTTTCTAACAGTGTGCCTGGTATGGTGGAGTGTGAGATCTTAATCCTATGTGTTAAACTGACAGTTACTGCAGTTTAACCAAAAGAGCTGTTTTTCTTTTCTAATATCATTGTTCATCCCACTTCAAAATATTTGAAGTAATATGGGAGCTCTTATACTGACAGGTGGTATTGTGAAACAATTATCAGATTTTCACACAGGCTTTGTTTGGCTCTGTTTGGCTTTCTACCTGTCATTCCTAAAACCAAGTATGACTTCAAAGACTTAGTCATTAAAAAATATTAAAAATATAAATTCTCCAGCACAAATTAAGGCTCATTACACAATTTATTGATTAATTATAAAGGGCACTTTTTAAACAAATTCTACCATGAGCAATATTTCTTTGACTTTTAATGAAGCTTGACTTGATGATATTTATTGAGCATGTCTCTGAAGGATGAACAGGCTGTTTTGTTACTTCAGGACTGACAGAAAAAAGATTATGAAAATTTCTGTTTATTAAATAAATTGTTTAAGATGCAGAACATAGAAATTGGACTTGCTTAGAAGAGATTAAGTTTTCATTTCAGAGTGAAGTCTCATTGAGTATAGTTTAAGCAGACATTAAAACCTGAAATGGAAAATTAAAATGCCAGTTGATCAAGAACAATTCCACAGCTATGAAATGCTGTAATATATAAAAATTATAAATATTTTGCATTGATCAGTTCTTTGCGTAGTATGTTATTTCATGAAATTAAACAATATTGCATTAATTATTTGAATATTTTGTGATTGGTATTTTTGAAGGTAACTTCACATTTATTTCAGATCACTACTGAATTGTTATTGCAAAAATAGACTGTAATGTTTCACACAGATTATAATGAACTGAGATTTTTACAGTAAGCATTCATAAAATAATAAACATTAATAATGTTTCACACCCAGTGAGACATAAGAAAGCATACAAATGTTTAAAGAATTAATATTGTATTTCTTTTGGTGAGATTACATACCAAGGATAATGATTTTTTGGTAGAAATTTGGACAGCAGTTGTCATAAAAATTCACTTAGATTGTAGAGCTTATAAATTCTTTATTGTAGCTAAGGTAGGCAATGCTACAGGATCAGAAAGAATGAACAAAAAAAACTTGTGTGTGTGAGAAAGAGAAAATTATTGGCAAATAAGTATCTTGATTAGAAGATAATGCTTTTGGAGGACTTGGGGAAATCTGTTTTTTTGTTTTCAACTTAAACTGTCTGATAAGCATGTGATAATTGCTAGCATAAACCAGCGTAATGTTTTTATCACTATGCAACACAAGGCAGAGCCATCTTTGTAAATTTTGTGAAGTCTGATAACAAAAGGCACATACTCTATTAGATACAGAATCCTACATCTACTAGCTTCCTCCAAGTTATTATATTGCAAATATATATTTGAACTAAGAATTCCACTAGAAATCGGTATTGTTTATAATTTCCATACAATGTTTTAGCAAACTTTCTTATCTTTAAAAGGGAAATGTTGTTTAGAGTATTCAGTAATATTTATCTTCATTAATTTTTTCTGCCTTGGGATGTTTGTAGCTGTATGTGCAATAGAATATTTGAAATATCAGTATCAGCAGTGCTTTTACACAGTTTTGTGCAGACTTTATTTGTTGCAGCACTCACTTAGTCAAAGGCAGTATACCTGGTCTACACATTGTTGAAAGAAAAAAAATTAAAAGTATTTCTAAATTACTGTCATTTATGGAGTGCATATGAGCATGTATTTATTACAGCACTTTTACAGAGCATTGCTTTTGCATTAATGTGTTTGACTTCGTACTTGATAGTCATTGGACTGGTTATTTATTTAAAAGCCTCTATACACAATGTACTAAACTGATTTATATTTTTAAATATGATGATAAAGGCTCAACTTCTTCAAATACAGGGTAGCTTCATGATAGTAAAAAATTCTTGCTAGCTAACTGAACAGAAAGGACCTTCCTGTACTGGCCAAATGGACTAGCACTTGGGTTCTCTGTTCTCATTCTCTTCTGTTACAGAGATGCATCTCGGTTCTTCAATTCCATCTTCTTGTGTAATGACTTAGAAGATATAATGTCTGTCTCAATCAGTTTTACAATGGCCTTCTACTGATTAATGAAATCTGATGTTCTGATTAATTATCCCTTAAATTACACTTCATATATTGAGTTATGCTTATAACACAAAGTGTGACAAAGTGTAAAATACAAATGATATTTCTATAATAGCATATAAAGGCTGTATGATTGTGGTTTTCCTAAGCCAGAGATGAGGAAAACTCTCTGTGTTCAGGAAGGACAATGCCATATGTTGAACTTGAATGCTTGTATTGCATATGCATCAATAAAGTTGAATACACAGATTGTGTTCTGCTGAAATTGGTGTTTAGAGCTTCTTGCATTACTGGTTTTGCAGATTTTACGTCTTCAGCAATACATCTATTACGAGACTATTTGTAAGAAGGTTAAATGTGTGCAAGCATGACAGAAACTATTTAGTAATGAGCATTTATTTAGAGCAGAACCACTACATCCTTTTACTTAGTTTTTGACATTATTCTGTGAAACTTGTAGTGCTTTTATTAGAGGACATGCCTTCATAGTTTTCAGACAGTGGAATAATTTACCAGTTTTGGGGAGTGTAACCTCACGCTTACTGTATTAGAAGCCAACCTATAGCTTTAACTGTTCTTTTGGTCTCTTCTGAATAATTTGCAGTTCTAATGCATCCTTCAGAGACTAAGGGACCAAAGCTTAATTCAGTGTAAATACATAAATAAATATTTTATGTCATCATATGCTGCGTTACTTGTGTTCCTTTCTTGGAAATTCCTAAAAATTTATTTTCTCTTTGACTAATAACACTCAGCCAGTATTGTTCTGGATGGTATATTCAAAATATCACTGAAGTGAGTGTAGTAATGGTCAGTTTTTTGGTCCTTAATTTTTGTGTGTGAAGTTAAGATTGTTTTTCTACTTTGCATGTCACTTTTGAGTTCTTGGCTGATTTGACATACTTCTACACAGCCATTAAGTTTTGAGACCCTTCTGTCCTTCTTTGCTATGATGCACATCCCTTTTGTCTGACAACTGTCATCCAAAAACCAGAATTCTCAGCACCTATATCTGCTTTCATTTTCTACTTGCCTCATCGCGTATCCCTGTATTATGCTATGATATCTCTCCATTATGAGAATGGATAGGTTCTTTCCCTCTTTCCTTTTAATTCATTTATTTTTCTATGCAAGGACATTTCTTTTTTTTTCTGTAGCAGTTTTTTTTCTTATTGTTTGGAAAGGACACTATTGAGAATGATTCAGAAAGGAGTCAGTGAAGGCTCTTTGTACTCTTCTAATTGGAGCATAACCTTTCACAGTCTCCTTCATATAACATGTTCAGAGTATTTTCTTTACCATTTCATCATTGAGTCTTCAAATTTTAATTTAGTAGCTTATTAGACAATAATTTAGAATGTTTTTAGAACTACATGCTATATTCTTTTTATCATTTACAATGTAGTACAACTTCTAATCTGACCACTGTACTACATTGCATAGAAGTCTGTAGTCAGTTTGTTTTAATATATCTTACATGATTATTACCTTGTTATCATAACAGTGTAGATACAGTTATAATGTAAAAATTTAACAGATTTTCTTTATAATTTCTGCACAGAAATCTTGCAGTCTTTCCTTTAAGATTTGTCTATATTTTTGTAAGCTAATCTTTTCTGATAATTCTACTGCTAATACATTCTACAAAAACTGTCTAAGAGGCAACATAGGAAACAAAATACTGTATGACATGAAAGTATGCTTAGATGAAAAAAGTTAACTTCTCTGTCTCAGTACTGAGAAAAAGTACAGAAATGGTCCTCTGTTATACCACAAAACTTACAAAATAAAAATTTTCTATTTCATGTGCTTTTATGCATGAGGGTAAATACTTTTTTTATAACATGCAGAATAAATTTAAAAATACCTTTTCTTTTTTTATATCCAATAATTATTATTTTTCAGTTTTTGAATGAAATTGTACTGATTTATTTTTTTTATATGCTGTACAAGTAATTTGTTAAAATAGGACAGACACTTGTTTGGCTTATGGTCTTATTTCTGTAGCTCCTAATTATGTTAATACCTCTGTATGTAGCATAGAATTTGGAATATTGTGTTTTTCCTAACATTCATCTGCCATACCAACACTTCTTTAAACAGTATTTTCACATATAAGGTTGTTCATTTACCCTGACAACCAGATTTGTTTCCAGAAAATATACAAACTCTTTATAATCTTTATTTCAGATTCCATGCATTAACTTCCACATGTTTACATGGAGTTTCATATTTGTCATCCAATTAAATGCCTTTGTATTGGCATGTATATTCTTCCTTACAGCTCTCATCTTGAAGGACTGGGAGATGTCAAAACATTGAAAATTATTCCTGGATAATTTTTATACTCTATTTGCACAGCTAAATAAGGAAGACTGAAGCCTGAGTTCCTAATAATAATCAGTGTCACTTTCACGAATGACATTTGTATCCAGGTACTGAAAAAATTTTTCAGTGTAGGTAAGGGATAGGTTATATCAAAACATGATGCAATATAGTATGTACTTCTTCAGTACATTGAATTTCCTCAAGAAAGTATGGGAATGATGACACACCAAAAACTAAATCCATGAGAAAACATGGGTTTAAGTCTGGAGCACCTCTCCTACAATTACAAGCCAAGAGAATATTCACAGGATGTGGTCAGTCTTCAAAAGTCAATAGAAACAAATCCCAGTGAGGTTATAAAAACATTGCAATGTTACAAACAGAAAGGATGATGAGGAATATAAACAGAAACATAATAGTGATAGTTCAAGAACAAGAGCCTTTTTTGGTAAGAAAGGGATAGTTTTCAAGTGACTTCAAACTAATTATTAAGTAGGTTTAATTTACTTTTTGAATAGGATGGCTTTCAGAAGTATTAGGTTTCACATCATATGGCATTCCAGAAATGGGAAAGGAAGCCACATAATTCAAAGAGCTAAGATGCAATAGCAGTGATAGGGGAGAGAATGAATCCATAAGGAGATCTTATGGTTAAGTTATTACAATATTGAACACCAATTTAAATACCTGAAAATGACACATATACTATAGTGTATTGGTGGTTCTGAAATGTAAGGAATTGTCATTCTTGGTCTGGAATAATAGTTGTGAGCCCCAGTGAAAGATCCTGAAGAAAGAAGTAAAATACTCTTGGCCAGAGAGCAATATTCTGATTGCTGTATGTATTATTTAATAAAGGCACACCCCAAATACGTGAACCTCCAACTAAGAAAAGGTTATGGACAAAAATAACACCAAGAGTCATCATAGTGAACTGCTGAGGTTACTTAAAAAAAGGGAGGGGGGAGGGAGAGCAGAACCTTGTGTCTTTGGCTGTATCTGTCTGGATACAGTTGGAGCAAGGCTGAGTGTGTCCTTGGGCATTGAAGCATGCATGGTACTGCTACTGAACTGGTAGTTTTTTCTTCAACAGAGCATTCTGTTCCATTGTCAGCTGCTCCAGAGCAATTTAGGGCATGGCTTAGCTGTCAGGACATTGCAAGGATTTTGTCCAGTAGTCAATTTAAATATGATGTCTTGTTTTTGTGGCTGAGAATAATTAACTTGCATACAAAGAAGGCTGGTCCTTGCCAGCTGATCTTGATGACCAAGAGTAGTTCACTAATTCAGACTATAGTGTTCATATTTCAAAATTCTGTCTAACAGAGATTGTTTTATCTGTCAGCTTTGAAGCAATGGTAGATATATATGCAGTTACATAAATTCTTTTCCTTTGGTCTGGTTTATGATGGTACATGTAGCAGAAAAAGATTTTCTTCGCTTTGTCAGCTCTTTCCATGGCTAATAGAATATTTGTGGACAGGCTGGGCAGAGAGTGGCTTGAGTGCCATCCTGGAGAGAAGGATTTGGGGGTGTTAGTGGATGAAAAACTCAACGTGAGCAGGCATTGTGTACTTGCAACCCAGAAGGCCAATCAAATCCCAAGGTGCATCAAGAAAAGTGTGATCAGCAGTTCAAGAGAGGTGATTTTGCCCCTCTGCTTTGCTCCAGTGAGGACCCACCTGGAGTACTGTGTCCAGTGCTGGAGCCCTCAACATAAGCAGGACAAACTGGCAAAAAAGATCGGATCTAATGAGGTGCACAATGTCTGAGAGTTCTTTCCTATGTTACCTGTTAATTAACCCTTTGAATGTGACATACTGAGTATTTCTGAAATGTAAACAATCTGAATTAGGAACAATCATTGTTACCCTTTTTCACCTGATACTTTAGAGGTTTTTCAGCATGTTTTACATTTTGTTTTTAGGAGGTGGATTCTGGATCTGTAGTGTTTGTCTTTGACATAATACTGTCTAAATATGTAAAATGTATGTAGATAAAACCATTTCCTTGTGCACTGAAGGAACCAAAGTGCTGCAGATGACTTTTCTGCACACAGTTCCGTTGATCTGCAGCACACCACTTGTATGGCAGTAGAAGTGTCCATTCATAATTCTTCTTTAATACATCTTTCACTCAGAAGTGT
Organism: Turnix velox; assembly: GCA_013400935.1. NCBI lineage: Eukaryota > Metazoa > Chordata > Aves > Charadriiformes > Turnicidae > Turnix > Turnix velox. The sequence goes on from VZTY01029314.1 coordinate 11,826, forward strand.
AACCATAAGTAAAATACAATGTTTAACTTTCAGGCTATTAAGAAAGTCTCTTGATTACAAGGCAGTGCAGTCTTGTCTCCACTGATGTTTATTTTCATTTTTGTTTTATTAAACAAAGGAAAGTTAAAGTGTTCTTTGTTACACTCAGTAGCTCAAGAGAGGGGTTGTAGTAAAATATGTCATGAAGACTAATTCTGATCCTGTCTTTTGTTTTAATGTAATCCAAACATAAAGTTTGACAGAGCCCATCGCAAATTGAAGGAAAATGTAATTTGAAGTTACACCAACATAGATGTTTTTTAGAGTGGAATGATGTTAGGTTTGTTCATTGTCTTCTGCTCATTTTTGTCAGAGCAATTTTTTCCATTGTCCACCTGAACTGTTTTTCCCACCATCTGTGTATCTTTGGAGTGCTTCCTTTTCTGTGTGGTATCTTTGGATTCTGTGTGGAAACTGCTTACTGGAGCATTTGCCTCTTAGATATGTGTTTTGTCATTTTCAGAGGAACTTGCAGTATCCATTGGCATAGTCTCATTTCGGGGTTTTCACCACGTGAAAATCAGGTTGTACTAGTTATTAAAATGATCCTCCTTAATTATCTTAGTGATACATAGGATCCTTTTTCAAGCTTTTGCCTTGATTAACAGTTTTTAATTTACATGGATTGAGGGAACTTAACAAAGCGCTTTTTGAAAAAAAAAATGATCTTACTTCAGCAGAGTAACTTCTGTAATTGTGCAAAATGAAGTTTGTCCATTTTCTAATGGTTTTGATTTGAAGTAGACAATTACGTTTTTAGACCTTTTCAGAATCACATTCAAGGAGTTCTAATGTTTTTTCGTGCCCACCTAGACTTCAAAAATCATATTACTACCTATTCTGTTGTAACTACAGTTTCTCCAAAGATAAAAAAGACATGCTGCTTCCCATCTGTCCAGTGCTCTTCTGTGAAAATGAGCTTAAGAAAATCTTTCCCTTGTTACAACAGATAGTGTCTATGCTGGCATCAGATTCCTAACATTTTAAAAGCTAGCTGAAACAGAATGCAGAATGTGTTCATTCTGCTTGTTCATTAAAAGGAACCTGAAATCATTCACTGCTCTACCAGTGAGAGCTTCTGAGTTTTTCAGTCTATGTCATACTGTAATAATATCTGTAATCTAAACACTGATTTTCAGACCTTGTCTTTACTGGAGACATAACAATCTAAATAACACTAAGATTATTCATAACACTGAAATTGTTTGCCTCATTTTTCCCAATAACTTGTCAAGTTGTTCATCAGATTCTGAAGATGAAGAATCATTAGCATATGTAATCTCTTCCAAACACAAGCTCTTCAGTCCTAAAAATAATACAGGTGTAATTTAAAGCTATACTACATATATCACTACTTATAGGAGTTCATTTGGGGCATTTGAGACAGCTGGCATGGCTTCACCAAGGGCAACTGCTGCATTACCAAACTACTGACTTTCTACAGTGGGGTAGCTACATCAGTGCGCATTGGAATATCTAATATCTAATGGATATTGTCTATCTGTACTTCTGCAAGGCCTTTGACACATCCCCCACAATATCCTTCTCTCTACGTCGTGTTCAGAGTCACACTATTCCCTTCTACTCTCCTCTAAATAAACTATACTAACGCCTATAAGTGGTGTAATAGGTGAATAAGAAGAGATCTAAGTGTCTTCTCATAAGACTCTGAGCTATGGCAGAGGAATTCTATACTCTGAAGCATTACTATTTTGTGGAAAACGTTCTCTCCCCTAAAGCTCTCACCTGTTTACTTTTAAACTATATAAAACTTAGTGCCATTTCTAGTGTGGTGTGTAATAGGGGCACTGAATGAGAAATGTTGTAAGAGGAACTTAAATTATATGGAATTGGAAATTATATTTTATGATTTTTTTTAGCCTGAAACATGTATCTTGGTCTAGGCTTCCTTTTCTTTTGATTTTCAGTGGCTTGTGAACACATATTATATTCCAATAAGAAACACATCGTGCTGGTTTGTTCTCAGTCAAGGCAGTGAAATATGTTTGTGTCAGGAGAACAATTTCCAACAGATCAGGAAGATTTTTAGGCCACCTTACTGATGCTTATTTATATGTACAATATCATATTGGAAGAAATTCAGGAGAAGCTCAAGCTCTAAGAGCATTTCTTTGACCATATTTCCTTTGCTTCATTTTCTCTATTGTTTATATATTTGCTTGTTACTATTTTGAAGATGTGGGTTTAAAAAAAAAAAAAATTACAATACAGCATCTCTCTCTGCTTCAGTAGTGCAAGAATGTAAGCAGCTGAAATAAAGTAGTGCCAAATTCTGAGTAAGTCTCTTGTCTACTTTCCAGTACCTTGTGACCAGGATGTCTCTACTTGGCTAATCAGATTCCATGTAATTCTATTCTTTCTAAAGAAAAGTCTGAGCTTTGTTTTTTCTCTACCGATTCTTGAGTATAAAAAGTATACAAGCATTGGATGTTTGTGTTGTAAATCCACTTTTCATTCTTATTATTAAAAATGCAGTTGTGCACATATGTGTTGGAACTTAAAGAACATTTAGTAATTTATTCTTTATCCACTTAGTATAATTTATAAAAGCAATCTAGACTGACTTTAATATATAGCCTTTTAATATGATGTTTCATACTTTATGAAACAATATTAAATGTTTTTAGACCCATGTTGTAGCATTCTGGAAAGATCAAAGTGCTAGCTTAAACCACAATCTGTAAGATTTTGTTTCTGTTTATGGAATAAATTAAAACTCTCTAGAGTGTGGTTTGACCTAGGTCTGATTTATTGCTTTACTTGGCCTTGCGTCAGGATTGTTGTGGTTTTCCATTCCTGTTTCCATCATGTATTTTGATTTCAAATCCTTGAATAGCAGCTGCTCTTCATCTGAGTAGCAAAAACTTTCTCGGGTAGGTCTTCACTGTAACAGAGATATGAGGCTTTTTTGGTTTTTGAATTATTTATCTGTGGAGGATGGAAAAATGGTGCATTTGTCTATTATGATTTAGAATTCAAGTTTAACTGCTATAGTAGCTTATTATTTGGTGGAGACACTTACCTGTTCAAATCAGTACCTGAAGAATCTGTAATTAGAAATATGGTTGAAATTGCCTATTAATGTAGACATTTCCTACATGTTCAGCTTTAAGATATGTAGTCATCAGCTGATTTCAGTTTTTCACCTGATCATATTTTCACCATATCATATTTAAATAGTGATTATGAATGATTTTTCCTTCTTCCAAAGCTGTAAAAGGAAAAGCCTCTTCACTTAATTTGAAAAGTGTTTAAGCTTTTATACATTTATGTGTATTTGTATATATGTGTCTGAGCGAGTAAAAGTATCTGTAATAAATATGTAACAAGTACAATCATTCATTATTCTCTGATTTTGCACTGACATTTTTTATATTTTATGACAGTTTTATTGAATTTCTTAGGCAGGATGTTTATTGTAGGTATGTATTTTTTAACTAAAAAATTAGAAAAGTGTACAAGGAAAGGCTATCCTGGAATATAAATTTGTTTTACTTTCAAGGTAATCTTTCCTGTAATCCTGACTCACCTGTTGAGTTGGTTATATAAGAAGTTGCAAGGATTACGTGAGTTGCTTCACAGTGGGGGTGTATGGCATGAAGCTGTAGCAGATGCAGTTCTAGCATAAGTACCCCAAAATCATTTTAGTTCTAAATTGAATTAACAGTCATTTGTTTTAAACTTAATCTCTTAGGACAGTAGTTGTGGGATTTATTATCTGGTTTTGTTATTAAGTGTAGTGATTAACAGTCTGTAGTTAAACATACTCTTTAATGCAGAATGAACAGAACTCATTAGAAGAGTTCTGTTTTGGATTATGCCTTTAGCAGTGCTTATCCATTCAAACAACCCTTAAGATTTAATCTAAGTGGATAAATGCTGATGTTTGGGGGTTTGTTGACACAAACAGGACCAAGAGACTCTAAAGCATAGGTACCATTCCTTGACCCATTTTAAGAAAATATCTTTAACTGCTTATTCATTTAGTAATGGTACCTTGAACAGGGCAGTTGGACTAGGTGACCTCCTAAGGTCTCTTCAACCCCAACCATTCTGTGAAATACAGTCTGTGAAATATATAAATGTACAAAAGAAAATCTTATTACTAGAAATAAATGTATGATAAACATCTGAATCCAGCAGGTTTTGGCAGTTACACACTAATTACTTAAACCTGTGTATTTTGAATTTTTGATGTTAATTTTTTCTACCATAGAGATTTTAAATTGAGTCATGTATATTTTAGTGGGAGGGCTCATTTGAATATCATGTGCTTAGGTGAGTAAATATTTGAAAGACTGAGGACAATAATTAGTCACTGTAACTTCTTGTCAGTATTTTTCCTTCATTGCTGAGAAGCAGTGGCATTTCTCCTAGGCTTTATCACACATTTGTGCTTGTTGTTTCCATGGTGATTTTTTCTCTTGCATTGTGCTTCAGAGGAACCAGAGGATTCTAGGAGATTTTCTTTTGTTATTTGTTATTTATTTAAATGTGAAAAAAAACTAACTGTAAAAATTCTCATATTTTCTCAAATGTTATGTGCAAGTGTAGATTTTTAACTAATGCAGCTATATAATTTTGTCTTCCTACTTTTTTTAACAATAGTTCAGTTGTATTCCTATTTCATATTCAGCATATTTACAAAAAATTTCTTTATTTATTCTGCAGTATGCTTAAATTACATTTTATAGTATTAGAGTAACTTAAAACTGTTGAAGACAATCTGCAATGCTTATAGTCATCTTTAGTAATCTGATTTCCCTGAAGATCAAGCTAAGTGCAATATTGAGTTTGCACAGTAACTTTAAATATGTTTTTTTTTTAATGCAGTTCCGCCTACTGTTAAGAATTAAGAGTCACAGATACCTGTTGAAGTTTTATATTCCTAATAAATCATCTCTGGAATTTGCCTACAAATCAAAGAAATTCTCCTTCTGGGCTATTGCAAGGGCTTTTTGAACAACTATAGTAAGGTTTTTAATGATCCAGTATGGATGAGATTCAGTCCATTCTGAGAATAAACAGAATAATGGGTACTTTTTATTGATTTCTTCTCTTTCAGGAAGGTGAGACATAAGTGAGTTCAAGTGGGCAAGTTAGAATAGTAATTAACACTTCATCCTTCTGTAGAGAGAAACATAAGGAACACCTAAATTAAAGAACTGAAACTGAGGGTTTTTTCTCCCCAGAGGCTTAATGGTATAGTTTTGTGGTCCTCTGACATTAATTTAAATGTCTGCCAAAACGGTAGTCTTGCCCCGAGCCATGCATTTCAGTTCCGTGCATCAGCAATAGCATCTGTCCAGCTTTGCAGTAGGTCTCATCAGCTCACTCATCCATTTGATTTTTTTTTTTTAAGGGAGTTAGGAGGATTAGTTTTCAAGCTGATCACTGAGCTTATCTCATTCATTTTGTAACTGCTGGAATATTTCTCCTGGAATAACAGAGGTAGCTAAAATACCAGTTATGGGAGGGAGAAAGGACATGTATTCCCCATAGAGATGAATGAGTTACTGACCTGGCCTGTCTCTAGCTGTCCTTTCTGCTGGAAAGCTCTTTATTCTCAGAACCATGTAATGCTGTAAGCCCCTCCTCTCTAACTGCATGCAGTAGCAGAGGTAACACAAGCTTGTTGGCAGGAGTATATTAGAAAGAAACAAGTAGAAGATGAACCTCCTTATTCACAGTGAAATTATAGAGAATGGATTCTTTTCTGCTTGTTTGGTTCCCAGTCCTGTCATTTCAGGAGCTGACCATTCTGGGTCTGAATAGGAGCAATTGCCCTATCCCACCAGAGTATTCCTTCTGAAACAAAGTGTAGCAGGCAGGAAACTTTCTTCTCTTCCCTTTCAGATGTAATTTTTTCTGGAAAGCATAATACACTAAACATGCATGAATTTGAAAATTTCTACCATGTATTGTTGGGCAGCAATTGCACAGAGTCACCTAATAGAAGACACAGATGCAGTACCCATTCAGAGAGGTAATATTTGTAAAGTTTACTGATGCAGCAGAATGATTAAACCCATAAGGAGCCCAAAGCTTGCATTTGGAAGCCTGAATTTTCACATCTTGCTTCTGTGCATAGATAGTGCAGTGCTCTGTATTTTAGTTTCTGTTGGTAGCCATTAGGAGATCAATGGGAGTGGGGCCAAAGTGAGGGAAATTGTATATTTGTTAGTGGGAGTCATAGTTAAAACTGCAGGCTATTCCCGAAATTATGGAAAGTCCAACTTCTAAGTAATGTGGACTGACATTACTAGATCTGTTGTTTAGGTAGTATAACAAATACTTGTTACTGCAACTAATTACTAAAAGAGCCTGCTATGTGAGCATATAGAAGCTGCTGTAAGAAATTTTAACTTGTCTTTTAATTGCTCAGAATTAATGTTTTACTGAAATAATTATTTTGGTAGCACATTACTAAAGGAACATAGTTACAGATTATGGAGTAAATCCATAGATGTAAAAGTTAATGGCAGTATTTATGAATTTTTATGCTTTAGCTTTTTGTCTTTGCATTATGATTACCAAGGATTAATTCCAGTAGGATTTAATTGCATACAGTCAGGAAAACACACAGCTGCTCTGTTTACCAGTATGTTACAAACTTTGTGACATCGTCTGCTTCTAAAGTTTATTTCTATCATCCTGACTTTTAACTGCTTGCTTTGGCACAGGAAAAGGGGAAATCAAGACAGGAAACTGGAACAAAGACTCATGGAGTGTCCAAAAATAAAATTCCATTTGAATGCATGTTGGAGGAGGTAGTAGTTTGCTGTGGGTTTTTCTGCAGTTAGAGATGTTTCAAATAAATTAGGTTGTCTGACTTGTAAGTTAGATTGCATAGACCTTTTGTTGAGAATATTTTTCATCTGCCATAAACAACACCTTTTTTTGTAGTTTGGTGTTTTTTTCCCCAGGAAAAAAAAAAAAAGCTAATTTAGGTTACATGCTCAAAATTTGTCAAAGTTTCTGAAAGAAAGGGATATCAGAAATCAAATCCCTTAAGCCCTCAGACATTGTCACTGTCGATAGGGTGACAAGGCGCTTGCATGCTGTGGGAATCACATTGGGGAGGAGCAGAATTGCCCTGCAGGTGCTGGGAAGAGATTAATGCTTTGTGTGCACAAACAGGAAGCAGCCTTTCAAAAGCCGGAAGCATGTCCTGAGCTGTGATAAACACAAGTGGCTGCTTCTCCCAGAGCTGCCCAGCTCCCACTTGGTGCCAGTTACCATTAGGATACTCTCCAGTGTCTGTGGACTGTGTGCTGAAAGACAATGTGGCAGAACAGCTGCGTGAATGAAAGTGGCTACACAGTTTCTTGACACATGAAAGACTAGACGGTTTGCTCGTGAAATGTTGAGTGTTTGTAATATAGAACAAAATAATGGAAGTATCTTAAAAGTATGTATGAAAAGCAGATTAAACGTTTATTATTTTTATACTTTAAGGAACTTTAATAGGAAAATTCAACATTGATGAAATTCTAAAATTATATTGTTTGAAAAATACTGATTCACTCACAGAATCACAGAATATCAGGGATTGGAAGTAACCTCGAAAGATATTGTAGTCCAGTCCTCCTGCCAGAGCAGGAACATTTAGATCAGGTCACAGAGGAAGGCATCCGGGCAGGCTTTGAGTTCCTCCAGAGAAGGAGATATTGCCATAACCTCTCTGGGCACCCTTACTGAGAAGTTTTTTCTTGCATTTATGTCAAACCTCCTGTGTTCCAGCTTGCTACCATTGCCTCTTGTCCTACCATTGCATGTCATTGAGAGGAGTCTGGCTCCATCCTCCTGACACTCTCCCTTTACATATTTATACACATCAATGAGGTCACCGTTTGGTCTCCTTCAAGCTTTAATGCATGAAGTTGATATGCATAAAGCCCTAAATTAAGTTTTACATTTCTGAAGATATAAGAGTAATATAAGGATTCTAAGACCTCTTCAATCACTAGCAATAGTGTTATCAGATCTTGCTTTGGAGTTCAGGTCTGGTCTTTAGTACATACGGATTTTGGACAAGTATAGCTTGGTATGCAGTTCTTCATCCTCAACAAGAGATTACATTTTATGCTTGGTATGGAAAGCATTTAGTTTTACTTTGCAGGCAGCGATTAATGACTACAGTGTCAAAATACTGTATGAAGGAAAGTGCCTTTTTAAAATTTTGGCTGAAGCAATTCCTAGCATGAAGGCTTCTCAGCCCTACCTGTTTAAAGATGCTGATTTTAGTTGCTAATGGATTTTCTCTCTCCGATCATACTTTCAGAAACACCTGCCACCTATGTTTGGTCTTACATTTGTCAGCACTGATTAGAAAATGGGAAGACTGCAGCAAACAATTATACAACCTTCCTTCTTAGAGTCTTACAGGAACAAACCTAATTGAATTGTAGGCACCTGTATTTCCCCTTTAAGAATGACTGTTGATATTGATTAAAAACAATCTTACTATGTAGTGTATTTGTTTAGCAGTGCTAATGAGCCTTCCTGAATTGATCTATTAATGCAAGTGTATTGTTAGTTGTACTCAAGTTAGCTCTAGATGACCTGATTCAAAAACATGTCAATGTACAAAGTTCCAGTGTACAGAGTGTATACTGGCAAATGAAGTTTGTAGGTCTGTCACTCAACTCAAATGATCTTCCCAAATTATGTAATGCATGTCATTAAGACTCCACAAGCAAAGGATTTTTTTGGTATAACTGCAGTAGTTGAGAATCTGGTTTTCTTTATTAACTACTATTTTTATGTAGTTTGGGTACTTGGCAATCTTAAAGGTGTTTGGTTGTTCTTCATGCAAGCCATCAAGCTATATGATTTGTTAATATATTGTAAAAATAGTGGTCATTGGAAAGGTACCTCTCAATTATCCTCTGAGGTTTTATTATCAGTGCCTTAATTGGAGTGTTAGAATGACATTTCCTTTCCTATACGTACAGGATCTAGCGTATATTATGAGAAGTTCTCTTGCTTTTGTTATAGTTTTTTCCTAGAGAGAAAAAATAAAACAAGCCCAACATATAGGTGTTGAGTATGACAGACACATTTCCATTTTTGTTGCATTTTTACAATTCAGAAGCCCACTGCTTAAAACCTAAGGCTTATTAATCCAAATTTATTGTGTGTGCACTATTTTCAAAACCGATATAAAGTTATTCCACTCAGCTCCACTGAGATATCCAGAATTAATCCTGTATTTGAGTAGAGCCATGTCTATAAAAACCAAAACAAATGAAACTTCACAAACCCACATCTCGATGAGACCTATGAGATAATACAGTTTACTGGGGTTTTGTTTTGATTTTTTTTGTTTTCCCAGATGAAAAGAAAATAAAATCACTGTTTCTTTAAAAAGAAATTAATACCTTTCTCCATTCAGGGAAACTAGGACATGTATGAGGTCTGTGTTCATTGTGAATCACTTGAGCATACTGTACTAATCAGATTGTATTTCTCTAAGTTACTGACATGATTTAAAACTAGCTGATTGGTTGAATGACAATAGATAGAGAACTGTAGAATCATACTTCTGTGAAAATGAAGCTATTTTAAGGTGTTTTTAGCTCATGTTTTCTTTCAGAGCAGAGCTGCTCAGCTATATTTCTGGAGATCAAGACGAAGAGTTATTAACATAAACTGGGACAAATATGTTGCTATTAAATATGCACTTTAATATATTATTTTGAAACTATATGCAATTGTACAAAGGTTTATGCTTTTTAAAAAAAAAAACGAATAAATGGTTATAAGAGTTGCTTCTTTTTATATGGTTCAACATGAACAAAAGGCAGCACAACAGGAAACATATGCTATAGCAGTTAGTTCACACCTGCCAACTGCTTTGAATAGGCCTGGAGATAATATCAAACAGGGAATGAATTCATTGTTTAGACCATTGAAGCTCTTTCTACAAAATCTGACCCTCTACAGTTCTTTTGTTTTCAGATCACTACTTAAATTTATCCTACTTTGAAAAATAACTGTTGCTGTGGACATACTTTTAGACAGTGTATGAGTTTAATGTAATCTTGATGCCTATTTCACATGAATAATTTTGAGGTGTAAGGCCTTAACAACTTCATATTTCTCATGCTAACAAAATTCCACATTCAAACATACTTCTTAATATGTTAATACCTTGTTTAACGAGGTATAAAGGTATTACCAGCATTTACTTGGGGTATGAATTTACAATCTGACTAGATAAGGGATATTTTTGCCTAATCTGTTAAATTATAAATGCTGGTCTTCATATGAATGCCCACATCTCATGGCAAAGTGAAAATGAGGACTGTCAAAAATTGGTGGATTCCAATTGTATAGTTTTAATTTTTTAATTTCATATGATAGGTAAAATCAGAAATTTGTAAACAAGCTTGCCTAATCCTTGATGATTAATTGCATTCAGCGTGCTTACTTTTTTTCTGAGCCATTTTAATCACTGTTGTGAAGAAAGCTGAATGCATGAGTTACTCTACAAATGTAACTGCTCTTAAAATCCCATCCCTAGAGCCTGAGGCACTTAGAGGAGCAGAATAGTTCTGTTGCATAAATTGATACTAGTTGATGCCTTGTTGTGTCTTGGTTTTTTTTTCATGCTTAGTTACTTTATTATTTATTTTCACCTATACTTTTTATTTAAATGTAAATACACTTTCTCATGCAGGCAAGAAGTACAATAGCTAACTTTGTGCAAATGTATTTGTGCTTGTAAAAAGGTTTGATATTTGTTTGCCTTTATCATTGTACTTTTATTTTCTTATTTTTAGTGATATTGAGTAAGCTTGATAACTTAGGGTTTTTTTTAAAAAAAATGTTTATTTCATATCATCGACTATTGCCTAAATTTTCTAAACTGGTATTTCAGAGGATTAAGTGATCTGAAACAATCTTACTGATACTCACTAAATTTTTTGTCTGAAATCATAGGTCAATATTGCTTATTTTCTGTTCACCTCTCTTTTGTCAAATGTGATGCTAAGTTGTGCATGTAGCATTATCAACTATAATATTAGACAATTAACAATATATAAATGTAGATGGTATTAGAAAAGGTAGCAAGTGTTTAATTCATTGACTTTTGCCTTCTGAAGAGACATAGTCTCGTTGAAAGAAAATCTAGTTATGTAGTGGCTTTAGCAGACAGATTTTAGTGAGCCTAAATGAGTAGCAGGTTTCTGAAGCCTTAGTTTATATAGTCGGCCAGTCAACATTAGACTTCTAGGGCTGATCTCACCTGCTGCTATCTCATGCTGTTACTTACTTGACTTTCAAAGGAAGCTAAGGTTGGTGGAACACAATAAAGAGAAGAAAGTTTTGATTGATTGATAGATAGATATTTAGTGAGATTATTTGGTTAAAGCCTTGCTTTGTTTTGTCAAGTTTGATCTTTATTTTTGAAGAAGCATCTGGAATTTCTGGTTGCTGAGGGCTCTATTTCATTTCTGTTATCACAGACGTTAGTTAATGAAACAAGGTACTTTTTTTCCCTTCCTTTTTCTTGTTTTTCTCCCTTCATGTGATTTTAATTATTTTAAATTATTTTTCTTCCATTTACAACCTATAGCTGCAGATCAATCAGTAGCAGTGGGTTGCAGTTACAAATCCATAGACTTATTGTCATAGATTTCTGTAGCCTGACTGCCTGCTGGTACAATTACCAGCTTAAAATCAGCTATAGAATTTGACAATTTGGAGGAGGGTTTTACAAAAATAAAGACATTTATGGAGATATACATAGTATTTTTAATTATTTTTTCTCAAAGTTGAGGGGCTTTGAAAGCATTAGTAATTGTATTTAAATAATATTGGAGAGTTTGTTTTTATAAAATAACAGAGAAATTACATTGCTGCACTATGTACTGCACTTTTGCCACCGAAATCATAAGGGCTGCAACTGTAAATTATTTTCTTGTCATTACATCAGCTTACTGCAAATATTAGTGAACTATATACAGTAATGCTGATAACATCAGTATCAGAATGCAGCAAACAGCTTTTTGTGTTTGTATCATCCCAGAATAAAAATGTCTGTGAGAAACAGTTTTTTGCAGTTCTTCCTTGCCGTACCCATACCTCTGCTTCTTTTGTGTCTGGCAACATACTTGCTTCAATCTTTTCTATCCTATTCTTACATGAGATTGGCTCTAACTTGTGGCAGACTTGATCTTTTCAGTTACTGTCTTCTCTGTGTTTTTCTTCACAGGAGCATAGAACATGTCTGAGTCCAGGACCTCTTGTTCATTTATCCATGAACTCTGCTTTCTGTCTGGCTTTTTTAGCTTCAAATTTATGAACTGCATTTTAAACTTTTCTCCCTATTGCTTTTTCAATTAGGTATTGCCTGTGTCAAAAGTTCTTAATATAACTAGTATAGGGCTGTGTGATAAAGATATAACTGTAGTATATAAAGCATAAATCAGTATACTGAAGTATCCTACTGGAGGAAGAGCAAGTTGTGAAGGAATGCCATGGGAAGTTAATGCTCCACTGACTGTGGCAGGAAAGATAATTCTAGTATGTTTTCTAAGAAAAAGTAGTTGAGTACTGCACCAGTAGAGTATCTGAGATAGTGCCTCACACTATTCTTTACAGAAAAGGAAAAACAATTTTGGTCCTATTTATGACATCAATTATTTAGATTTGAAGACTCAGAATATTATTGTGAAGTACCTGGCAAATAACTAAACCTGAATTTTATTTTAACATGATTTAAATAATTAATGTAGCAATCAATAGAGTATACTTTAAAAGAGATGATTGATTGAAGTATCCTTTAATTGCAACCTTTAAATAGAATTGATGGCTCACCACCCTGGCTCTTATCTATTATATTAATAATTATAAAATTTATTTACTTTTAATTTTGACCCACTGGGGAACTATGTGGCTGAAATTCACATCTTTGCAAGAGACAGTGATTTGTTGGCTGGGGAAATATGATATTGTCTCTTGTTTATATGTATAAAAATATAAACTTGTATACAATACTTTTGAGTGTAGTTCTGTTTAATCATGTGCTACCCATTTATTTATTTTAGGCAGAGTAGAGTAAAGGAACAGTGGCAGTTCTGGGCTGTTTTGCTTCTATATTTGCCATTTTGTTGTTATACCAGACAGCATTGAATATATATACCAGCTTTATATTGGTAGATACAAAAGAATCTGGTGGTTGATACAAAAAGAAAAAAATTATTAACATTATCAAACATGATTTTTTTTCCAGCTCTCTGTACATTTTTCCCTTAATTCATTCATATTAAATGTTGAATGAATTTTAGACAGCAGGTATTTTTTTTTCTGCTTATGAATTACTTTGAGAGGTGTGCATGTATGTGTATGTAATGATATTTATATAAAAATATATTCTTTTTCTATGGAAATAGGAAAACCTTGCATTCATCCTTTTTTAGTTTTGATTGCCCTACTTTCTTTTCAAAATCCATTTGCTTTCCTTACCTCCAAGATCTAAAGGATATAGTGTTCTTTTTCTGCCACTGTCAGAAACAAAAAACCTTACTGGTGGATTTACCACAAACTGTAAATTAGCTCTATTTTTTCATGTCCTCCAGGTGACCCGTTAGATGAAACACTACAGCACTGATTACCAAAGCCAGTGTTATCTTGCATTCTACAAGACATACTGTAAGCAGAAAAGTTAATTCATAATCCTTGCTATCTTAGGCAAATGATGTCTGATTAGAATACAGTTGAATTTTATAGTAGAAATATCTCTTTTGCGTTAAAATGATACAGAAAAAATACATTCCCCAGGTGAAACACTGATGTCACTGATGATTTGTTTCTAAATTCTAAAGATTTATCTTACTGCATTCCTTGAGGGTTGCCCTTTTTTATCTGGCTGTTCAGATATGCCATTGCTTAGAATATTTACCATAAGCATTTTGAATAGCAGTTACCTAGAGGATATCTTTGAGTAATGTGTGGAGCAATTTTGATTCTTTCAACCTTGATTTGCATGTTCCTGTGTAGAGCCAGTGAACTGAGGAAGATCTTTTTTGATTACTTTCTAGCTCTTTTGGAGGTCTGAGATGCATGTTTCCTAGGAGCTTTGCATGACATAGATACAGATGGGCAGATACACAGTAGATACTTGAGCAAGATTCAGGTTCATACACAAGAACAGTGACCTCTAATCTTCAATAGCACATTAAATTTCTGCATGTTACAATTCCTTGCCAATTTTTTCAACCTGATAATAGTTAGATGGTGTTTCACAGTTTACAAAATGAGCATCAGCATTGTAGTCATTAACAAGCTACTACAGAAATCAGCTTCATCAAAGAAGAATCTTGAAAGGTCTTCCTTTAGAAGATTTGATTTGGAGTCAAGTTGGAAAGAACTGCAATTCTTACAGTGATAAAATACAGATGAGTAAAGAAAACATTATTTAGATCACTGTTCCAAGATTCTGGAGCAGACAGACTTCTAGAAATCAGTCTGCAGGAGATATGTTTAATGTTTGGCATCTTGACTTCTATAAAACTAAAATTGCATTTTTCATGTTTAAATGCATGTTGTTCTACATACATGTTGCGTCAGGACAGGACATAGTTGAAGTATTAAATGCAATTGAAGTTTTCCTTTTAGAGACATGCCATATGAAACAGACTTGAATACTGTGCACAAAACCTGCCTCCAAGTAATACTGAAATAAAATGCACATTTCTAAGATTTTATTTAACAGGTAGATAATCCATTTAGTTTATTCTGAATTGCGTTTGCCAGAGGCTGTGATGTAATGAGTCAGGAGATACATCTTTTGGAGGTATCCAGCATCTAATGCCACTTTCATACTTGTAAATTTCCTCTTATAATGCCCATCTTTTACTTAGCCAATAGCCAGAAAGTAGTTCTTTTGGTGATTGCTTATCACTGCAAATAAATGTAGAGTATAAGGTAGGTGACTTTTCTGTCAAATTTCTTTCTGATGTTCTCTATACCCGTAGAGAGCTTGTGAAGAGTAGAAAAATGAGAGGTTCATGAGAAACAGACAGGAGGTAAAATTCCTTATATTCTCCTACTTCAAAAATTCTTGAGCATGTGGCCTCCACAGGAGCCTAGGCCATGAAGTTTTAAGCTTCCCATTATTCAGATAATCTTTTTCTTAACAACAACTTGCCTCACAGTCTTCTCTAGTCTTTTCACATTTATTTGCATTTTACATCTGTCTGGTGCTACTGAAGAAAGTCCCCAGGGTGTCTGCAAGGAAAAGGTGACACTGCAGTTGAAAGGAGCTTGTTTGTTTTGGAAAACCTTAAGCTTGAGGGCTGTTGCAGCAGAGTTCCATGTCATCGGCTAAATCTGCAGGTGAAAAGGAAGTCAGAGCTGCTACTTAGCAGGAAGATTCCAAAACATGGTTGTTTTATCTTTTGGGAGTCTTGACCAGCTTTAGGAAAGAAACAGTGCCTTCCAATGGTGATTTTTCATTAAGAGAAAAAATTTGCTGTTTTGCTGAGGAAATAAGTAGGAATGAAAAAGAAAATGTTTCTTGCCTTGCAGTTTTTGAGCATTTGTGAAGGACATATATCTTGTTGATGTCATACTGTCCATTGGAGAAGAAATTTTTCTTTGGTATGGCTATACTGAGGACATTAAGGAGCTACACACATGTGGAAACATATTACCAAGTGGAGTCATGGTATTGTGATCCTATTTCTGTAATTCATCTGAAAATGCTACTTGATATTATTTTACAATCTTGACATTTGCTTGGTGAGCTATCTAATGTCTCACCTAACAGCAGGACTTTGAATTTTATCTGCAGGAATACAGCTTTGTCACTATAACAGGATGTTTCTGGACACTGCAAAGATCAGTCCTTTGTGCCCTGGATACTGTTCTAAGTCCCACAAAATAAAGTACCTTATTTAAAAAAAGTAATTTGTGGCACTAGTACCAACTGTCTCATCATATTAGTGCAAGAGTACATTTCATATGTTAATATCTTTAGATGCCAACGGAGATGAGATTTCCTGTGTTGATACAGTCTAATGCTTTGTTTGTTTATAGTTTTATTTCTATACCACCAGAAACTAACACTGCTTTACAGTTCCAGTTTGATTCACTGATGGGAGAAATTTCATTTTAATAAGATCTGCTAGCAGTGTTGACTTGCACCTTAGCCAATGTAAAATAATAAAATTTATAATGCCAGCCTCAAAAGATTCTTGACTGGGTCATGGTTGGTGATATTTTCTAATCTTTTATGTGTGGAGCAAACATTAAAATAATAATCAAATAGTAATATTTAATTTGCAATCCTTACTTGGTGCAAGCTCAGGTGGAATGCTATGCAAAATTGGTTTAATTTGATTTTAGACTTGGAAAAAAGTTAATGAGTAAAAATATTTCTAATAAAAAGTAGCACTGATTCTGTCATAATTTAATCATTTTAAAAGTTCAGGAAAGTGCCTTTTCAAATTTAATCTTGTAACTTCTGTAGCTGTGATGATTGCTTATAAATGAACAGCTGCATCTTCATTGCCACAGGCTTAAATTAAAGTCCCAAAGTCCCATAGGTTTAGAATTCCATAGCACGTTAGCAGTAAACCTACAAATATAGAGAGGCTCATGTTCTAAGACTGCGCACAATCCATGTAATATTCATGATTAATAAGGCAAACAAAATACAGCCTCACACCAAATGCTGCAGTAAAAATTGTGCAAAGTGACAAGGCTTACCATAATCAAGACAATAGTATGATCGATTTTTAATGCTTATTTTTATGTAAAAATTTAGATTTTAAATTAAAATGTATTCCTTTACCTCATTTGTATTTAACAATTCAAGTTTCACTAGCTTCCGTTATTTAAGTTGTTACTTCTTTGTTAAATTTTTCATTGACTTACAAGCTCCACATTGCTTTTTTATCTTTGTACATGTATAAACACCTTGGTTATTCCTTGCTGCTTTTTCTTTTTGTTTTCTTTATTTCAATTGTATTTGGAACACTGTGGTCTGCAGTGTGTTTTCTTAGGAATGGAACAAAAAACTCAAAAATCTAGTGGTTGGGGTGTTATATTAATGGACTCATAATTCTTCATCTCAGAATGTAGCTGTCTACATTCAGAGTGATTTTTGGTATCAGAGTGCATTTTTCATGGACTTGAAAAATACCTACATGTATTTTGAGGAGGAACTGCAAATTCAGTGTATGAGAATGAGATATTTGAAACATTCCAATTTTTTATTCAATTTTCTACACTTGACACATTAGTTTAGTCTGCCTAGCATTTGTTTACTAATCAATAGTTAAAGGCAGCATTAAGGAGGGCTTAGAAGAATCCCTTTGGAGATACTCTGGTTTTTTACTGTTTCTAACTACACCACTTGTGACTATAAGGAAGGTTTATATATTTAATTGAAAGGCAAAATTAAAAATGTACTTGGCTTAAATTTTTATCAAAACCAAAAAAGTCCTGGTTGACTTTTGGTGTTTTTATTAGTAGATGCTTATTCTATTGCTTCTGAATAGACCACTGTTCGAATAGACCACTGTTCAGAAGGATTTTGAGCAAGACTATTTGTTGGATCAGTTTCAGTGCTACCTCACCTGATCTTTCAGTGAAACAGTGTTGAACTTTTTGATTTCATGGACCACATTTGAGAAAGAGTTGAACGTATCTTTGATGGTAACAAAAATCTTACATGCATCTAAGCATCTGTGGATTGGATAGTGATGTTATGAAGTTGTTGCTAAAGGAAGGTATAGGCTTATGCCTATATTTGCTGTCTCCAGAAAATCAACACCTCTGGGAAAAGCTTCAGTTGGAGCTTGCACCTTCTCATCTTAGACATAAAGATGTGAATCTGTAGGGAAATAGGCTTTATCAATTCCAGCTTCACAAAAATACTTTTTGATGTTATTTTTGTTCTGAATCTGATCTTGCTTTCTCTCAGGAGACAGAGTAAAAACAAAATACCATTTTGCATCATGCAGGAGTACACCTTGGATTTAGACTCATTCTTTGTGAGGAGATTAAGAAATCTAATTCAGCTGGAAAGTTTCATCTCAAATGAGCAAAAACCTATTTCATTGACTTAAAGGAAAATATCCTAAATGGTCAAAGGACAGGGATTTTACTGCATCTGTTTTCTCCTATTCTAGGATGTATTAGTCTTATTGATTATATAGCTTCTGAAGTTATCTTTATTTATTTATTGCTAATATAAATTTCCGAATTAAGAGAATTTTGCTCCTATTTCAGGCTGGTTTATTGGTTTTGTAGAGAGGAACCAAAAACTATATTTGGAGGGAAGGAGGTAGCTTTTCAAGCCGTATTTAATCCTGATATATTGGTCAATATAAGCATGGGGAACTGTCTCCTTACAGCCTCTAGCTGTGAAAACAGAGGGTATGCTGTTAATACGGAAGCTTTGTTCATTTAGTGACTTATTCTGAGTAGATATAAAGATTCAGAAAAGAATATTACTGCTAATAAATGTGAAACATGTTCCACATGTTAGAAGCCATTTACTGCTTTTTTTTTCCCCCTAGACTAGAACAAATGTTTCTTCTTAGGTTTTTGCCTTTAAGTAGTACAAGCATTTAATTTATATTTGTTTCTAGTTTAAACTTTTTCAATTTCCAGGGCTATTTTTAAAGCATTCTGCATGTATCTGCTCCCAGAGACATATGCTAGGTATATTTCAAATATCTATGTCAAAAAAAGCATAAAACATGGATATGCTATTATGCTTATATTTATCCTTTTTTTTTTTTCTAATTTGAAAAGCTTGGCAGCTTTTATTTTTGAGGCTATTTCGTCTATGTCTGAGATGAAATGATCAAAATGTACTACTGACTCATAGCAGGTTTTCTGCCCATGGGAGTTGCTTGAATGGTGCCAGTCCTTCTCCTGCTTTTTCTTCAACTTTTGCCGTGTCCGCTTGATTGCTGTGTTAGACACAATTTATCTGAACCTATACTTAAAGTTGCTTATCTTCTTTTAAGTTAAGTAGTGGTAGTTAAGCGTTACTAAAAGTTTCCACTGCTAGTGCTTTGGATGTATAAACTTCAAAACTGATTCTGTGACAATAATATTACAATAACATTAAAAATAATATTTTGAAAGCATATCAGAGGACTGCCGCACACTCTGATGCTATTATTTTGGGGCTAAAAGTGATCATAAGATTTGCTGGCCTGTGCAATCCCTCTGTTTGAGTGTGCCTTGCTGAGGCTCTGAATGCTGAGGTGAGAAGTGCAGTACCAAGTGGTATAGGAGATTTGGAACACTTGATATTTGTCTCTTCCTTCAGCAGAAGTACAGGGCTCCAGTTCCTCTCCTGCACTAAGAGAGAAGTTCTGCAGCTGGAGAGGAAGGAAGTGAGCAGCAGAATAGCTGCTGCGCCTTTCCTCCTACCCATTCCAACATTCATCACTTTCCTGCTGGTGAAGCAGAGAAGCCATATGAGCATTCCTGGTTTAGTGTCAGGCAAGGAAACAGACTGAAGACTATGTAAAGCTGGACCATTCTTGGTACAAAATTCATACAGAGAGTTAGTACACAATAGATGCTCTCTTCTCAAAGCTCATATTCTTGGTTTGTAATTCTCCTGCCCTTCTATAAAGATAAGCCCTAAGGCAAACAGAGAAGGAACACTGTTTTATGTATATTCATATCAGTAAATTTCTTCCTAATCAGTAGAAGAACTACTGAGGCTCTTAATTTTGCGAAGTCTATCCTATGCTGTTGCATGGAACAGCCATGGAGGAGTATCTGTGCAGCAGCAGCTTGCACAGATTCATTAGAAATAGCAGCCCACAGGTAGGATCTAGAAGAGAACTGATAAAACTCTGCTCCCTTGGAGTCATCTGAGATGTAGATCCTTCCTACTGACTTCGGAGGAGATTTTCTGAGCATTATGTTGATTTTATGGCTTAAATTGGGGACTTATTTATTTTTAGGCATTTGTGTTTTATTTCAAGAGGGTTTATTTATTCTGTCATTCATATTTATACAAGTTGCTTGTGTATTTTGGCACATGTAACTAGTTCACATTGCTGTAATGTTCTCTGTGCAAAGCAGATTTACATGTTTACTGTGCCTTCAGGGAAAATTTTGAAATCACACTATCAATGTGTGATTAGACTTGATCCTCCTGTTTTAATGTGTTATATTTTATTATTTTTCAGTATCAGCTGCTTAATAATCTGATAGTCTCCATCACAAGTTTGTATGGATTGATGTTAGAAATTACATGCTTTGTTTTTAGCTTAGTAAGATCTATCAGATTTGATACAGTAGAAAACTAACAGGTGTCTACCAGGTAAATAGTATGCACACCTAGTATCATAAGGAATTTTTAGGTCAGAAGTATGGAAAATCTTAAACCAGGACCTGTCAAAGAAATGTTTATTTCAGTTTTTAAAAAGGAAATAGCACTATTTACATCATGAAGAGAAATAAAAAGATGAGAGAACAGTAACAAATACTTAGTCCCAGAATTGTCTTATAAGATTGATGTAATGCAAGAAAATGTTTAACTTCTATGACTGTGTAAACTGTATAGTGATATATTTTTCAGCTTCAGTTTATCTGCTTACTACAGTACAGAAATATGAAGAATTAAATCCACATATTCGTTACATTCAGTAAGCTAGCAGTATACTCAGTCCAGGCTCTTAGCACAGAGTTGAATTTATGTTTGAAGGCATAATGTCTATGAAGTTTCAGTGACTTAGATATAAGGGTCTGGTAATGACATTTTGGCTGCTAACACTTTGATTGAGTTCATTTCAGATGAATTCTGACACCATTCAGTGTCTAATCGAGAATGCTTGACCCACTCTTCAGAAGCAGATGAAAAAAGCCCTGTTCTTCAGTCCCATTCTTGATTAGTGAGGGTACATGAGCTAGTTGCCCAGATTTCCTCAAATCCCATAATGTAAACATTGAAATGCATCAGCATTTGTAGAAACATTGAATTGGCACATTATTCTTCTGAAGAGTTGAAAATACTTGGTCCATGGAAAAGGCTTCTGTCTGGAGCAGCAGTAGTAGTGAAACTGAAGTTCTCTTTATCCGTTTCATTTTCTGGTGATGAAGAAGAGGTACAGAAACTAAAGAAAAAGCTAGCATTCCAAATTATTTTATTATTCATTTTAACTCTTCTGTGAACTTTTGCAACAGAACATGCTAAAAAACGATTTAATTTCAGCAAAATATTTACCTCGTTCATACTGAACTTGTCAAGATCATATATTGCCCTTGGCTATTTTAATGGATACTTTACACAAGAATTAAATTAGTCCAGAAAATATCAGTGAAGCAGGACTTTTTGAGTGCTTGGCAGAAAAGAGTGTGTTGCTATGTGATGAGCATATAGTCAGAGAAAAGCAGCTGTTATGCAGTGCAAATAACTGTGAAAAACCTCTGTTTAGAAACAGTCCTGCCTACGTAACATTGTCTACTTTTCTGTATTGTGGACTTCTACATGACAGAATGCTTGCTATTATGTGAGTCTGCTGATGGTTGAAGATTATTCTGGCATTTGCTTTTGGAGGGAAATATCTCATTCTATTTACAATTCAGTTTACCTCATGCTGCATTAAAGTCATTTGATGTGCTGCCTTACTCCTATACCAAGGCAATCTTTCAGTGTTGTTGCATAACATTGATAGTAATTATTTCAGCTTTAATAATTGAGAGTAATTCAATGTATATATGTTGTAGCTGTCTCTGGAAAACTGATTCCATGTTATGTGTGTAGACAGCAAGCCATTGGTGAGACTAGTGTCTAATCTAAGCTAAAACTTAAAGCTCACTGTATAGTTTTGGGAAAGAGATTGATATCTTTACCAGTTGATCCAACCTAAGATAGATGAGGTTAATTATTCCTGGATATCCCTGACTTTCTTAAACAGCTACTGAATGCATATATTTGAGAAAGATAAATTTAAAGAGAGATAAATGATACTTTCAGAAACAATAGCAGAACATACTCTGAGAGGGAAGTCAGGAAGGAGATAGAAAGACAATCATAAATAACTGTAGCATGCTGAGTGTTTGAGCAATAGTCATAAACTTTTCCTACATGCTGTCCATATAAACTGTGGACTGGAAGTCCACTGCTGAGAACAAATGTTTTAATAAAAACCACACATCAACTAAAATCTACTATAGCAGCCACAGATTCAGATTAGCATTTAGTAGAGATGGAAAAAAGGAGTTAGATAGAAAAAGGTATGTTTCTATTTCCTTGTGTTTGCTTGTGTTTTCCCATTCTGTGTATGTGTTACAATGACTGCATCAAAATGGGAACTCACCCTGGTTTTGACACAACAGCATTCTTGCTAGTCTCATAGCATAAGGTAGCCCTCCTTGACTTGTATTTTGGGCTGGGATGTAGAGATGTAAATTCTGACAACTACTATAGTGCCTCTCTCTGCATTTAATGACAGATAAATGCCATTTATTGGGGGATCATGATTTAAATTAAAATGCATTCAACAGTAGTAAGTATACTGTTAGAAAATTCTTACTATATATGGTTATTTGCAGATATGTAAAAATACATATGTGATTACTCTTTCTCCAAACTAATGGAACAAAAAACTACTGCTTCTGTGTGTGTTTTGAGGACTTTCATTTCTAAAGCTTCTATTTTCCATAAAATTGCTTTCCCAAAAATAATTAGGGTGTGCTTACTTTCATTGCATCCCTTTGATTTATACACACTTTTTGATTCTGATTATTTCTCATCTCAGGAACATAATACCTTCATAAAACCACAGCAAAGCAAAACCTCTGGCCTTTGCCTTTGGTGAAATTCACCAGCTTTTGCAGTGGAATCTACAGGAGGTTTACTAATAACTCTTAAACAAAGAAAATTAATTCTATTCATTGTTTTCTGTTTTACACATAACAGTATAATAATAATAATAGTCAGTAATTCCTCTTCTCTCTTTATGTAATTTAATTTTGGGGAAATCATCATCAAATCCTTAGGTGATACCCAACAAAATTTTTTATATTCAAGGGATTGTTTGCTTTGTGAGATGAGTCATTATCCCTCCTAAGCCTTCAATTAAGATTTTGGGGGTTTTTGCCTTTTACTTAAATCTTTTTAAATTCCTAGGTTTCTCTATCACATGAGAATAATTAATTTTTTCAGACTTATAACTGTGTTAAACTCTCATGACTGGAGCACAATGGACGGTAAACTTAAAGTTTTCATGTAACTCAGACAAATTGTGCATTTAGCAGAATTGTTAAATGTGATTCATCACTATGTCTGACTTTTGGTGAAATGGTTACATATTCCATAAAACAAATTGGTATGTATATGTGATGTATACATATGTATGTGCACATACGCATGTGTGGCATCTAAAGATGTTATTAATATGAGTTCAGCAGTCAGTTTCTCCTGTTCTGTGCTTCCTCTGAACTCCTGATGAAAACATATTACAGGACTCTAGGTTCCAATATATATTTTTCCAGATTTTTGCAAGTCATGTTCGTAGGTGCACATGCTTAGCAGTCATCACATCTGTTAACAAGTTTCAAGCAATAGAACACTTATTCAAATTTTCTGCTTTTATTAGATGTTTGACTCAAGTATAGTGTAATGGAGCTGCAGAAAACACTAATAGAATTTCAGGAGTAATTGCAGAAGAAAATTCCAAGGGAAAAGTTTCTTTTTTGCTGAAAGATGAATGGAGCTTTACTAAAGATAAATGCGTTCACACAGTAATGTTTTAATTTAAAATCAAAATTAAGGATTCCTTGTGTGCGTAACCAAGGTAGCATGAACATTGTTACAAGTTGATATTTATTTACTTTCAAATTCACAGATTCTCTTCAGTTAAACTATTTTCTTTTATTTTACTATTTAATTGCTATTAAAATTGCTATTTTAGTTTTTAGTTTTGGGAGGCTAAGTTTTTCTTCCCAATTGTGTAAAAATTCTATCCAAACATTTCAAAAAATTCTTTTGTCTTGATGAAAACAAATGCAGAATATCAATGTTTTAGAATTGCTGCCAACCCTTGTTTTCTCTTTCAGCTTTAGAAGACTATTGGATCTTCAAGCTTTGTTCTGGGAGAGAGAGATAGGGGGGGAGAGGCATCTTTCTGTTTATAGTGAATATGGGAACAGGTTCTTTATTAAGACCAATTAATTGTATCTCTAGAAGCAAAGCTATAAGGACAGGAGGAATATAAGAACCAAAATAGAAAACTGTCTGTTGATGATTCTACGATACTTTGCACATATGTGAACTATTAATAGGTGTTGCATTTAAGGTTTTTCACAGCTGTTTAAGCTATTGTGAAATACTGCTAATACATTTGAGTACAAACCCATTTTTATTGTCTGATTTTTATTTGCTGAAGTTTTAAGCAAATGCAGATAGAAAATGTTATATGCAAAGCTTTATCTGATTTTCATGTCAAATGCACTATTGAAAATGTGTACATTGCTTTACTGTAAGGGGTTAGACTGCAGCACCGTGAGACATCAAATAAAATCTTTAAGCACATCAGGTGATGAGGGATTCTAGTGCAGCCTTTCATACACTTAAGGTTTTAGATTTGGCTCCTCCTAAAAGGTTTTCCCTTTCAGTGTCAAGGAAGTTGGCATGATACCCTGGAAAACTGTAGAGAGATTTAATTAGTGCATATATTGGGATTACCCTCAGCTGCTAATGCATTGGATTTCAGGTTTTCAGATGATCCTTAAGACTGATGTAAAATGAAATTAAAATTATGTAGAATCTTATAAATGCCAGCTAATCCTTTCTGAAAGGTACAATGTATTCCACAAAATATTCAACCAAGATTCATAGAATCCAGAAGTTGGTTGAGCATTTAGTGGGTGTTTCTGTGAATCCAGCAGAACACACTGAATCAGAGTCTCTAAGCAAACAGAAGTTTGATGGTAACCAAATATAGATGTGTGACTGTTAAGTGTCGAAATACAAACATTGAAAGCATTAGCATCCTTTATTGTGTTGGATCGTTTAGCATTTAATTCTAATGGTTATTTTGAAAGCTGTATCAGTTGTGTAACAAGAAAATTACAACACTGTCAGAGAAAAACCTTGTGGTCTGATGTTTTGAAGTTTCACAACTGCATTTAAATAGTTCTTGATAAAATTAGTCCAGTGTGGTTGCCAAGGATATTTGCCAGTTTTATGGGTTAAAGAAAGTGGAATGAAAAATAAATTATTAAAATTAAGTTGTTGCAAGCAGTTTAGTTTTTAGGTCTAACTCGCTTATTAGATTTCGAAACAGATTTTTTTTTACTTACTTTAAAGTTGCCTGATGGCTCCTTGTAGTTTCATCTTCCTGGTGTTCATGGTACTGCAGAGAAAAAGTGCTTTTTTTATGTCACAGAATCATTGAATCATTCAGGTTGGAAAAGATCTTTAAGATCATCAGGTCCAGCCCTTAACCTGGCATTGCCAAGTCCACCACTAAACTGTGGCCCTAAGTGCCACATCTCTGCATCTCTTAAATACCTTTGGGAGGAAGGCGGAAGGGGGGGAAGTATGTGACACCACGATTTCCCATGCCATATGTTTTCACATTGGTAAAGTGAAAACATCACAAAAAAGAAAACTGATTAATATTTCTCTTTTCTTCAGATGAAACATGCATGTGCAATTTGAATTTTAATTCTAATGTGAGAGGAAAGAAGCCAAGTCTACGTGCTGGAATGTAAAAGACATAATAATACTAAGGAATTTACTTGAATTCCTTAGAAAAAGTAAATATAAAATTATTATAGCAGCATCATGTATTTAGTTTTCCTCATTTGCAACTACATACAAACTTCTGTCATGGATTTAATCATAATTGAACATACATAATTTTTTTTTGTTTTTTAATCTGTTTTTTAAAAAAACAATTTGTAGCAGAATTATTCTCATTTTGTGTATATTTTTTTTTCCATATGGAAAAGTCAACATACAGTACATAACCCTACCTCTGATTTGAATTGTAATAAATTAGAAAAGTAGAATAATTTTATTTTGGCTATGTTTGCACACATACATGCATAAAAGCCACTGAATATTTGGTAATTTGGCTTTCCCTAAATCAACTATTTCGAAGTTATATCTGTATTTTAAAAAGATATTTTGAAAACCATATGCCAAAGTGTATGGATATGGATGACTGAGCTTTTGTTCACAGAAATGTGAAAAAAAGAAGTGGATGGAACTGTTAAACAAAAAAATATGATAAATAATTTCAGTTTACTTTTGATGCTAATGGAGCTTGAAAGCTTTTAAAATGACAGGAATTTCACCAAATTCAGTGATTCATAGGCTTATTTTTGTTTTACAGGTTGGTCACATAGCTGGCAGATTTCTGTGACTCTTGTAAATTATTGTACTCTTATCTATGTGGAAAGCTATTAGAACTCTGTGCAGAAATTTGAAAACATCATTTCAGGAGATTAAAGCAATTGCTAATTGTACATATATACAATTTCTCAACTTTTAGTTTTTACTTATTGATCTTAGTCTGCATGTGCTTTTGTACAATTTTATTTCTTAATCTTACTGCATCTTGGTTTTATACTGTCTACAATAGAGCGTGTTTTGTCCATTGTCCGTGACATCAAGCATATTTTTATTGTATTGCATTTTCTAAAATAAGACAGATTGTAGAATACCCTGTAGTAACTTACTGTCATATCTAATGAAATTCTTATTTAGCATCAACTGTTTTCCATTCAAATGTTTTGACAGTCGTCATCCTTAGGAAGTGCTTTCTGTATGAGCCTCTAGTAGCTGGGAAGGAACCTGATCTCTGTTTTGTTTCAGTGTGTTGTCTGCTGACCTGGAGAACACTTTGCATTAGCCGCATTGATCAATCCACATCACATCTCATCGTTTAGGAGACAATTAATACTGAGGCTTAAAGACTCCCTAGAGCATGTTCTTAGAGCTGGATTGTTTTACACAGAAACCACAGGACCTGTTTGCAAAAGGGGGAGGAAGCCAAGTAAGGGGAAAAAAAAAAGCAATAAGAAAGCTTTGTCTAAGAAACAAGTTTCATTTTCTTTCAGGTCAGACTCCATTTTATTCTTGGATTTTTTTTGGGGGAAAAAAAAATTACCTGATTTTTGAAGGTGATTTGTTCAAAAGACGCTGTTGCAGTTCACTTAAGTGTTCTAAAAATCTTGCTCTTGGGAAATGCACGTTTGGTTGTGATACACATCTAACTTGCTGTTAAGAGAGTAGTAATTTTAAATTTATATTTTATCTCAGCTTTTAAAAACTTTCTATAAAACAATTTTGAGTTACTATTTTTTAAAAATTTTAACCCCTCATGTTTTAATGGACGAATAAAAGAGTTAGTTACATAGTTGGTTTTGCTATAGAGTTGAATTTCAGAGTTGAATTTAAATATTGTCTGACACTGTTGTTCAAGAAAATATTTCAAATGTGGATGAATTCATTAAGACAGGACTCTTAGTGTGCTATTTCATCTTTAGATAATGAAATATTTAGTCCTTATGTATCATGTACAGAATCAGATGGGAAGCATTTTCTAATATTTTTTTTTCTTGCAGGTTACAGGTTACTGTACTAGTCTCTTTGAAGACTGTCTTACAGTGTTGGAAGGAGCTTATCTTAAAATTAGTTGATACAGTAAATATGACTGAAGATATAAAATTGATAAGAAGGGAATTTTAGGGAACAGTTTACTTATCTTGCTGGTTCTTTAACCTGTATACTCCCCATTATTCTATACAGGTCATACAGAGGCAGAAAGATCAAGTAACGTGTTGTGAACTTCAGAAAACTTTCTAGTATTTACCACATCATTACATTGTAATTTTCATTTGGTTAGGCAGAATAAATAAATTTTAATAATAATGTCAATGACAAAAATTATATTTACTTTTGTGGCTCAAATTTGTTATTTTACATCTTGCCCTGTAACCTTGGAGTAAAATGTGTACTGGCATTGCATAGATATATGTATGTAACACATCTCTGCATGGCAGTGTTACTACATTTTTGGGATACTATGATATTTTGTGTTGTAATTTTCTTCTTGTAGTAGGCTGTAATAATATTTGAAAATAAAAACAGGGTGATGAAAAATCATTGATCTGAGTGTGTTGTAAATGTACAGAATGTGTGTGTAAATGTGTACCACATGAAATTCTAAAGCAATTTTACTTGGTCATCTAAGTTGTCTTGCTCTTGTATTTCTGGAGAACAAAAGTGGAAGCTACAATACTCACACTTTAGCTTCATTTCTCCAGCTACTCTTAGATCCACGTTTTCAAGTTAAAACCAATTTAGTGGGACCTACTTAGAGTGGTTTGATATGTGGAACACAGAATGTGGATTGTTTCAGTGAAGCATCGTGCACGTAGAATAAATGTGTTTCACCTTTCAGGCCTATTTAGTGGTACTTTCCTGTGACCTTAGAACATGGATACTTAGAAGGTAGTCATGTGGATCCTAGATATCCTGCATGAGTGATATTCAGAGTAATTCTAGCAGACGTTCTTGAAACGTAATTTGTGGGGGATTGACTACTTGCTTGGTACAACCTTTCATAATTCCCAACTCCTAAATCATATTAAAGGCAGATGAAACTCCATGTATTCAGTAAATAATTGCAGTTATTACAAGGTGGAAAGGTTACAACAAAGTTGATATCCATTTATATGACATCAGCTGGCCTTGAAAAGTCTTGTAACAACTTGCAGCTGTTCTAAGATCTCATACTGTTTACGCTAAATAAAGGTATTCACAGTTCATGTGTTCTTCACTAAAGCTTGTTCCAAGTGCATCTATAATATTGGCTATTGTGTTCAACCTTGTGCTATCTGTGAATTTCAGAATAGTCTATTACAAGGCCAAAAATAATTTAAAAGATATGTATTCTGCATATGTTTTTAATATTTGCTAGTATTTGCAACAAATGTTGTATTGGTATATTATAATTCAGAAGACTTATGGCCTGTCAGAACTTAATGAGTTTGGGGTTTTTTTTCCTCTTCTCACTCAAATAGGCTTGGAATCTTGTAGGATCTATAACAATAAGAACTGTTTAAAACATCTTCAGATCATCAGTATCTTTTGTAAATCTCTGCTTTCATTTGTGTGTTTATAGAGATAATTGCTAGTTGGTTTTGCAAGGTTATTGTGAGTCTCATCTTTATGTCAGAATTGAAGCAGTTTGGGGATTTTAAGAATACGCTTTATTCAGATCAACTTTTGGTGTTTGCAGGTACTACAGAACGGGTTTGTCTGATCCAGGGAACAGTTGAAGCACTAAATGCAGTTCATGGCTTCATTGCAGAAAAGATTCGAGAAATGCCTCAAAATGTGGCCAAGACAGAGCCTGTCAGCATTCTACAGCCTCAGACCACTGTTAATCCAGACCGCATCAAACAAGTGAGTTTTTGGTTGGTAATAAAGAGTCACAGCAGCTCCTTAGAGGTCTTAAAAATTTAAGGCTAGAAAGGGGTCAACATGATATGTTCTTTAAGCAAATGTTATTTGGCTCTTTAGTGATTTCCTCATCCTCTTTTTTGTTGTACTTAGTTATTTGATATTTATCAGCAGTTCTTTCCAACAGGATTTTATAAGATTCGATGTCACACATTACTGTGTTTCTTTCATAAACTTTTTGTTACTGTATCAGGTGATAATACACTTCTAGATTTTTAGTTGAAGATGGCTTGATTTTAATCTTAAGGGATGAACCTTTATGTAATTCTTTGCCTTAACTAAAAATTACATATTAATTCAATGTTTCCTACTTTTATGTACGTAAAATAAAAGGTTAATTGTTTTTATTAGATACTTTAAGGTGTTACCTGTAAGAACTTGAAAATATAAACATAATTTACTTGTTTATTACAATTTCATTTTGTGTTATTTTTGGCAGATTTTGTCTGCTTTACCCTAACTTTTTACAAAAACACAACACAAAATATATTTTCAATGTATTATTAGTCTAGTGTTTCTTAGTTTATTCCCTTTTCCAGAAGAAGTATAATAAAGAAATTACCTTCTAAGAAGAATGTGAAATATGTGTCATGCAGGATTTTAAATACGGAAAAGATGAAGAATGAGTGAACACCAGTAAAATTTTAACTTGTCCCTCTATCTTATATAGGATCAATTTTAGTTTCTCACCTGTCTTATGTGGGAAAAGATTATTTTGTCTTTCTATACTAGCAAGATTCAGTATCCTATAGTTTGGTAAATGTATGCAATTACTTTACTTTTTGTGTAGTGACATACGCAGATTGCTTAGATGAAGATATGTTTGAACAGTATGAGTTCAGAATGACTAAACTGCTTTAGATGGATGAAACCATGCATAAGTCATTGCATATGATTAATAATATTTACTAATATATTTTTCTGCATATGAAATACTTTTACATTAAAAATACTCTAGATTATCTGTAAAAACATATGGAGTCTCAATTTTATAAACTTAATTTCTTAGTTACTAGACATGAAAATTATTGTACTTGAGACAGAGAGAAAAGATCTGTATTTTTTTATGGCTTTTCTGCTCATAAAATGTTAGATTTTTATGTCAGTACTTCTTACCCAATGGGAAATGAGTGTTCTCTATTACAATGTGAAGTAGTTTTCTCTTTTGCAGTGAAATGAAGCTAATTCTTAGGAAAATCAGTAAGATCCACAGAAACTAGAGTTTTTTAGTGATACGCCTAAGTTGTTCCTGTCTTTTATCTAAAGTTTTCGTAACTTGTCCACAATACTTGCCCAGAAGACTTACTTGTAAACACAGTGGGGTTTTGAATTTTTTTTGTTTTGTTTTTATGTTTGGGGGTTTTTTTGTAGTTTGTTGGGGTTTGTTGGGTTTTATAAACAGAATTCCGCATGTGGAGTCTTTAATTAAATTTTGGAGGGATAATGAACAGTACTGCTGCCACAGAAGTTGAGAAACAGACAAAATACAATGTATAACTTATAAGACTATTATTTAGTAACTGGCTCTACATCTTAAAATAGAAGTGTATTACCTATATATATATATATATATACAGTTGCATAATAATGTG
>VZTY01029314.1:43309-73309 GCA_013400935.1 Turnix velox
TTTTAAATTTAAAATTATAATATTTCGCAACAGGTAATTGCCACCTAAAACTTCTGTGTTACTATTTTTGTAGCAGATGGTAAATATTCTATTAGGATTATTAGGACCTTTGAAGGTATTTTTGTTGCTTTTATATCTATTTCTATCAAAAAACAAAGGTAGTTTTCTCCCCATGAATGAAGATACCTGTAGTTGAAGCCCTGCAATGCCACCCATGTTTCTATGAGCATGGAGCTTTCATCTCTGTATTGTCATTTTTTGACCTGGGCTGCTTTACTGACACCTCAGAGAAGCCAGCTAAGGAAACATCTTCTGGCTACAGTTTCAATGGAGAAAGACAGTAAGTAAACCATTTGCTGACTGCTTGAGTTTCAGCACTGTCTGTCGTGGCATTTCTCCCTACTAATAGAAGTCACTACTCAAATATTCTGGTCTCTAACTTCAGCTTTGTCAGCTTCAGAAGATATGCAAACAACTGTGTCTCCTTTGAGCCTTCCTCACTGTATAAGTCCACATCTCCTTAATCTATTGGCTTATTAGTACATATGAGATAGTTAGTTGTCAAATGCTTCCATCCCTTATTTCTATGTAGTACAGTCAAACTCTTTGTAGATGTCAACCATCTGCCTTTTCTAGGATTCTTTCAACTATAGCCACCTGATAGATGTGGCCTTCTATTTCCTAGAAAAAGCTATGAGCATCTAACCTGTCTTTTCTCTCTTTATTAGTTCATGTGGCACTCCAGTTCTTTTAGACCATGATGTGACTCAGGGGAAGAGGATATAATTTTCATAGAGTGATCAGGAGTCTGAGCCCTTCCACCTTTGTAATTGGCATACAAAGCTATAAATTTCACATTCAAATGAGCAGCAGTAGTTCCTATGAAGAATGGAAAGGGCTGCATAATGTCATCTTGTCATATCAACTTCTTCGGCTGCTGTTGCAATTTTGCATGCTACTTGATTTTTTCCTCCAGCTTTCAGCTGTTTTATAGGTAGCAGGTATCGTAGCAGCCTGTCCAAGAGGCACATGGGATCAGAGATAGCCATTGCAGAACTGTGTTTTGTACGCAAGGAAACTTGTGCCTTATCACTAACTCAGCTATAAGCTGGAATTTGCATTGTGAGGTCCCTGTATTATTCTTTGAATCGATGAAATGTTTAGCTATCAGAGTGCAGACAAAGGTTTTAGAAATTCTTCCTTGAAAATCTAGAATAAAAGTTTTGCATACATAACTTCCAATTAATATTTTTATTGGTACCAGTTTCATTTTGTCTTTTTTCAGCAGGTAACTTCTCATGAGTCTTTGACTTCTATTCATTAATCAAAATCTGAGACATTTTATTCAAAATCCACAAAATTGACTCAGATTTGTAAATTCTCATTTTTCTGTTGAAAGTGAATACCTTAACTTCAGAAATGCTGGTCAGAAAAATATTCAAATGTTCATAATATTTAAATGAAAAGTTTTACTTTGAACCACTTTAATAGAACTTAATCTGTTAATACAGATTTGAAAGTAGTGTCTTAACTTTTTTTTTTAATATGGAGTATGAGTTCTTCAGGATATAAAGACTTGGTCGACTTCATACAATCATAAAATAGTTTGGGCTGGAAGTGACCTTAAAGATCATCTAATTCCAACTGCCCTGTCATTTAGACATACTTCCACTGGATCAGATAGGTCAAATTCTCAAGTGTTGGCCTTGAACACTTCAAGAGCTGGGGCATCCACAGCCTCTCTGGGATCCTAATGCCAATGTTTCAACACTGTCACAGTGAAGAATTTCTTCCTAATGTCAAATCTGAACTGTTACCCTTATCCTATCACTACACTCCCTGATAAAGAGCTCCTTCCCATTTGTCCTATAGGCCCCTTTTAACTACTGAAAGGCTGCTATAGCATCTCCCTGGGGCCTTTGCTTCTCATGGATGAACAATTCCATCTGTCAGTGTGGCTTCAACAGGAGAGGTGCTCCAGCCTTTTGATCATCTTTGTGGTCTCTCTCTGGACTCAATCCAATAGGTCCATGTTCTTCTTATATTGGACACCCAAGGCCAGATGGAGATTCCAAGTGGAGTCTCACAAGACACAACCAAGGGAGAGAATCATACCTCAACATCCTAGACACATTTTTTTTATGCCAACCAAGATATGGTTACCTTTCTGCTGTGAGCACCTATTGCTGGCTCATAATGAGTTTTTCATCCACCAATACATGCAAGTCCTTCCTTCTTTAGAAACTTCACTGGCTCCTTAAAACACCTCTCCCTTCTGATGAGCCCTTCTTTTTACCATTTATTTAAGGCAACAGTCTTGCACCTACACAAATATCACTAAATCTCAGAATATATGAAAATAATTATATGCTTTTCATTTAAGGTAAATAATAGTAACTAGTTTTCTAGATCACTGTGGCTCTTCATCTATTCAATAATTTATCATAAAATCTTCTCACTTTTTAACATAGGTGATGGATCACCACAGTTCCATTCTGCAATGAATAGTAAGAGATGCAGGTGTGTTTACAAGTTGTGAGGACACAAAAAACATAAACCTGCCTTTATTTACTAAAGAGGCTGTTTTATACATCAGGTTCCATGACAAAGGTTTACATTCCATAAGAATATATATATTATATCCTGTTCCTTATGTGCCCTTGGCTTAATTCTGATGGCAGATCACTGTCCTATTTTTTGTTTCATTTCACAAGTATTGGATTTAATCTTAATATGTATGTGAAATCGTGTTTTATGAGCACAATTAACTCTTTAGCTGATGATTAACTCTTCAGTGTATGTGCTTCAAAAATATAATGTGAATAGAAGATTTTTCTGGGGAATTCAATATTGTAGAAATTTTCAGCAGTAGTCTCATTCTTAAGAAAATCTTGAAGTTATCTCTCATGTCTTCTGACAACTTTGTGGGTGTTGTGGGTTGTTTTGCAAATACCAAAGAAGCCCAGAATGAAAAGGTGACATTTTCTTTCCTTCTACAACTTAGACCCTTATCTTATTTAAGTGGTTTTGTTCCTGTGTCTGTCTACTTACTTGAGGTTTTTGGAGTATCTATTTAACAGCACTAGATCTTGTAGTAATTGTGTGTTATTGTGACAGGTTTCAAGGAAAGATAATTTCGAGTTTCTTCTTTGTCCTTTTTACAGTAATCTTTATCCTTTATCATTCCACCCATCCGAAGTTGCTCTGATGATCCAAATGGCACCTGTTGGTTTGCTTTAAGTTCCTTACTCCTCCTCCCAGACAGGATATGAGATAATCTTTCTTTTACATCGTAGTTCCTACACTTATTTCCTTTTTCAAAAACAATTCCCCAGCAATTCATAAATTAATTACCTCTACACACACATATAAGTAAATACTCCATCTATACATGTTGGCTTTCTTAACCTTTTCATGTCACCTCATGTATTTTACACAAAACTAAAAACAAATGCAAACAGGATGAAGTAAGATCAGACTGCATTTACTTGCTCTTTACAGAAGAGGAAAGGTAGCAAGTAAAGTTAGATGACTGAAGTAATCAAAGTAGCTTTTCTAAAACTTGAATTGTAGATACATTATTAATTCATTAGTATTTATTTTTAAGAATATTGATTTTAAAAGGTGCTTTGTATTTCTACAGTCATTGCTTAGACAGGAACCATTTGCCAAAGTTAAAGATTGAAGGCATTCACTGCAGGTGCAAAATAGACAGTAGGTTTAGCAAAGCAAGTGGTCTGTTTTGAAAGGCTCATCTTTGATGATATTTGAAGTTTAGTAAGTTAGCCATTTATGATGTTTAGCACAGTGGAGCCTTGCAGTGCTCCGTTTCTCATTTTATCTGCAGATAAAATGTGAAACTGTTGAATACAATTTTGAAAAGATACCACCTTTTCTTAAAGAGCATTAAAATATTGGCTTAAGCAAATTATTTTATCATTGCATTAAGTTCTGTGATTTAAAAGCACAAATATTAATAAATGCAAGACTGAAACTAAGTACTAGCTTAGTATTAATAGTAATTTAGTGTGGGTAATATTATTACCAAGAAGCCCTGTAGTGAGAAAGGAGAAATTGGTAACCTGTAAAGGCAGTTCCATCTTCACAAAAATAATGTCCTTTATATATGCCTTCATGTTTTCAAGTGGTATTTTTATTTTCTGCTATCTCTTTCTACTCTTTTATATATAAATAGAGTTACTGAAAATTAGTTTACTGTCTCAGTACAATATTTACTATGTAGAGCATAAGTGTTGAAATATTTTAAAATTATATATAAGGGTGTGACTTTTGAAATGTATTCTGCACTGTTGTGACAGTGAAATGTTACTTCTCTAATCAAAAATATGAAGCATAGCAGTGTGATGCTTTGACCATCTTCCTGCACTCTGTAATGTGTTGTACAGTCTGAGAGGAGTCTCCCATCAAGTCTCTCATTTTGTGAGTAACACAAGGGAAAATATATTCTTGGTGTTTCAGAAAACACTGCAATTCAAACAGAAATTTATTTCTAAAATTAAGCTCCTTTTTTTATTAATTAGAATATGTTTCTTCTAACATCCATTTCAGAAGCTTGAAGAGCATGTTGAACAAACAACATGCTCTTTCCTGCAGGTATAGTCTTCCATTGTCTCATAAGTAATAGGAAATAAAATTACATTTGAGAAACATAGAAGACAAATTCCTCCATGTCTTAGACTATACTATTCAAGATACAGCTTAAAAAAAACCCCACAAGTCTTAGAAGTGCTGTGTGGTAGAAATTCTCCTGGCTTTTTTCCATAACCTTGCCAACAATCAACCTGGCAATTTCAGGAATGCTTCAATTATAGTACCTATATTTCAGTCTCAAAAACTTAAACTCTATAATGTAAATTCATCTTATGATTTCTAATCACATTATACATCTCATTCCCAGAAGCCTAATAACTACTAAATTCAAGTGCCTGCCTAATGCAAAACACTTGCCAAATTTTAAAAATTATTTTATGCTGCATAATAAATCTTAATTACTGAGCTCTGTCCAACTTTCTTCAAGGAGTAATTTTACCTAAAAGTTCTTGCAAAGCAATTGAGAGTGCATCAATAAATTACTTACCAGCCAGTGGAAATTCAATACAAAATCCAAATGCGTATGTTATTATTTTTGAGAACTTACTTTGTGTTACTTTTAATAGTGAAGAAATAAATAGATGTGTCTCCATTAATTAATTTGTCTCCAAAATTACACAGAAGTGTGAAAAGGGATTCATTTTTACAAAATGCTGTCATTTCTTTTAGAAATATGTATATATATGCTCTTTAACATATATATATGCTTATATGTGTGTGTATATATAGAGAGAGAGAGAAATACAAGCTGTTACTTCAGTATACAAAGAAAGAAACATTGAGTTTCAAATGTAAACAACCTGATATAGTAAGAAAAACTCCAAAAATACAAACTAAAAAAACTTAGTTATTTTCAACTCTTGGTCATTGTTATATATATGCACACACATATATATATATTTATATGTAAAAAATGTGTATGCCCATACTTGATTCTTGTTTGGTAACACAGTTGTTACACTTTTATCTTTTTTTCTGATGTATTTTAACAAGCTTTGCTAAAATGGAGTTGTGAAATGCTCCTACTTAATAGAAGTTCTAATTCAATGGCCAACTGAAGTGATTATCCTCCCTCCTTTTTCATTGCAGCTGTACATTTCTGGGCTTTAGGTAGACTGGTAGGAATTGAAACCTGAGATACTTGCAGTTTCTTAAATTACTTTTCATATCTGTGATAAGGTCATTGTTCAGAGTTTAACTGTTCTACATATTTTCTTAGAAAATCCGTTAGCTAGATTTAGTAATACCTACAAAGAACAAACAGGTTTAGCCTAGTGTACCAAACCAATATACAACAGAGTACACCCTAGTTAGCGGGGGTTGATCACACAAACTGTTGGATGTCTAAAATACTTTGGAATTTTGCTGGAGATCAGTAATTATTTGGTTTGGTTTTTATTTTTGGTTCAAGATGTGAGTTTAAAATACAGCTATAGTAAAGAAAACCAGTCAGGATAGGTTACAATCTACTGTCTTCTTGGGTTATCCTTTTTTTCTTGTTAGTTTAAGCTTAAATGATATAAATAATTTCATTGCAATTTCAGACTTTTTAAGTGAGATCCTGTATCACCTCACTAAAATCAGAAGTGTAATTGTATAATTTTATAGGGTTACCTGTAATATCATAGAACCTGGCATTTCTTTTTCTAAATAATTCTAGACCCTTGCAATTGAACCCGTATTCAGTACAGAAAGAAATGAGAAAGTCCTTTACAACTCTCTTGATTTTCACAATGCATAGCATCTGCTGACCAGTAATATTTTGCCAAGCCGTGTGGTAGTACTTTTTGCTTAAGCTTCTCAAAAGATTGACAGTTGATGCTTACATTGTATGTTTTATTTTTCTTGTTTTATGAAATGAGTTACAAGTTGCAAACATAAAATAAGGATCTGTTCCTGAAGCTATTTTTTTCCTGTTTTGGCTGCTTGTTTATGTACAAACTATGGAAAAAATGGATCTTCATATTGTTTAACTTACTGCTTAAAAACCTATGTGTGCATATGTACAAGCCCATATTTTGCTAATACAACTTTATGCATTCACAGTGTCCCAGCTTTCTCATATGCATTAAGAGTTTTAGTGCAAAAGTATGTATACCTATTTTATGGGGGGCTGTCAATGATTGTAAGTAACAGAACTGCTGAAAGTATGAAATTTTGTTTCATTTATTTCTAAATGGTTTTGGTTAGTAGTGATATAACTATATGATAAATCACATTGTATAGCATTTTAACATTTTTTAAAAGTAGTGTAAATTTGGGTACTTGATAGTATTTACATATTGCAAAGATGTCAAACAATATGCTTTG
Source organism: Turnix velox (assembly GCA_013400935.1). NCBI lineage: Eukaryota > Metazoa > Chordata > Aves > Charadriiformes > Turnicidae > Turnix > Turnix velox. The sequence goes on from VZTY01029314.1 coordinate 50,231, forward strand.
AATAAGTATTGTATGTTATGTTTTGAAAATTGGAATTTTACATTTTCAATACATTTATAAAAATCAAAGTTTTCTGTCAGAATCTAATACTTTTAAAAGAGAAATGTGTATATCAAAATTTTAAACAGAGCAGTGCTTTTTTGATGTTTTCAAGAATTAATGTTAAGCATTTGTATATTATTTAGAAAACATGATCAATAAATATGAGTCCTAATTCTTTTTTGTGTTTATTTTGAACACAGGCCTGATAAGTTATTAAACTTTTTGCAACTAAGTGAACAATTTAAGGCTAATCATAAAATACATTGTAGTAATTTGTTCTGAAGGTATTAGTCGCATGTTCATCCATCATGAGATTGATGTTTACATTTTTTCACCTGCTTCTTGATTAAAGAGATATCAGTGAATATTTAGCAATTAGTATAATACTAAAGATTCAGTAGCTTCTGGGTAATTGTAGTAAGATGCAGTTTGCTGGCTCTACTCCATCCTATAGAAAGATGCATTTTAAAGTACCAAAGTAAATGTCCCAAGTTCTTTCAGATGTTGGCTCTGTTTGTAGACTGATGACTGTTTCTAGTGCTCATTGAACTTGCTGGAATTTTTGTTTACTATAGTCTTCATTTTTCCCAAGAGGAGGAGAGGAAAGAATATATTCCTCATGTGGTCAGCATTTATCTGAGTATTTATGTGAGTTCACCATCTTGATTTCAAGTCATTAATTTGTTTTTACATGCATAAGCATGCATATTTACATGCATTATTTATCCAAACAACTTTAAATTCCATTAAGTTCCAATGAGTGGGAGAAAGATTTGGTCTTAGGCATTTTTTATTTATTTTAATTTTCTAGTTATGTTGCTTTTGTTGGTTTATTTATTTTTTTAACTGTTCAGTCTAAGGCTTGTAAAGGTTGATTTGCTCCTGAACTGCTTTGTTCCCAGACATTGCCATCTTCCCCAACTACCACCAAGTCCTCTCCATCTGATCCCATGACCACCTCCAGAGCCAATCAGGTACAGTATCATCCTACCATCTACACCATACTTTTCACGGGTGACAGCTTGCAAACTGGAGAAAAAGATATGGTGGGTTAAGGATTTATTCGTTCATTCACATATATACACCCATAATCATAGATATCTAACTGTTAGAAATTGATAAATTGGATGGAAAACATTTTTCTTCTTTTAATTTGTTTTGCTGTTTTTAAAATCTCTGATGAAAGCAAAGTGTCTTGCAAAACAGCATTTTTTTAAAAATATGTTTTAATTAATACATAGCAAGGCTACACACCAGTGAGTTTGTAGTCAGAGTAACTCTTGGTATGTGTATGTTTATATATGTATGCAGACATCTATTTACTTCCAGGATCATTTAGAAATTGCGATGGAATTACCCCTAGAACCATGTTTAATTAGCTGGATGACAACCAAGTAATGGCAAACAGATTACTTTCTTTGTTTCTTTGTTTAATTACTTCAAGAAATTTGAAATATTTTTGTGGGCAATAACATAGGGATGTTATTTACATAGCACATGTAATAAAACAATAGATTTAAAATTAAAATCTATTGATGGAGTATAAGGTAAAACAAAGTCTCTCTAAGAACTTACTAAAGATATCTAACTCATTTTAATTCATCTTATTTTAAAATGCATAAAACTGAGCTTTTAGCAGTATTTTATTTACAATTGTTTTAATTGGGAAAAAAAAATGTGTCCAGTTCATTTGGTCAACAGCTCATCCTTTGTATCTTTTTGCCTTCCCTATGAAAGTTTTTAAAGTTACTTCATGCCAAACATTTCACAACTGACTGATAAATACCTTATTTGTTTTTATGGAACTGTTAAACTTAATGTACTTTTTGTTCTAATAATGTAAGCATTCAGTATATGCTAATCCAGTTTTTTAACAGTCTGTTTATTTAAGTTATTACCTGAATGGTTCTATCATATCTTCCACAAATAAGATCAAATACCAGAAAAGTTTTCAGCAATCTGGTTTTCTATGGAAGTCACTATTACTATTCATTACTGAGATTTTGTGAACTGTTTAGAACTCACTGGCTCTATGAAGAAACAGTTTAACACACAACAGAACAGAAGCATATTAAAGCGATATATCTTTGATCAACACATGGCTATCTGTTGAAAAGGACATGTAATGCAGAAAGTAATGAAATTTAGAGTGAAATTACACATAGATAGAAGAGCTACTAAGAAACATCCAAACTATGATACCCTTCACTTAATTGGAAAGCCTTCTTCATCAACCTGCTTCCATTTCAGCCACAGCTATTTGGTTTCATCATCATTAAATGACAAGGATAAAATCTTTGCCAACAGCTAAGGATATTCCATGAACTCTCAGTTCAGTCTTTTTTCTCTTTATCTTAATTTTAGTATTTCATGTATTCTAATTCAAAGGTTTTGAAAATGTTGAGCACACAGAACTTAAGAAGTGTACTCTCTTTTTCTGTCTTCTGCCTTTTTAAAATTAAAATTGAGTACACTCTGATGATCATTATTTAGAGAAAAAGGAAGAGGTGCTTTTGTTTACAGGAAATACTACTTGAGCATGCTGTTTAATTAGCATCAGTGAAGTACCTACTTGCATCTGTTCTATGAATTTTGAAAGATCAAAATTAGAATGTAGTTCCTAAACTTTAGATGACTTTTCAATAGCAGAAAGTACTTATTTTTATAGAAAGTGGTTCTATGAGAATATTTTCAAGTGATATAATTGAATATACAAACTAAGGGAAATGTATGCTTTGTGTTCCACCTGTATCCCACATTACATTTTTTATGGCTTTTTTTCATAAACTCATCGCTCAGCAGTTTTCATATAAATCATCAAGTTCTCTTTTGAACAGCACTAAAATTGTATATGTGAAGAAGAGTATTGAGTTACGTAATATTTGGAACTGTTTTTTGTCATTAACCCTTGAAAATCCTGCTCTTATTTTAATTTTATCCCTCCTATTATTTCCTTGCAGTTTCTAACCATTCCAGCAGGAAGCACAAAGCACAAGATAAGGCAGTTAGGGCCTTGTTAGCTGTAAGTGACGTAGCTGGCAATTGTTCTCAGGCTATACTAGTGATTAGCATTCAGCACCAATGTATTGACAAGCATCTGCACTGCAGCTGTCACGTGAAAATAGGTTCCAACACAGTAATCTCAAACATGTTAGTCGTCATGTAAGTACCCAAAAGGAGAGCATTAGAGAATTACCAATTTTTGGTTTGCTATATGTCTGTGTAAGAGGTTTTTAGTAGAAAATAACCATTCAGCTATGGATTTTCAAGTTATATTAGGGTAACAGAAGGAGCTTCTTTAACTAGATGGAACTCAGGAAAATTAGTGTTAAGGTGTAAAATTCACAGCACAATCTATTGCATCAATGTAGTATCATATCGGTCTTAAGATCATTCATTTTGCTATGGTATTTTGAAGGTGCAAGACAATATTGTATATTAAAAATTAGTAAGGGCATTAAGTGGGGTTTAAGTAATACTTAATGCTGGTTTGCTGTTGGTGTGAGATCTTCAAGCTTGGCTGAAGGACTCCCCATAAGTCATTCTAATTAGAGCATTGTTGCATACATGTTTTGATGAGCATATCTGATGTGATCCTTCCTACTGCTCAAGCATATCAGTTGTGTTCTCCTAACAGAGCTTGCATAATTGACAGAGCAACTTCTAGGCACATTTTTTACTGCAAGAGGAAAAAAACTCTGCCAAGAGAGGTCAGAGAAAGGAAATCTGGCTTGTATTATGTCTTCCTTTTAATGACTCACTTTGACTCCATTCAGATGAGATTATAACTCTTTTGTGTGTGAGCTTCCGCTTTTGTTGAAATGTTGTTTTTCAAAAAATCCAGTGTTCATGAAAATACTCTTTTTATGTGTCTCAAGAAGAGAAATGGTTTTTATGGTGGAAGAAAAGTGTTAGTTCAAATTTCTTATGTTGTGTTATACCGAATTGCCATGGATGCAACAGAAACCCCTGCAATGGAACTGGTCTTTTCTTTAGTTCTTCATTCCAGGAAGATATACATCTGTCAATATTATTGTCTTAAACATCTTGTTTATTTTTGCAGTAGAACTTCCTGGGACCTTGATTCACATTAAAAATTCATGCACTGAAAACTTCCCAAGACAGAAAAAAACAAAGAGGCAATAGAATAGAACATTTGAAATTATTTCAGTTTCTTTTTTATCCTTTCTGCCTATCACTGTGAAGAACTTGGTCTTTCTGTACTTTTACACTAAGAGCTTCTGTGTTACCAACTCATGAGCTTTGTCAGACTTGTTTGTAACAGAGCACTGACAGACATATAGCTACAGTGGGGAAACTATTCTGCTAGTGTCTCTGGAGCTGGTGGGATATAGCTTTACTTTTATTTACCAAGAGGAAATCAATTTCACTTTTCCACAGTACACTTCAAGTGGAAATTTAATTTCAAAGGTGATGAATAGCATCATAAACCTTACATAAGACATGCTTGATTTTCCTCTGTTGTACCTTGTAAAGGTAGGAGATTTAGTACTTTTAACAGTTAAGTGATATTAGATAGACATGTATTTGTATAATGAAGCTATTTACATGTTTTCTTATCTGCCTGCTTTACTTCAGTTACTGTTATTTTAGAATGAGAGACATGAGTGATACAACTTAATGTTTGTATTTCTTCTCTATTTGATGTACACCTATTAATACAGTTGCAAACCTTTTCATATTTCCTTCTCCAGTTCTCCATTTTTGGCATAAGACTGATACTGGTGCTGACCTATGCTATTGACTTTGAGAGAATAAAAGGCCAAAACATACATTTCATCGCTCAGGTGACTCAGGAGAGAGGGATGCACTGGAATCCTTTCCCCTTTCCTTATAGTTTATATAAACTCAAGCTCAGTAACAGCATTTATCACCACAAACATATATAACATATATATACTATATATTGCTGTATTTTTAAATGCACTGTGTTGTTTTCTTGTGACATTCGTACTTTTTCTAAGTTATACCTTCTGGTATAGTTATACCTTCTAAATTTTATGGAGAGCAGAAATGTGTAGGACTTGTTTATTCAGTGCATGACTTACAGGTTTTTTTGGAGCATATCCTTATCATATAGTGGGTGCAATAACTGTAATAAATAATACTTTTTGACAATTTTATATGACAGGAGTAGAATGTTTTCTTTGGTACTTAACATACCCAGCAGGTACAGAACAAACTTGTAGTTTTTATATTCTTGGTAGCAGAAATCTGTACATTTGGATTATACTATCATTTTATGCAAAATTTGTAGCTGGATTATAATAGTACATCTATAACTAGAGACTGAAGGATTAATTGATACCTCTCTGAATTATAATGATTGACACAGATGTTCTCCCTTTTTATGACTTCAAAGAACAATCCTATCCCTGTCTGTAAAATTACTTTAAAAAGTATAATCTTTTCATCTCTGATAGAGGCTCTCTGTAAAGCATACTGACAGCTTTAAAGAGTTGATGAACTCATATCACTTATATTTAATTTATAACTTGTTGTGGGAAGTAGAAAACAAAATAGGAAAGAAAACTATTTTTTTTAATCTTCTGTTATCATTAGAATGTGAAATTTTAAAACATGTAAGATTATAATAACTTCAAATTAAAAAAAAATTAATCTTAAAGTACAAATAGAGAGTTTAATGATGATCCCAGGATACTTAGATAGACATCATACAGGCCATGGAGATACAGTTTCTATTTGACTTCGAAAATCTGGTGTAAGGGTTATTTAACATCTTCTCTTGCTGATATTTTAACTGCAGTATTTACCTCGTCTTAGTAGCTTAGTTTCAATGTAATTTCTTACAGTGGTATTGAGCAAATCAATTTTCTTGTAAGATCTGTCACAGAATGGCTGATGTTTGATGTGCCATTTGATCTGTCCAAATCTCAGTACCGTATAATTAAAAGCAAAGTCAATATAAAATTATTTACCATTCTAATAAAAGGCGCAATAGATATTTAAAAACACCTGTTAATATTTAAATTTGATTGTTCAGAAAATTTGCCGTGGTAGTTCTCTGTGAGACACCAATTTTTTCAGTCCATCATAACCTTTTTGTCAGTCTGTCATATTAGTTATTGATAAATACATCCATTTTTTTTACATCCAGATACAGTATATGAGTTCCATGCACAAAAATAATATGCTGTTTGAAGGACACTTTGCCTGGAATAAGATGTTTCATATGGATCCCTCACTAAAGAATTGTGTACAAGATTCTAAAATAATAAATACATGGAGACCAGGAATTACCAATATAGTAAACAAATACATTCTTCAATTATGGCAACAAGACATTTTTTTGTGCACTAGTAAGTGCATGAGAAGAGGAAATCATGTTGGGTGTGGCACTAGTATTGAAAGCTATATCACAGCTGTAAGAACTTCATCATGATGCTTGGAGGAATTGAGTTGAGGAAATATGCCCTGTATTTTGCTGATTTTTTTCTGCAAGGTCCTAAAACTTATAGTATGCTTTTGCCAGTTAAAGAAAAATTCTTCTTGTAATTTCTTCACTTATTTTTCGGTAAAGTCTCAGCAAGGACTGTCACCTTCAGCTTTAATACTTATTCAACTTCACATGCAGAGTTCTTTACTGTTCAACTCTTGCTATTTCTGCTGTAGTCTTACCCAGTAATAATTTTCTTAGACTAGAACTGCTCTTTCGAGTGTGAGAAAAACCTTACTTTTCAAATTTATAGATAATTTTATCAATCGTAATAATGTGACCTTTTTGTTTCAATTTAATAAGAAGGCAGAGGTTTTGGAGTTTCTTTGGATTGCAAGTTACCTGTGGGACACTGTGGAAAGCACATAATCAATTATGGTTCAATTGAGGACTCCCACAGAGGTTCCAGTGCTTCAGAGGCAAACTTTCCTTCTGCTCTTCAGCTGCAATGCTTCATTTAATGCCTGAAGTCTTAAGCAGAATAGCCTGTATTCCACAGACATTTTTCTGATTGCCAAGTTAATACATTACTTTTGTTACATTGGTCTTGTACTTTGACCACTTTTTCACAATATTATGAAGTACTTGAGCTCAGCTCTTTTGTTTGTATTTTCTTTTTTCTACTATAAAGATTTTTAAGTAACAGGCTTTAAAATATTGCATGCAATCTTTTTTTACTCTTTCAATTTTCTATTTCAATTTTTCCCCATTTGACAGCTATGTAGCTATCTATTTGTGTTCATGTTCCTTATAAGGTTTTACTTGTTTCCTTTCCTCTGTCCCACCACAGAGCAAATTTAGGGTCCACTGTTTATTGATACTTCTTTAAATGTATGGGAAATATTGTTGGGAGTATTCATGAGACATAGGGAAAGCCTCTCACTTCTAAATAACTTAATATTATTGGAATATGATTGGACACCACAGGATGTTGGGAATGATCTGCCACTTGCAGCCCTGAAACATAAAACTGTGATTCCATATTTGTGTATTTTGATTTTTATGCTTGAAAAGAATTACTATTAATTAACTTACTATTTCATCCTCTCTTCCAAAAGATAGATTTTTTCTATGTAATGGACAGAGGGACAGCATTACTGTTGCTTTTTTTTTAAATGGATGAATATCTTAAACAGTTTTCCTCTTATTTTGTATTCTACTTGATTGTTGATTTGTTTAAATTGGTTTTGTTCAGTTATTGTTTTCCTCGCATAGAAGTAAAACTATTATAAAAGAAGAGCTTGAAAAAAAATATGAGGAAAAATGTTGCAAGCTAATTTTTTTTCTTGTAAGAAAGCAGCATGTATTAGGATATTAAGTTGTGCTTTCATGAAGACTTGCCTATCATCAGTTTAGTTTTAAATCCTTAGCTAAGGTTTAAAAACTAAGGCTGTGAATGATGGTAGAATTTTGGAAACATACTGAGTTGATATAGAAAATATCTACATTTTACTGTCGTACAATATTAATGAAGACTGCTTCTAATTTATTTTTAAAGCAGTTTTACATCTGTGAACATTCTGAGATCTGGGAGAAAAGTCGTCATCACATTTTCCTGTATACTTCAAATTTGTCTGGAGTTTGTTCACTTTAAAATGGAGTGAACATGTAAAAAGACAAGACTTTTTTGATTGAATGGATTCAGCTTTAGACTCAGATGGATATGTTATCCAGGTTGTTTGAGAGTTAAAATAATAAGTAAAAATCACACTGTAATTGAAGATCTTGTTCTTCCATTTCAGGATTTTTGTCGATATGATATGTAGGTTTTCACTTTTCTCCATGTCGTAGTCCTACAAAAAGGCCCTGTCTGCTTAGGAAAAATTATCATTAAACCCATAAATTTGAAGAATACACATTCTTCTCTTTGCCAAAATATTGCTAGGACTCAAAAGTCCTGTGCAAAGGGATGTTTAATTTTTTTGCAAGCTAGAGGAGAAGACAGCAGCATGTAACTCTGATCTAACCAAGATAAACTTTGAAGTCCTTAATAGTCACCTCAATAGTATGGTGACAAAGAGTGAATAAAAAGAGTTAGGCTCTAAGTTTTCAACCATTCAGAATTTAATGTAGCAGCTCTCAGGGAGTTTTGAATTTATATGATCAAGGGTTGAATTTGAATTTGGAAAGCAACATTGAGATTAGCTTACAGTCACACCAGGATAGATTGTGTACAGCACAGACTATAACGGAGAAGAAGTGCTATCATGTTTTTCTGTCATTTTAAAGGTGAGTGAGGAATGGTTAGGTCTAGCCTGAGAAAATCCTGCTTTGTTAACTAATAGCCCTAAAAAGTCCTGTATGTTAACTAATACTTTCTTTTTGCCGTATGAAACATTATCACTTTCACAAGCTGTTTGTAGCAATATTAGAGCAAGACACAGCCCTTTGCTGCGAGTTGTATGCCTTTTGCATACTTAGAGAATTCATAGACAGAAGTGAGATCAACAGATTGATCAACTCATCTTCTTTTTTCCTAAGGTATCTGCCTGAGTTAAATAAAAAGGAGTATTGTTTTTGTATAAATCGTAGAAAGAACCTAGTTAACGTATTGCACTGCAGAGAATAAGATACAGGAGATTTTTGTCTTTTCCAGAGTTAAGGTGCATCTACCTTTTTTTTTGCCCATAGTATCTCACAGTTGTTAGGCAATACCTAACTGCATCCTATTCAGATTTCCCCCTAGTTTTGTGCCTACAGTTGTTTTGATACTTGTTGTTTTGGGGTTTGCTTTTCCTTCTGAAATCATATTTGACTTCCTACAAATAATAACAGTTATTCAGAAGCAGAATTTACAAACTGTAGGTCAGTGGAAGGATCATAAACATCCTTAGATAAGCCCAGGGGTTGAGTTCATTCAGTGGTCTTGTTGCCTACCAGTGATTTATGTTTGAATCTTTGCACTTTGTAGCCTTCAAGAGTGTTTGTCTGGGAGTGCAGAATGACTGCTGACTCTTTGGCCTTCTGTTTTCCCCTGCTTCTCGGTGTTAGACATTAGAGTCTTTCTGGACTGATTTTTTTCTTTTTTTTTTTCCTTGACATTATTCAGTATGTTTTGAATTTCTTTTTCTTTAAAGTTTCTGAAAGCCTCCAGTCTGGCATTTCTACTGCACTGCAAATTCTTTTTGCATTTCTACTGCAGTGTTTCTAGTAACCTGATACATAATTTTCAAATTTTTAGGGTTATTTTTATAGTGTACTTAACCAAAATATAAATATAGTGAGAATATTTTGATCCCCTTGATTCTCCTAATAATAATTGTAAAAATTATGATAATAAAATAACAGCTGCCCCATACCCATGAGATACTGAAATACAGTTGTCATGTAAGCTCTTTTAAAGTGTTACTGTTTTATATAATAAAACTGGTTTATGAAATAGATTAAACTATGATTAATGACATTCTTTACTAAGGAGTGCTGAAGCAAAATACAGTTCCTTCAAATCTTCTGCAGACTAGTGCTCATGTATGATTAAGTGATGTAGAAAAAGAGAAATTAATTCAAAAGATAAGCAGATCTTTGCAGATTGTTTATTGTTCATAAGATATTTAAATTTTTTCACCAAATGACTGTGTAAATATTCTCTAGAACCAGTATTATAACATTCAGTTTTACAAACAGAAGGTAATAATAGATATCTCTATTAAAATATTTCCCTGGTTATAATTCACCTGTATTTGAACATTTAAGAGGATGCTTTGTATAATTTCTTCTTTTAATTATGTCTAAAGTACTTGGATAATTAATGCAACACTTAAACATTTACAGTAAAGATTGATTGGCTGTACACAATGCATATGTATACACTGAGGCCTGTCTTTATTCCATGCAGTTTCTAAGTAAATTTTAAGATAAGCCTACCTTAGATTAACAAGAACACACATGTCTGAAAGTAATAAAACGGGGAGATTAAAACATTGATGACATGAAAGTTATGTCTTCAAATCTGAACTTAAGAATCTAATTTAGAAATTACTAATGCAAATAATTTATGTGTGTGTTATTAGGAAATTTTTTTTCAATATCAAATACCTTTCTGCTAGGTTTCTTTTTATTAAGGAGTCTAGCTACAAAAATGAGCTGTAAAATGCCCTAACTGAAAATTTTATTTTTACAGCAGATAACTTACAAATGTAATTATATTCCATAGCCTAGGTACTACTAAGGATTTGTTACTCAAACCAAAATGAAATTACATAAGTAAAATAGTTACATATTCATTGCATAAATTTAACAAGTCAACTGAGTAAATGGCTTATGAAATATGATTTTTTTATTATACTGTTGAGTGTCCTACTATTTGCATGGCTAGTACAGGAATCCTTTCTTTCTGACCTTCTAAATATTCAATAAAAGTGAAAGGGTACTAACTTTTCAATTTGAATGTCATAGGGCTCAACAAAGCTAAAATTTTTAACATCCCCAAGGCAATTTTTTTCATTCAAAATTAATGAACGAATATTTTTATTTTATAAGGTTACTTATTTTTACTCTTGAAATGGTAAAATAAAGCTCATTGGTAGCAATAATCTTTAATAAAAATATTAATACAAACTAGAATTCAAATTGCATGCAGTTTTATCTAAACTTTCTGTGATTTTACTAATTTGTGTTGCATTTATTGAGCTCTATCTTAAAATAGTCTTTCTTGTTATAAGGTTCATGGTGAATGTTTGTTAAATAAAGATATAATCTTTATCTGATTTTTGAGACATCTTTCATATTATTATTTTTATATTTGTAAGAATCTTTTCTCTCAAAAGTAAATTCATCTCCGGAAGCTGAAGAAGGTTTGTGTCAGATGATTATCTAGTCAAAATTAAGATGTGCATTTAACAAGGAGGATGCAATTGTACCTTCCATTGTCTCTTGCAATTACAGCTTTTCTGATAAGCTAGGTTAATTTTCATAATTGACCTGTGTTAGCACCTATCAATCTTTTTGTTTCTGTTTGCTTGAATAGTTGCTAATTTTGGCTTTATCTCCATTTATTTCAGTGATCTTTTTCCTCATTCTGTTCCAGTGGTAGCTCCTATTCCCTTGGGGCTACCGTGCTTAAAAATGTATAACTACAAGTATACAAGAGTATACCAGAAAGCAGATAGATACACATATAAATTAAACATATAGGTACAAATTACTTGTGTGAACATTAAGTTCTAAGCCCGCCACTTCCCTTACTTGTAGTTATTGACTTACTTCCCGAGGCCAGCAACCTTGTCTTTGATCCTTGTCAGAGACATAATGTCAGGCTCTGAGAGGGTTTTGAATTGGCTTGTCAGAAGATGGAGTCTGTAGTATTGCATATTACATTAGGAGGTGAATCATTAATCAGTGAAACTACGACCTCTTTCTAATGAAAGTTTCTAGTTGAAATAATTTTGCAACATGACGTAGAGATATACAGTTTACAATTCTCAAATCATGTCTATGAGAGAGCCTTTGTGAGCATTTAATTAAGTAGTTCTTGCAAGACTCTTTTTTAATAGTTAAGCAATAATCAGTAAGGATCAAGCCTCTGCTGCTGGTTGTCTTTTGTAAAGCCAGGGATGTAAAGCAGCCATAGCCCTGATACCACTAATCCAGATCATTCATCTAGATAAATCAGCTGTGTTTAAAACAGTCAAATTTCTTTCTGTTTTTCACCTTGGTGAAGCTGTACAAAACAGTCTGTAGGTTAGGAGAGAAATAAACATGGTCTTATTTTCACTTAGTTGAAAAATAGATGAGGATACCAAAAGGATTTTATTTCACATCTCCCCCTTTGTCTTTTGCTGAGAAAAATGGAGAACAGAATAATTACCTCAGGACTTTTATTAAAAATAATTTAGAAGGGGATGTTAGATTTTATTATTATTTTATTGTGTAACCGTGAAAACTTAAAGGTGTTCATTTAGACACTGCATTCATCTTCTGCCGTCATTATTGCTTGCTGTTTACCATGCTCATTAGTTATAAATATAGCAGGTATATAATTCCACCATGTTTGGTTGATGTGTATAGGTTGATGATATTATAAGATTTATCTTTCTTTTTACCTTAGAATTTTGTTATTTGCAAATGCAAACCCAATGCCAGATTAGGTCAAGAAGCACCATTAAAAATACTCTGTTCATTTCATATCTCTCCATCTGTAACTAAATAGAGACTGAATATAAAAGATACCTCAGTTAAAATATATATTTAAAGTACTCAATATTATTAAGGACAGAAATTTGCATCAGTGAAAGACTGGAGAATCTTGAAATAATTTTGCAACAATATGGGGCTTTTTATTCCATTATCATAAGACCATAATCATCTAGGTTGGAAGGTACCTTTCAGATTGTTGAGTCTAACAATCTGCCCAGCTCTGACAAGTCTCATATCTGGTCAGGGACTTGAACCCTGGACCCTCAGATTAGGAGTCTGATGCTGTCCTGATGATGATGCAATGTTGAGAGTTTTGTTTTTCTTTTGTGCATAAACACATTTATGTCTTACCTGACTGGGAGATTCCAAGGTACAATGGGCTTGAGTATAAGGGAAGACTCCATTCACTATGTGTGTCTAAAGCAAGAATATGCGTCTCTCTTCCATATGAACTCATTTGTTTTTGGTTTTCCTTACTTTTAGAATCAGTTGAATTGTGAACAGATTAGAGAGGCACTGCTAAATGAGTAGCTTGTCTACAATCTTACTGAGCTGGATAAATATTAAATGCAACAGAATTGTTTCTCATTAAAAGTAATCAAATTATTATGGAGTCATATATAGAAGTATAGTACAGAAGTGTATATATATGCGTGTGTGTATGAATACATGTATATATATAATGCAGTGCATACAGTAGTGGTATCTTGAGGTGGCTTGGGAATTACGTCATGTATTTACATTTCTCTAACCTTTTGAATCAAATATGTCAGTGGAAATGGAAGAAGGACTTTCATGTTCTTGTTTTTTTCTTTTTTTTTAACTTTGGGTTTTAGTTTTTATTTCTTTTGTGAGTGGTTAAAATCTTGCTCCTTTTAAAAACTGTGTGGGTCTATCATCGTTACGTGTTTATTTCTGAAAGTGAAAACTTGTGATAAAATCTCTATTTATGTTGTTCTTAGGAAATCTTATTGTCAGTGTCTATACCTGACAAGATCCCTTCTACTTCTCATTTTCACGATAGAATGGTTTACTTAATGTACCTTGATGAGAAAGAGTAAGTTTTTTAAGTATCTTTGATGGAAATGAGCTCTGATCAGTGATTCAAAAATTCTTCATTACCACGTTAAGATAGTCATGAAAAAGGAAATGGACATGCAGCCATAATTCAAAATTGGCAAAGAATGTCATTACTAGGAGTATTTTGATTTAGGATATTTAAACCCTATAAAAAATTATTTGGCTGTTGGGTTGGCCAACCATGCGAGTATCCTTTTTTTGATTAAGATGTCTAAATAAGTATTTAAGAATCTAACTTTTAAGAACTCATTTTTTTAAACTATAGGTCATTTCCTGTTTCACAGAATTCCATAGTATTTCTAGAGTCCTGTGAAGCCCTGGGAAGGAACCTACATTTTTTTCCATTGCTAGCTGTCTCTGTCCATAAATTAATTTCTTTTGAAACAAGTGACCTGCTTAATTGAAATCCTGTTCTATATTTCAAACACTATACCAAAAACGGTTTTCCATGCCAGTGAACCACTTTGTATACTGAGTGACCAAGTATTCCGCTAACGATGCTTGACAATAGAAGTGTGGATTGTTTAATGAGTCTCATCTATGTCTAAGTTTCTAACTACCATATTACAGATACTAATACATAAATAGTAATAAGCTCTGTATCTAGTGGTTAAAAAAATGCTGATATTATCTGAATACAGTAAAGTGCCCATGGAATTACATTAGGTTTTTATTATGCAGGGCAGAAATTGAAACAGTTGATGAAGAACAGGTTGTTAAGGAACCAAAAATAATACAAATCCCTCAATTAGTGAATTTAATGGGGTGTGCAGTAAAACACTTACAAGATTGCGGTGGTATCAAATTCTTATTCAGTATTTTAAAGTCATTGATTGGCTGAACCTTTGACAGGTGATTTGTATTGCAGCTGAAGTGTATTCACTTGTCTGTATGTTCCCCCATAACTATCCTACTCTTTCTCCATCCATCACATCTTAGGATACTGGAGTTTTTTTGTTTGGTTTTGTTTGGTTTTGTTTTATTTAAGACAGACTATCTCCCTAGTATGTTGGATTACATTTCACAAATTTTAAGCAGTTATTATCAAAATATTCTTAGTCATTTCCGACAAGTGCCTTCTCTCTCAGAGACATAATTGTGCTCTGTTAAAAGCTGAATTGCCGAAACTCTTCAATTTTTAAAAAAATCATGAGTGTAGGAGTGTCTTCATCAAGTATAAGATTTCTAGTTCAAATCTAGAATTCAGAATAGGTTTATAGCTGATCTGGTACTGTAAAGGTAATGTAAAGCTTATGGATGCAGCTCTTTAAGAATTCTCTTGAAGAGTGCAGAAATATTCTAGTCATTTATCTTTTTTATCTGAAGATTTTTCAGGAAAACCATCAGTGCAGTGCTCCTTTGGACAATGTATTCATAGGCACGATGAGCTAAAGTAAACTCTAGTTTTTGTGACTGGGGAAGGATAAAAAATGAGATACAGCAGCTTTGCTACTAAATGTCTGTTGGCATAATCAGTTAACTTTATAATCAGGAATGGATTTTATGAGTTTAAAAATTAGATCCTGTCTAGTTAAAAGCAGTGGGAGTTTTCCTGATGCCTTAAATCAAGCATATTTATATTTAAAACAATGTATATTATCTACATTTTTTGTAGATTAGTTTATATTGAGAAGTTTCTTCTCAGCAATTCCAATAGTGAAATTATATTATAATTATATGATGTCTTTAAGTCAGAGGCATCCTAGATTACTATACTCAATAGTACTGTAAGTATTTACGCTTTTGTGGAACCCCTCCTTGACTCTGGAGTTTTAGCAGATATTCATGGAACAGCAGGCAAAAAATCAGATGAGGAACAGAGAAAAGGCAGAATTTAGATTGGTAGAGGGGGAATAATTTTTAATTTAATGACACTAAAAGTGCCATTCAGTCTTTATTGGCCAGAGTAGTTTGTGTTCCTGCTTTCCTCCGTTCTCGAAAGATGTTTCATCTCAACAGTGGTTCAGTCAATATAGATGTCTAATTTTTTATGTATAATGCATATTCTGCAATTGAGTGAAAATATGTGATTTTTTGTTCTTGTATAATCCCACATATAACCAAATTTTTTTTCTTTTTTAAAATATTTATAAAAGTGAAAAGTATTAATGAAGTTACTCAAAATACATTATACTTCCCTGCAAATGTAATTTGAAACTCATGAAACATTAATGCTTAAAATATGCAATGTTGATTTTATACCACTCAGGAAAAAAAGTAGAAAAAAAAATTAAAACCATGTATCATACAGATTTCATGGAGTTCATGTTTTCATGAGGGATACTCATGAAACTACTAATACATTTTTGTGTGTGCATATCTGTGCATTCAGAACTAGATCATCTCACAAAATGATTACCTGTTTAACCAATGCTGTTTTAATACTTATTCTCTCCTCCCTCATATGCAATTTGCAATGTGTGCACATTTAGTAAGATCTGCTTTTGACCAAAAGAATCCTTTCTACTTAGCAGTTTAAAACTGTACACACACTAGAGACAGAATGACAACAAAAACAAAGGTCAGAGAATTTTGTTTGCTTAAACATGATTTGGTAATTCCATGCTGTGAGAAGTTTGCATTCCAAGTTGCATCTGTGTGCAACTTTTAAGCACTGAGAAAAATCTTAATGTTTGTACTTTTGAGTGGGTGGAAGTATAATTAGACAGCAGCTGAAACAAGTGAGAGTTACTTTTTTCAGTCACCTAAAGAGTCAAGTTTTGACATAGAATACTAATTAGAAAATGATCTAGAGTTAGGCCAAAGTAGCAATTTGGGCAAAAAACCCCCTACTTATTCTCTACTGTAATAGATTTCCCTCCAGCTTGGTGCCAAGGTACCCATGCCACATGATCTTAGATGTAAATTACTCCCAAGCTTTTAAGCTGAATTTAGGTTTCTATTGCATGATAGTTTTTGGGGTAGTTTCTAACTTGAGAAAGACTTTTTCTTGCATCATTCAGTTTTTTAATGGATTCATTAAAAACACCCAAGGAACACGAACGTGACTAGAAAAAAAGAAGATGTACAATATGTTGAGGAACAAAGTAGCAACTAATCTCTTCCTAAAATCCAATTGCACTTGTTCACAAAATATTTTAGTTCCAGATATCCTTTTATATAAAGAGAGAATCTGAATTACAGTGATATTTACAGAATTTAAACATGCTTAGGGAAGATGAAGACTAATTTATGATCTAAGTTTGCTTACAGTGTTTGCCTCATTATCTAGTTAAATTTACAGAGCGGCTTCTCTTTTTATTGGTATTTGCTTATTTTTGTAAATATATATCAAACAGGCCTGTAGAAAGATGGCTCTATTCATTCTAACCATTTGCTCAAAAATTAAAATGTATGGTCATGGACTGAGCAGCCAGGAATTTGTTTAGGGCATGACACCTCTGAAAAAGTAAATTCACATTTCACCATATGGACATATGGAACCTAATCCAGAGCTGTTGAGATTACTGACAGAAATTCCACCAGCTTTCTTTGAGGGTATGTATGTGTAATCAGCAGAGATTTGCTTTGTAAGCCTACTGTTGGAGTCTTAGCCTGAGTCTGATGTGGACAAACACCTGTCCGTTCATAGGATGACTCATGACCTTTTGATGGCTTGTTCTGCCTTGAACTTTTGGCTGGCAGTGGGTACATAGCCAGGGACTTTCCAAGAGATGTCTGATATGATGAATTGTGGCTGTAAATTCTAAATGCATGCAGGCATTACCTTGCCTTAAGAAAAAACTTCACTGTTTTTTCTGCTTGATTCATGTAGACTTTTGTTGCATCATTTGTTGGTCCTAATTTTTCTCAAAGATTTTTCATTATATTGCTACATCAGTTTAAGCATGGATGGCATGGGACTTCTGGCATTAATGCTCAGCCTATTTGTATCCTTGTGTTCAGCTTGCCACAAAGAGAAATAATAGATGGCTCTCACTCTTTGACTTCTCCCTACAAAATCTTGCTTGTGCTTTCAGAATACTATGTCATCAACTCCAAGTCTATACTCGAACGAGCAGCTAAAATAGCATGAAATTTGCATAGATGCAGAATATAGAACCCAGATGGAGGTTTTATTAACAAGTTTGACTGATGAGCAATAAAGATAGAAAAAGAGATTGAAACAAAAATACTAATTTAGATGCAAGTTTTAAAGGAATATTAAAATTAAACTTAAATACAAGTTTTAAAGGAATACAGTTATTTGGTTTAGAGAGACTAAAGTGTAGAATTGTGCCAAATTAGGATTAATGTATTACATCAGAAGGAACCTTTTTGGTAAAGGTGTTTCTCCGCTAAGAGAGGATAAAATTGTATTTCACAAGTGGTTGAAGGATTTAGTACAAGGAAAAAAACCACCAACAATTAAAAAGATTCATGGTATGAGTTATAATTAAACTTATGAAAATGAAAGAGGAAAAAGGAAAGCTGAATAACAGATAAAAAAAGCTTGGTTCATTAATCATTGTGCAATATTTTCAGAAACAGTTGTATGAGGTGGAATAAACAGAGGACAATGAAATTAAATACTTCTACTGTCAAATTGTTGAGTTTGTTTTTTCCAGGTTTGATACTGTTTTATCTATCAATGAGACTTTCTGGTGTAATTTAATACAGTCACACCACCACATGAAGGTTTTGGCCTCCTTATGTTCAGCATAATACCCACATTAAGTACAAATACTTGCTGTCTTGCCAGTCAGCAATACTTTGTATTACTTATGTAGCACATGAGGTGGTTACCATACACCCACATCCAAAGACTGTGACAAGTGAGAATATAACCAGAAGACATGTCATCAGAGAGGAGGAGAGCAAGGAAATAAGGTAACAGAAAAGTGAACCTTGCTATAGGAAATTGGAGGTTGCATGAAAGAAGTTGGAACAAGGATTGAAGGCACAGGACATAAAGTAGTAGAGTGGGTAGTAATGCAGCTTTGATTGTGCTTCTGCTTCTCATGAAGATATTTTTCATGTATTTATATAGACTGAGAGCTGCTCAGTGCAGATTATCTTCTTGCAGCATAAGGGGGCAGATCAGAAGGGGCATAGCATCATCACTGAACATCTGGCATCCACAATAGATGCTATTCAGCTCCCAGAACTGAGGTAGAGTTTTCAATTTGGTAAATCATAGGACTTTTAGGTGATGTTGACATGGTAGTTGAGTGCAGCATGGGATTATACAAGTGGGTCATCAATAAATGGAAAAGGATTAGGGAGTTATCTGATTCTAAGATTCATTCAGTATGCAAGGGTGAATATGAGACACTAATGCTAAGTTAAACCAATTTTGATTAAGGACTGAGATCCCTCAGTTATGGAGCATCCTCCTCTAAATGCAGGAGTTTCAAGTCTCTGCTGACTTCCATAGGATCTGAAGACAACAAAATGCACTCCAGTTTGAACTCTTACTGCACACCAGTTTTTTAGACTGTTGCACCCATGTCAAGGCTGTTAAAGACATAATAACTTATTGGTGAAAAAGTATGCAGTTAAATTACTTTTCAGTGGAGAAATATTATACCTGCTGAGCCTAATTTTGAACTTGCTTATGCTAATACAAATAGGATGAGAGTAATGCCTGTGGAAATAATTAATTTACTTTGTAAGTAAGCAAATGTTGCAGTTGCAATCCTTATTTTTCATAAAATCTATTTGGCATAAAAATGAAGGTTCCTTCCATTTTTTTCTCCCAACAGCACTTTAAAGAAGTTAAATTGCATGTGTATTTTAAGCTTATGTTCATAATTGCTTTAGATAATGACTTTCCTTTTTGCAATGCAAATTTCAGTATAGCCTAGGAAACCTAACCTTCATTTTGAGTAGTAGGTATTTCTCTCACTTAAGCATCCGAACCATTTTTTCAAGTTCTTATCTTTGAGATGGAAGTAAGGGGTCAGTTTCCCTCACAGACAGAGAGCTAAATATTTTTAAATTGGTGATGGTGCAGGTAACAAAACCAAATACATAATCTTTGATTTTACAGCATCTCACCTTACAGATTTTAGACTTCAACAGAAAAAGAAATAATATATTTTCACACTTGAATTATTTCATTTATACTAGCTCCAAGAGGGCTGTGGCCTAGTAAATGTCTTAGTATATGACAAAACCAATGTTTGCCATAAAGAATTAATATTCCAATGTATAAACTAGAGAAAATCAGGTGAATGGAAGAAGCAGATGGAGAATTACAATTCGGTAGCAAGATTAATATGACATAAAAAAAAAAAAATCCTATCAGTGTTTTGCCTTTTAAAGTAATTATGTCAATTTTTAAATAACTTTCTCAATAAATTGTCACTACCTCAAAATATTGCAAATGATGCCATTCAGTTTAAGAAGGGTGTGATTTAACTTACATTTTAAACAAAATGCATACAGAAGTATTTATGTCCTGTTAAAATCCAATGTTTTTTTTAAATATGTTTTCTGTGTCATATTAGTATCAAATGGGTTGTGCACATTGTCTGATTCTCTAATACATCTCTATATTTTTAAAAGATGTTCTATATGTTAATTAATTGTTCACCTTGACAAGGGTTGTATTTGAAATTTTATTAATGACACATTTCTATGCTAGAACAGTTTAAGAGAGATGTCAGTTAAAACACACGATCTGATGTTTCTAAAAGACTTGTTCAGAAAAGGGTATTTTTGTTTGTCTCGGAGGAATACAAATATGGAACATATTAATCCTGCAAATCAAAGATATTTTGGGATTGGGTAGATGTGGAGAAATCATTCTTTTCCTTTCCTATGACTAGACAATTTTTTCGAACAAGCAGAGCTGTTAGTGGGGAACCAAATGTACTACCATGATGTCGGTTCAGAAAAGCAGTACTTTCTTACTGAGAAAATGTTTCTTGTTACATACAGAACATTTCCTTCTTGATTTTGTGGATGGATTAAACCATTGTTTTGTTTTACTGCTCCAGGCTTTAAAAGTAATTGTAGCGCTACAACAGTAACGTAGATTTTCCTCTGTTCCTTGTGTAGGTGTAACATTCCATGTGCTACAATGCTGCCCTAAAATTAAGTGTTCTGGTTACTTCTGCCATCGTGTGTATGGTTATAGTGTATTTTCATATCTTCTTATGTCCAGAGGTTCTTCTCTTTAATTTATGTAAGCACTTAGGCCTAACTTGGTCAGAACCCTGCACAATTGTCATGAAACCAAGCAGGATCTGGCAAATCTCTTGTCAAAATCTCACAAAGAAGCTCTCAGTATGTCTTAAATCAGTGGAGTCAGGTATGTTTTCTGTAGTACATTACACAATGTACTACAGGAAAGCTGTGTCATGCAAGAAAGGATTTGCAGTTTTACTGAATTTTACCATAAAACTGGTTTTATCTAACTTCCCAGTTTTGAAGCATTAATTATTCAAATGATAGTAAAAAAAAAAAAAAACATACCAGATCAACTTTGTAGTATGCTGGATTTTCAAAGATTTTATTTTGATGCTATTGTAAAAACTGGAAATATCTCAAATGGGTAAGACTAGAAGAAGCTTATTTATAGGGCATGCATTTTTATTCGTAATTATCTTGGCTTTATAAACATCTTACTTTATAATGAGGCAGTAAAATGAAAATCTTGCTAATAAAATTTTAATTGTATCTTGCATTGACTTGTTTCTGAGATTTTAGATAGCATTTTGGTGAAAGGACTGACCAATTGAAAGATGGTACCCCTATTTTTATGCTTCAGAAAGCCCAAATATATATCAATAGGATACTAAAAATGTATTTTTGCAAGATAAAATATCAGTTTAATATCATGAAACAGATGCTACATTAAAAATAGAGATATATTTGTAAAATGTATAACAA
This sequence comes from Turnix velox, assembly GCA_013400935.1. Classification (NCBI taxonomy): domain Eukaryota; kingdom Metazoa; phylum Chordata; class Aves; order Charadriiformes; family Turnicidae; genus Turnix; species Turnix velox. The sequence goes on from VZTY01029314.1 coordinate 71,805, forward strand.
AACCAAAAGCTACAAATAATATATTATAAACATTGTAATGTTCAGTGTGATTTTTCACTCATTCAGTGAGGAATAAATTATTTGACATTATTGAAGTTTGCACAGTTTAACATCTGTTTAAACAGGAGAAAAGGTAGGATTGAATGGCAGATACTCTTCATTTGAAGACATTTTGATAAACTTTTTAAGATGTAAAAATACCATATTGTATTCTTTCAGAATCTTTGATATTTAGATACTCTCTCCTTCACTTAATTTCCATAGGCTAAGTAATGATAATACAATGCAGCATGCAGTGAATTTCTATATACTGATGTGGACAATCAAGGTTGGACAATCAATCAGTATCATGTCCTGTTCAGGATCAGCTATTTTATCTGTCCACACTATGCTAAGAGGGCTTTTGATATTATTGTTACTTATATTTTAAGGGAAGGCAAAGAATTTCAGAAATGTGCCTAAGAAATTGATTTGCTAGATTAGCCTGGAAAGTAAAAGAATCAGATTAAAACACTCACCTTGATAGAGTTTGCATGTACCTAATCTTTGGAGTTGAAATGCACTATGCCAAAAGTAGTATATTCTGTGGGAGAATGATAAATGTGATTTCCTGTTATTTTTATCTTTAATTCTTTGTGTTGTACATTTGAAACTGTTGCAGGGCATTAAAAATCACGATGAGCTGTTACTTCTTTCTAATATTTTTTAACCTTTTTACTTTAAAATACTAACTTGCTTCATTCTTTTCCTTCCTTTTATAGGGTAGCAAAGTATTATAGTGTTTATGCACAGAGCAGAAGTATTATTTATATATATTTTTTTTAATTACAGGTAAAGATTATAGTTCCCAACAGCACAGCAGGTCTGATAATAGGGAAGGGAGGTGCTACAGTGAAGGCTATAATGGAGCAGTCAGGGGCTTGGGTGCAGCTTTCCCAGAAACCTGATGGGATCAACTTGCAAGAGAGGGTTGTCACTGTGAGTGGAGAACCTGAACAAAACCGAAAAGCTGTTGAACTTATCATCCAGAAGATTCAAGAGGATCCACAGAGTGGCAGCTGTCTCAATATCAGTTATGCCAATGTCACAGGTCCAGTGGCCAATTCCAATCCAACCGGATCTCCTTATGCAAACACTGCTGAAGTGTTACCAACTGCTGCAGCTGCTGCAGGGCTATTAGGACATGCTAACCTTGCTGGAGTGGCAGCCTTTCCAGCAGTTTTATCTGGCTTTACAGGCAATGACCTGGTGGCCATCACCTCTGCACTTAATACACTAGCCAGCTATGGATATAATCTCAATACATTAGGTTTAGGCCTAAGTCAGGCAGCAGCTACAGGGGCTTTGGCTGCAGCAGCTGCCAGTGCCAACCCAGCAGCAGCAGCAGCCAATTTGTTGGCCACCTATGCGAGTGAAGCCTCAGCCAGTGGCAGCACTGCTGGTGGTACGGCGGGGACATTTGCATTAGGTAGCCTGGCTGCTGCTACTGCTGCAACCAATGGATA
>VZTY01029314.1:78309-149226 GCA_013400935.1 Turnix velox
GTATATTGCTTATAGTATTTTATTAGGGATAATTTGAAATGTTTACCTTTAAAGAAAAAAAGTTTTATGGAATTATAGCAGGTGAGCAGCTGTTCCCATTTTGTTAAGGCACAAAAGTTAGAGTTCTGATTGCCATATTAATCAGAATGAATTGATGCTATGAAATCCATTTCATTTAATCTCATTATTGAATAAACAGCTCTGTAGTGGTGCCGTTTGTACTTGTTTCTCTAATAAAAATGCAACTGCAGCTCTTAACCCAAATTAGTTTTAATTATTTAAATGGTATGAATTTGTCAAATGTAAATAATCTAACACCTGTTTTGCCTTTTCCTTCTATGAAAAAATGTTTCGTGAAAACTAATAGAGGATGATAGTGGTGACTAACAAAGGTAGGTCTATGTATTTATTACCGTTCTATTAATTCCAAAAAAAGGCAAGTGTGAGCTGATTAATATCCATCAGGATGAAGAAACAATCCATTTCATTGCTATGCCAGGACACAAGAGAAACCCGCATAGCAGAGAGATGCTTCACATACACTAGGTCAGTGCAATTCACCTGTCCTGTGCTTGTCTTTGAGAATTGGTGACAGTGATTTACAATATAGCAATTCACCATCTGAATACAGTGATAACATTACCAAGCAATGAGTGGTGTGGCTCCTGAGACCCTCAATAAAGGCACCAGAAGCTGCCGTGATAATCACCAATAAATGTGAAGCAAACAAAGACAAAAGACCAGCCAGAATTTCCTTGCTTTGCATTGGGTTTAGTGTATCCTAAGTGTTCGAAGGGTATAATGTGGTGCAAAAGCCAGTGGGTAGCTAACTCTGAAAATGGGGATCTGTTTACATAATAGTATGATCATATTAGTTTTTTCTGTTTCATGCTACATCTTGTTTAAGAGATTTTCTATTTATAATACTGATATTCTAACACACTGCCCAAATTAATTTATCACTTGTCTGACGAGGTAAACTGAACAGATGCGGTTGGTGGTGGTGGCCTCATATGGCACCTCAAGCAGTGATAATTTGAATATATTCAGCTATACTTTAATATTGATTTTGTTTGTTGTCTATTAACTGTTATCCTTTCTTGATAAAGGAAATGTGCTAAGCAGACAGTTACTACTCTAAATCAACAAGGCTATTTTAGAGTCACACAATGCTGCTGAAACCTACCACTCTGTAGTTTGTCTGCCAGGTTAATCATCTTTATTGTCCCTTCTGGAGGTGTCTCTCTCTTCCTTTGTGTACAATATTTCCAGCAGGCAGGCTTATAGTGAGAACTTATGGTACTCCAAGGATATGATTATACTACCATCACAGTTAATATTGTGCTCTACATATCAATAATATAGCTCAGAGTTTTAGAGTTATCTTTTTTTTTAAAAATGCAGATTACAGGATATATTTTCAAAAGCATGTTATTCTATGTCAAAGTGCATTTCCTTCCGAAATGCTCCTATGGTTATTTTGTATTAACTGTACTCCATTTTCAGTGCAGTAAATTTAAAACACCATGGTTCTTTTGATGTTGAAGAAAGGGCTAGTCTCTAAGCTTCCAGAACTGTTTTGTTATTGATCTGACCATAGCTTGGTAACAAAAGTAGTCTTTTTAGAGAAAAATTTCTTTTGCACTTCTGCATTAGACTGACCATTTTTAATGGGCAGCTCTAAAAACATAGAACTCTCTTACAACCTATTAAACTAGCTTGTAGTCTGGATACATAAATTAATAGAAGTAAAATGGTAGAGTTACCTTTGCTGATCTTGCATTCAATGCTGCAATATATCTCAAGAAGCCTTCAAGTTACTAAAGTTGCTATAGTGACAAGCAAGTATATGAGGGTAACTAGGCTCAATATAAGTATTTGACACAATATCAAGTTGTGTCTCAGTTTTTAAATGTATTTCCCCAAGTAACTGGCATTCTTTGTTATTCAGTGTGAGCTGCTAGCAAGGAAGTGAAAATATAACACTAATAACTTTAATGTATTGATAAAAAGTAAACACACTAGATTAAATTGCTTGATTCCTATTCTAGAAGCTCTCTTAGCAATCTATTGCATTCCAGACTTTTTTGAAGCACACTGAAATTTTCTAATAGTGTTACCTGGCATCAGCTATTCCTGGCACAATGTATTATACCTCTTCCAGCACCTAGATGCTGTAACAACACATCATTGAAACATTTTAATTTCCACTATACATGCTAGTTCTGAATTCAGATTGGAGCTTTGAGTATTATTTAGCTTGAAAACAGAGAAAGTAAGCAGTGAAAGGTCTTATCTGAGAACCACCTTTTACATAACAGTTGTTGTGTCTGTTGATGTGAGTGTTCCACCTGTACACTTACCTTTAAGCCAGTATAGATAGAAGTCCTAAATAATTTGCATCCAATTTATTAAACCAATCTGATTTTCAATTATCTTTCATTTGAGCTAAAATGCCCACATAGATCTCTTAGTATAACTGCAAAGGCACAGCTAAACTTCTGCAGTTGAAGACTGTGATGTAGAGCATAAGGATGAAAAAGAAGTACTAGTGTGATTTTATTAAAGCCACAAAACTGCAAAGGTGCTTCACACAAACAGGAGTACGAAAAGAAGTAACTGTTCAAAGAACAAGCGTATTCTCACTGAATTCCTCTTCATAACTTGTCAGTTAACTCAAACCACACAGAAATTTATTCTGTTAAAAACGGTTTTTGAATTGTCATGTTATAATTATTTGACCTCTCCAATTCAGCTTTTCCCACATTGAATGGACATCACTTGTGCACAGTGACAAGAAAGGGAAATTTTGAAAAGAAGAATGTTCCTAATATGACTACATGACTTACTGTAAGACTATTTGATTGCCTATGAATAAGGAATTAAATTGTGTCACCATTGTAGGTTATCAAGACGAGCAATGGACCAATTTTATTAGAAATTTGATTGGTTTTTACTCCCAACATCAGTGGGACTAGAAAGGTTCATGGCATCCCTGGATTCATGTGTCTGCTATTTTGCTATGAACCTTTTTTTCATTATGGTCAAGCAGAACTCCTGATGAAGGACAGTAAATACCAGTTTTTACCAAATATGCAAATTATGTATATTTAGACAAATATGTAATTCATGCATTTCAAAATAGCACTAACAGGTATAAAAAAGGATTCAGGAGTGAAATGGTAATCCAAATTTGCCCACATATAGGCAGTCTATAACTTCTATATTTAGATTTGGATATTAGTCAATAAAATTATACACTATATAACCATAAAGTTCAGGCAAGCTGCTTGTGGTTTGGTGGGGAACCTCAGTTTTGAAGGAGCTAAATTATTCTGCAGTGGTGACAAAAATGAATGAAGAAACCAGTTGAAGTGATTGATTCCAGCCTGGGTGACTGACTCTATGGATTTAAACATTAACAGAAATATAGCTGATTACTTTTTATTGGAGGAAAAATGGGTATTACAGAAAATTTGTCCAAGGGAGGTATGAGTCTTTGAAGTGCACATCTTTGGTGTCATTTGTCTTTCAGTGAAATCAGTGGGAATTTTGCTGCTAAGAAAACAATGAAATCTAGCAACAGTGAGATTTTATTAAAGAGAGCTCATATGGTTGAAATTTCAATCTACACTCATAAGTACTTAAAATGGGAGGTACTAATTTAGAATAGATACTTTTACTCTGTCAACCAATGCTGTTCAAAGTTCTACACTAGTATAGATGGAAGTTCCCGAATCAGGTAAACTTTAGATAGAGATACTGAGGATAAGATTACAAGAATTTATAAAGAAAAAAAAGGCAAATTAAAACTAATTACCATTTTTGTTTAGATGAATATATAGAAATATTGTGTATGTAAAAATCATGGGCCAAAATTTGTTCATTTTTGTTCTATGAAGTTCCATTTACAATTCTTCTAAAGATATTTATCAAGTTATCAACAGCAAGTAATAAAGGACATTTGCAGTCATGTTTTTAATGTGTTTTCTCCTCTTAAGCAGTTTGCCTGTACTGCACTTCATATTTTATTCATTCAAAATAAAGAAAAATTAATATGAGTGTGCCATGAGAATGCTTCTATAAATAAAGCATTGAATGCATACAACATGCATAGTCATAATACTCTGTTGTCTGGAATGACATCACAATTGTTCTTGCCTTTAATGTAAGATAAACTGATTGACCTGATTAGTGTTTTCAATTTTCAAAGTCTTGAATAGAAAAGAAGTTATTTAATATGATGAAGGTGAGTTTGAGAAGTTGCAACATTTTTACGAATGTTTTATAAATAATAATATTACCTGTTTGGCTTGCCTCTTTTTTTAAGGAATATGGAAGTGTGTCTTCAAACTGCATGTCTATTTCTCCCACTCTCAAAATATGTTTACTTAATATAAATGTGGACATAAAAGTAAACATTAAGTAAAGAAAAAAATAATTCCTATTTTGCTAAATTGTGTTAGACAGGGTTATCTACTATGTCTGCTAGACAGAATATGCACACTTTGCCCAGTCAAATACATCATGGGTTTTTCAGCTGTGGACAAGGCAGCTGTTTCCTCTCTGAGTAAACATCTATAAATACATATGTTGCTGGCTTTATCAGAGAACAGTTCTCTGGAATTTGTATCATTATATTGAAGCCAAAATGTTACTCTCAAAAATATTTCAAATTTAAGAATTGTAATTTTGATACAGCTTAGTGTAATCACAATTTTATTTCCACTTAATTTAAAAGAATTACACAGTTTCTGCAGAATCATTAAGAAACTAACCCTGTCTTAGGGTTAGTAGACATCTCTCATATCCTAACTTAGAGAAGCAGCAAAGAGATAATTTAGGCAGCATATAATCTGGTCTTCGTATAGACCTGTATTATAAGATCAGTTGTAAATAGTTTTAATGTAATTGTTTCTGAACATAATTGAATAATACTTCAAATGCAAGGTGCAATACCACCTGAGAAGTCTTGTTTTTTAAAAAAGTAGCACCATGTTGTAATCACTGATTTTTACAAATCAACTGTGTCACTTGGTGCATTGTGTTGTGATGTCATAGCATTTGTGCTATCTAGGGTAGGGATAGGCAGACACAGTCAAGCAAATGAACTTAAACCCATTATTCCTATTATTCCTTCTTGGAGTCTTCTTCATTCTTTTTCTTCAAGTGGATACACCACTAGACAAGTTTCATCAGTACAAAGTCCAATCTTGAGGTTTTGTGAAGCATATGCATTCTGGAAGCGTATGTTACAAGACTCGAAACTATTGCCCACTTAGACACATGTATCTGTATAAGCATGACTTTTTTGGGGGTTCAGAGATTTTTTTTTTTTAAGGCTAAAGAGCAGCAATTTAACTGCATGTGTTTTTCTCCATGTCCTCCCAGTCTTTGAAGGACTGCAAAATGTATTCCACTTAGACTTCCACCTGCAGGAGCATCTCCATTTACTACATTCTGGTGTCTGAAGGGCTTTCTCTAGTGCAATTATTAATTTTTTTTTCAGTATGATAAATTACACAACTGAAAATCATTTCATATTGTGAAATATTTTTTTTTGACCTTTCATTGGACATAGCTGTCTTTGAACTTCAATAGAATGTGCTTCCAGTACTTTATGCATAAGTTCTTTTTTGAGCTATATACACATTGTAGAAATATGAATTCTTTAGGTAAAATAAATTCCATAGACAGCCACAATACATTATGCCCAGGCACCACCTTTTCAATTGTTCTACAGAATTTATGGGAGAAATCTCAGCTGTGCTTAAAGTCAATGAATATTTCTGTGAAGCCAAGTCTTTTAACTGTGACCATGGGAAATCTAGCAGAAACTGAAAAATCCTCACAACAATACTTCTTTCATACAACCCATATTATGTATGGTTGTATGTCTGATATGATGATAAGGACTAAAAATGCACATCATCTTCTGCTGGCTTTTTCTGCTGCTTTTTTTTGTGTACATGGCATGCTATGCATTACAGACTTACCAGAACGTCTACACAGGCTGTCATCACCCCTTTCCTTGCCCTGCCTATGCAGTCAAATGCTTGGTTACAAATAATTACAGCCATATTGCTGTCCAACTACTCCCATTCTAAATTCCACCTCTTCCCTGGCCAGATTTAGAATCTATAAATTATTTTAGGAAAGTAAAAGCCCCACAGCCCTACAATGTTAGAATACCAACTATTTATTTACTATTTGTTTAATTATTATTATTTACATGGTTTTTTTCTCTTGATCTGCTGTGAAAGAAGAATCCGTGCATGGAAAGCTTTCTCCCACAGTCACCAGAGATTAGTCTGACCTCTGGTGTTCATTGTTGCAAAACTTGAACTGTATACACCACAATATTGTATCTCAGCCTACACAAACCTATTAGTAATATCAAATATTCAGCATGAAATTGAGGGTTTTTTTGGAAAGGTTAAGAGAGACAAGGAAAATTGAAAGTGTAAGTGCTGTATGAAAGGAGATGTGTATTCTAGAAGTCAGTCATTATTACATTGCTAATACAATGATGGTAGAGAGTATCATCACAATTACATTACATGGGAGCTCTTCGCTACAAAGGAGTGTTTGCAGCAATGAAGCTATCAAGAACTACCCTCTTTGGAAATAGTGTGGCTTTGGAGGAAACAAAATTTATGAAGGTAAGATCTGAAGAAAATTAAGAATCTCCATTTATAACTCCCTCTTCAAAGAATGTGACATTATTCTTAATGTTCAAGCCAATCTTTGGTGTTTTCTAACGATGTAATGATATTATTGCATATACTCAAATTAATATTAATGGATTAAAAGACATACCTTGTGAATGTATTCAGCATAAAAAAAACCCCACTTTGTTTACACCATATTGTAAATATCAACAAATATTTATCTTGTATTAATCAGTTCTATTGAGAATAAAAAGGCCTCTCTCTAGACATCAGCATAATTTGTCTCTAAATAGGAAAAACTTAAGATGGGAACATTTATCACTGTAAGTATTGGTTTTGCAGTAGGTCTCCTACTGTGTAACATGCTTTGCACATAAGCCATTGCAGTCTGGAACTTGACTCAATTAGTTGAGTGGAGTTTAGCATTCACTTATTCCATTTAGAGATCAATGCAAAGGAGAAGGCATGTGTAGAAGACAGAGAAAATACCATTTGAGTGCTATATTATTCCCTCTAGACCATATTCCATAATCAATTTGAAAAGTTAATTGATGTAGATACTATTCATCATGGCAGAGATTATAATCTTAATTAGGAAAAAGTGTCACACTGCAGAGAAAAAGGCTGCAACTAGAGCTGCCCTTGGAAGAAAGATCTGATGTTTTCAGTTGTGGAAATTGTTTCTAGCTTCTGCTTATAAGGCTCATTTATCAAAACCCCAAGTGTTGTGACATTTTACATTGAGCATGTACTTTTATAAAGTCAATACTTTAATACCTTTTACAGGAAATACAGTTTTTCCTGCCTGTATGCTTCCCTATGCAGAAAATAGGTCTACAACCTAACACACCTGCTCCCAGGGCTTGGGTATATAAAATGTCTATATCAAATGTCTATATCTTGAAATTAGGTGTTTCCTTGTATTTAGGCAGCATCAGATTTGGAGATAATTCCGTAAATTTATATCTGTGCATTATTACTCACTTTTCTGACCTCACTCTGCAGCAGTAGATATAATTAATTGATACTATGGTGGTTCTCACCTTTGACATTAGGACCATTTCACTGTTAAATTTTACAATAGATCTATGCAACCAAAATATTACAAAATTTTAATGATTATTTAACCTCCAATGATAGAACAAGGGGAAATGGGTACAAGCTGGAACATAGAAGGTTCCAGAGAAATGTAAGAAAGAAGTTTTTCACAGTGAGGGTAACAGAACACTGCAACAAACTGCCCAGAGAGGTTTTGGAGTTTCCTTCTCTCGAGACAGTCAAAACCCATCTGGGTGCATTCCTATGTGACCTGGTCTAGGTGTTCCTGCTCTGGCAGGGGGATTGGACTACATAATCTCTTGAGGTCCCTTCCAATCCCTGATATTCTGTGATTCGGTTATATGCTCAAGAATTTCTGAATAAATGTCACTGATGTGATTATCAAAAAGTGTTATTTAAAAATGAACTCCCAGTTTTTAGCAAGTCTTGAAAGGGTACAGTCTGAAAATTACTTTAATTGGCTTTTATGTAACTTTACATTCTACTTCAGAGTTTTACATGAATCACCACAACCACTGTGGTAGTGAAGTATAGTGAACTTGTGATGTATAAGCATTTCACCACTTCAGATAGATTTATAGTTATGTTGTTTGAACTCTATCACAGAAAAATAAAAATTAAATCTCCCAGTATGGTCCTATCCAGATCTGCTAGGTAGGCAGTTAGAACATTTCCATTGCTTGCCTTGCTACTGGAAGTCATACACCAGCTAGATAGGAAAATCCTCATACCAGATGGAGAGAAATCAAGAAGCAAACAGAAAAGTAGAGTAAACCTCCCTATGCTTTGTCTTCCTTCTGATAGTGAGCTCTGAGACACACATAATGGCACTGATGTTGTCTAAGTAATGGGTAAACACCTGCTGTTTATACTTCTAAGAGCAGAATCATACAAAATCCATTGCAGAAAAAAACCCAAACCTAACAAAAAGGAAGGAAGAAATCACATTAATTTTGCTTCCAACCAGCATTTCTAAAATAGATTAAGAACTTTTGAACTGTAGCAGAATCATAAAATTTTAAGTGTCTGATGAAACAATAATTTCTTGGAAGAGAAGTCGTGAACTGTATTGGAGCACAGTAAAGTGAAGAAATAACTTGTCTTATTTTAAAAAAATTGAATCAGTTTTCAGTTCCATTTTACATTCAGTAATGTGGCACGGTTGCCAAGAAAAAAGATCATCCCTGGAACTGATGACTTTTTTTTTTTCAGTTATGTAGATATTCTGAGGCCAGGCTGGACATGGCACTGAGCAGCCTGGTCTAATGGGAGGTATCCCTGCCTAGGGCAGGGGGGTTGGAACTAGATTATCTTTAAGGTCCTTTCCATCCCAAACCATTCTATGATTCTATTTAATAACTGTCTTTGAAGACTTTGCTTTAGTAGGCTAACAGCAAATTTGCATTTCAGAACACAAAATGAAGATTTCTCTTTCTTTTACTTGTTTCTTCCTGTACCTGAGCAATTACTAGATTTATCTTGATTTAAACCCTGAAGGCATATGAGTTAGCTTTTCACTATTTGGGATACTTTACATTATATTAATTTAAAATAAATTATAAACCTTCAAATTCAAGAGGACTTTGAATGTGAGTGATATAGTGATATGAAGATATATGTTAAAAGGTCAGGTCAACTTTTTTACTCTTTTTTTTTTCTCTCTTTCTGAATCTTGAAGGTAGAAAATTACTCAATTTTGAGGTCTTTTGGCCTTGACAGCAACTTTTTCATGACAGAACAAATGATTTGTTTTCTCAGGACGCATACAAAACATGATATGTGCACGACAAACATAAGTTAAATCAGACTTAGACATAAGGCACCAAGTGTCAAATAAGCACCAAGTCTCAGATTACATCCAAAATATAATATATTTTAGGAAATACGTAAGTTAAATCAGACATAGGGCACCAAGTGTCAAGTAACAAGTGAAGCTCCCCTTTGTCCCACAGCTAGGGAAACAACCGGGGCAAATTTTGGAAATTTTTGAACAAGCAGAAGACTGAAACATCACACATGGTATGGGCTAGATGTAATGATTGTAAGTATTCTAGGAAAAAGAAGTGCTACTTAAGCAAAACCAGGAAAACAAATTAAATGTCTAGAATTTAGTCCAGCCCTAGGAACCCCACTGTATTTGGCGACTGCTCTCTTTAATTTTAAACCACATCAGCTCACAGCTGTTGTTAAGACTTCCCAGTTGAAGTACCATGGAAGGTCCTGCGAAAGCCATATTTAACATGTTAAGAGGAGATGGCAGTGAAGCTGTGCCACACCAGTAATGGAAGCAATGCATCACTAAAGAAGTACCTTGAGGTACTCAAGGTTGGACTAGATGTACTAGAAGTGGGACTCTAAAGAAGTACTTCGAATTTCTTGAGGAAACTAAGAATTTGCTGCTCTCCATTTTCCAAGCCACTGTATAACAAAATCCTTTTATGTCCCTCTTCCACTCCATGGTCACACATTTGAATTTTTCATTTGTACTTTCAAAAAAAGAGCTTCCAACTCAGATGATTAAGATGTTCTAGAAAATATGGGCTTAAACTTATAATGTTACTGAGTTCATGGACAAATGTGTCATATAATCTTTTATATAAATGATGACTATGAACATTACTACCCCACTACATTCTCCAATTAAGTCTTTTAATAGGTGAACTTGATAACCCTAAGGCCCTAGGGTCAAGAATCTATTTCAAGGCAACAATAATGCCTTGCTGTGAACCTCATAACCTGCCTAGATTCTCTGCCTCATTATTTAAAGCAGACTTGATGATAGCTATTTTTTTAAATTGAAGTTTGCATATCTCTACATTAAGACTCCTTATGGCTTCCTCTGGGAGGCCTTCCCTTAAGTCTTCTTGTCAATCATTTTTCATGATACTCAATCTATATTTTCCTTGTTGATTTCATTTAACTCCTCTAAATGCAATAGTTTCTTCTGTCATTGACTGCTTGAAAATAGAGAGAAAGGAAACAGATGGTCTCAGACAGCAGTTACTAAACAATTAGAAGTAAATGCAGGTACAGTGATAGAAAAGAAAAAAAGGAGAAATTATCTGTTTCTTTATTCCTAAGCATGAATAATTCTCATTGGTGATTAATGGGAACTTCAAGAAGACATACAACAGAGAATACTTCCACAAAGTCATATATGTGAACTGATTACAGCTCAATTTCAGGTAAATAATAGAAATTTTTGTCGCTCAGAGGTACATGCATAGATTTGGGAAAGTAAGAATAGAGATTTAATCCACAAAGTCTGATCTCTCAGAATAGTTTCTATTTTGCATATGCTGTTTCCTCACATTTCCATATGATTAAATGGTCTAAATATCTCTGCAACCGCATGTAGCCCTATGCTTCTCCCACAACATGCATTACAATGTAGTCAAAATTAGTTAAAAATTATCTGGAATAGAGCATACAAATTTTTGCAAATTCTTTGCTGATTCATAGCAGGATTTAAGACTATCCACATCAAAGTAAACAACTAGATGTATTTTACACTAGTTTGTTATATTAATTCATTTGGCCAACATAAAAACCAAGTTTCTGCTTTTTACATCTAAGATCTGCAAACTGCCTCAAGGAATGGGAGAGTCCACACTTAATATGAGTGTAACAATGAGTCATAACTTGAGTCAGGTAGAAGTGTTTTTTGCTTTGTGAGGCTGTTTTCACAGTCCTAGGGTATAGCTTGACAGGCAAGGAAATTACAGGCTGAATTATGGTCCTTATTTTTGGGAACACCTACTAAAACCATGCTTAATAACTTCGAGATCAGACTAGGCAGACATTTGCATCTTCAGACACCTAAATCACAAATCTAGCCTTTAGGCTGCTATTTTCCATGACTGGTTTTGATGATAAAGCTAAATCAGAGTCACAGATTCACAGAATTATAGAGGCTGGAAGGGACCTTGATAGATCATCTAGTCCAACCCAAGCTGGATTATTTAGAGGAGACTGGACAGGAATGCATTTAGGTTGGGTTTTAATATCTCCAGAGAATGAGACTTCACAATATCTTTGTGCAGCCTGTAGAGAATCACAGAGTCATAGAACTGTTGAGTTTGGAAGGGAGATCACCTAGTGTAACCCCACTGCACAAATAAGGTCAACTAAAGCAGGTTGTCTTTCAACAAAGGTGAGATTTCTGCCTGCTCAATTACCCAGACTGTTGATGTCCATGTGAATGGTAGCACAGCCATCTTGCATATTATAACTATTCCTCACAGTTCCGTTCTTTGATCCAACCTGATCAAAACGAGTCGTTTCTCTTTACCCAGGTCATTAATGAAGCTGTTAAATAGTGTTGGTGTCACTGTCCCTTGAGTACACTAATAGTGACTGGCCTCCAAGTAGATTTTATACCACTGTTCACAACCCTTTGGGCCTGGCTGTTCAGTTTTCAGTCCATCTGCCACTGGCTTCTGCACCCCTGGCAAGTTCTTTCTTGGTTGTAAGTATCCGGTCCAGGAGAAAACATCTCCTTGTTGACTTATGTATCACTTACTTTGGGAAGCTGTTGTCAATGCACTCAAGAAGCCTCTAGTTTGCTTTTGCCTTGCTAAATTATCTTTACAGCAAATGTTAGGGTAATGAAAGTTTCCTGTGAGAGCCAGAGTCTGGGAATGTGAAGATACTTCCCTCAAATACCTCTCTGCTAGGAATGACCCATGTTGATCTGCCCACCGATTCCCAACCCATCAGGCCTCAAATGGCTGAAAAGCCATCATAAGGCAAAGCTTCATGCATTCAAGCTGGTCCCTCATTCCCAAGCCATCCTTCTTGAGGAGCCTGTTTCTTCATTGCAGCACTCCAGTTGTGAGCTATCCCAGTGTGTCTCCATCTCCTTTATTTCCAGTGAGATTTTAATCCTGTAACTGCACAGATTTGCAGATTTCTAATTCTTCCTGTTCGCTTTCCAAACTGCTATATGCAAACAATTGCTGTATGCAGTTGTTCACAGGCATTTTGGAGGGGCACACAAGGGTGTTTCTCACCAGAAAGGCCATGAGAGTCTTCCTCATAGTGCTATTTAAGAAGCATTTCTTCATTTACTTGCTTATACTTCTGATGATCCTTCTTCAGCCTTGATTTTTTTTGTGACTGCTGTGACACTTCCTCTCTCATCACCTCAGGTCCTTAGCCTATTTACCCTGTTCACCACTTGTTATCATGGAGGAAAGAATCAGCAAAAATTTGACATGCCCCTTCCAGATAAATTTTAACTAGTTTAACTGAACTATACATGGAACAGCCTGAAGGACATAGATATGCCCCAATGACATAATCACCTAAAAGCTTGCTTTCTGGCATGCTAATTTGCCCTACTTGCTGGAAAAGATACATGACTGCAAACCAGATCAGTCAATGATCAACAGGTCAAGTGATGTTATTTACTGATGTAGATAAGTTTATAGTTTACAGAAAATAATTATACTCAACTTGTTTCAATTCTTGGTCCTTTTCACTTTTGCTTGCATTACTTGTCTTTCTGATTGTAAGAAAGCATATTGTAAAATATAATTCCAGTAAGATTTGTCTTGAGAGGATTTAAAGCATGGCCTCTGGAAATGTGATCTGATAGGCAGAGGAACCCACACACTTAGTACTTGAACAAGCTTCATTTGACAGTCTTTTGTGAGTCAGCTGTTTTATAGTTTAGTCCCTCTCCCATGCAATTTGGTGGGGTTTTTAATTTAAAGATACAGATGAATCCTCAAGTACAGATGCTTTGTAACTGCTCTGATAAGCAGCACAGTTTGATACTGTTTGCTTTATTATACCCAAATTTTTGGTCTAATTTTGATTCCTTCTCACTTCTGTACCTTAGTTTTAAATCACGAGTACACAATGGGTAGCTTTCTTGTCAGATATTTCACCCTCTCCGTTTTTTTTTAAATGCACATTTTTATGTGCATGATCCCTTTGAGCACTTACTCCTTTCAAGCCTTGTTCAGCTGTGATACATTGAAACCAGATTTTGAGGGCTTGAGCTGAAATCCATTCTCATGCAACTCTCAATACTGGTCAATATTGTTTCTTTAAGATAGGAAGAAGAAAATAAGAAGTTATACAAAGCCCAAATAAGACGCACATCAGCACAAAATTCAGTTTCTAATGACATTTTTGGATTACTTTTATAAATTTGGTGCACATAAAACATTTATTGCTGCTTGCTGAAAGGAATTAATGGACTTGAACAGCTAATCCCTGCTGAAGTTCTCAGTATTCAATTGTTCTCAAATAATTTGTTAAGCAAAACGATTATTTGCTCAGGCCTGGGTTTGTCTTGTGAACCTGAAGGGGCATTTTGCTTCAACATGTAATGCAGTGTTTGACCCAAGTACACCTTTTCAGTCTTGCTTTGTATTCTGATATGTTTGCTGGGCAAAGATGATTGATGTAGTTTCCCATTAATGAAGTATAAGATTTCATTCTTCTTTGTTTATTATTTTATTTAAATTCCTCCTGAATATCGCTACAGCCTTTTATTCAGTAACATAATGAGGGAAAAAAGATTGCACGATGCAGTTTTTCTTCCAAGAGATGATTCCACCTTTTATTATTGTAGTTCATTATCTCTGCAGTTTTATTATCTTTTTTTTGTATACATTTTGAAATGTCTAATTTTTATGGACTGTAGGCATTTAATTCTAATTATTTTGCTAGGAATAATAACTGTAATTCTGTATAAAAAAAATATTTCAAGTGTAAAGACAACACCCCCCCTAAAATAACATATAATATTAAGTATCAGGGTTACCTGTTTCTTATTATTATAGTACAAGCAAAAATTTAAAAGCTGGCTTTAACACTGTATGACATAATCTCAGATTTACAAGACAGTTAAAATACCATTGACGAGACTGCAATACTCTGAAGACTATCCTAGTAACAGCTTTGCTCAAAAATCAGAAAGGAAGTATTTCTCACAGTCCATGCTGGGCTTCGTAGTTGTAAGATATTACCTGAATTTTAAAGACAGCTTTCCAGTAGACAGCTGGCCAGCATGTTCTGGAGAAAGGAGTGAAAAGAAGAACAATCAATTAAATACACCTGAAATATCTTTAGAAGCTCACATTAGCAGCTGCATTTTTAAAGATCTTTGACTACAGGCTATAGAAATTGCCAGCATAATACATGATACAAAAGAAGTACTCCTCTGATACATCATTTGTCTTCTGCACTGCAGTATAGTGCTTTTTTGCCAACTTTCACAACCTGAAGTAAATAACTAGTTTCTCTTTACAGTACACATTTAGCTACTCCTGAAAGAAATATGCAGAAATCAGCATAGATATAAGTATAGATATATAGTACTTAGGCTCACCAGAAAGAGAGCCCAAATGGAAGAGCATATTTTCAATGTCATAGTCTTCAGCTGCTGACCTTAGGTCCTGAATGCACCATCATTTCAAATAATACCAGAAGCTATTTAGTTACCACAATCTTATCTGCTGGGATCTGGGATTTGAAACTCCTTCCACTTTCCAAGCAAATATTTTTAAATACTACAGAAAATGAGCATTAAAATAGCCAGGATCTGAAGGCTGACACCTCTGCCAAGATGTCTCCACCTTTGCTGAATCAATTTGTGTAAATGTGTTTAATTAAAATGAGACAAATATATCCTGCATAGTTTAGGTATGATGCTCTTCTATTATTATGCTGAAGGGTTTTTGCATGTGTGGGCACCATATTTATGCCAATTATTTCTATAGTCATGTCTTATCATAAGCAGAAGTCTGTTGCACACACCACTGCACAAACATCAAACTGTAACCTGTTCCAAATAGATGTAGTTGACATATGTGAATTTCCTGTAGCAATAAAACTTTCACGTTTTATGCAAAGTAATACAAATTAAAAAAAAAAAAAAAAAAAGAAAAGAAGGACAGAGCTAAGGGAGATTATTAAAGACTTACAATTTTCATTAAAAGACAAAACTGATGCAGGCCTAGCAACAAACTAAAGCCATCAGAAGTGTGTCCTGGAAATGGATGGCTATGATGAGCTGAGTGATGGAAATAGGATGTCAAGTACAATCTCCCTGATGGTACACAGTAAGAGTTATAACAAGACTTTGTCATAAACTGAAATTTCATCAGCTGAAAGTACGTGGAAAAGAAGATGACCTTACTGGTGAGCCAGAAGATAACACTAAGTCACCAGCAGAAAACAATGGAGAGAGGTAAGGGTGACTGCAGAATATGCAGGAAGTAGAAAACCTGACATATTAGGATGGCTCCGCAGAACATTTCTCTGGAATACGGTGTACTACTTCAATCACTCATTCTAAAAAAAAAATAACAATATGCACTCTGCATGGGTAAAGGTAAGTGCTGCTGGGATAATCAAAGTCATAAGAGAAAAACATTATTTGAAGTACAAAAGTGAGTTAAACAGAAGGAGGAAAGAGTAAATGGTTGCAGACTTCTGAGACTGAGCACTGAAAAGTGTCAGAGAGGCATTTGAACAGCCCTTTGTTACAGCTAACAGGGACAAAACCCAGCTAGAAGGTAGTTGCTACTTCAGTAAATATAATTGAAAGTAACATCAGCAAGTTTCCAGACAAGCAAATAAACTCAGCGATTACAGAAATTCACTCATATGCAAAATTGAACATTTTCTGGGCCTTCAGACAAAATAATACAATCTTAATACAATCTTAAATAGATTCTTCTCTCACACCTCCTGGAAAAGGCAAAATAGCTTTCCTGATGAATGCACATCCTTCTGTGCTTTGAAAATTGTTCTTCATGAAAAAATTTTTGTGTTTTTTAGTCCAGAATATTTACAAACCCGTTGTTAAGCTTCCCTTGAAATGATCTCTTATTTCAGTAGTAAAATGTGGTGAGATCATACCTCAGGTCCTCTGAAACATAAAGGATGTGTATGATGCTGTGAGAAGGTACTGATCAAAAGAGGTAAATGAGAAGATACGGTGGTGGAGTGCAAACAACATGTTCTTATGAAACGGAGACTTGTGTATTTTGCTAGCAAAATACACGACCAAATTTATACTACAATGATTTTTCAGTACCTCATAGAAAATCAGCATTTATAGTAAGCTTCCAGTAGCAGAAGGATTTCTAAATCACAGATATCTTATATAAAAAAAGGTCTATAATCCTATAAAGTCATCCCTTATGTGAAAATAGCATTTGACCATGCAGGGAGTAAAAAGACAAGCAAAGAAAAAATAATTTCTATTAATTTCACTTTTGAATAATGCATTTCTGATTTTTAAAGCATCTTATTTTAGAAGCACATTTATAATTGATAGGAAAAGTTTTATTATTTTCCTGTGCTGTGGTATACTTTAAAATAATTGAGCCTAGAGGTGCCGAAGGAAGCTGCATTCCTTCTAATTGGGTTCATCTGAACTTTTTACAATCTTCTCTGAGAAATTTAATTGATAATTAGCAGCGCTTCAGATCCTGTACTCGTGAGACTTTAAAAATACATGAAAAGCTGACAACTCATTGACTGAACGAAAAAGTGTACACAATTAAAAATAAAGAAAATCTTGATTGCTTGTATCAAAGCTTACTGTGTTGCACAGATGAATGAAATCTGTTACATGAAGATTCCTTTTAATGTCCAAATTGATTTTTAAGTAGCAAGTATATTAATTCTCAAATTCTTCAATGCCACACCACTTCTCCCTTTCAGAGACCAGAGGGGAGGAGGAAATCCATTATGGCAGATTAGAGCTGTAATCTGTGAAACTGCTTTTAGCTGCTGATTTCAGGCACTAGGAAGTAGGAGTTTATTGGTGTCAGCTATGCATTTTCCTGCAAAATCCTGAAAAAGAGCCCTCAAAGAATGCATTTATTTATTAGATTGACCGAATTGGAGATTTCCCAATATACTTTGCATTTAAGTAATGGATTTATTCTAATATTACTGAAAATTTATACATCTATTGCCTTTATGCTGAAGCTACCAAGTATCTGTGCAACTCTGAGAGGAAGTTCACCAACTTTTCATCTCTTATTTTCTACTAGATAATTCAATGTACAGGGGTAACTGCTACATTTGCTACTGTTAGCATCTGAACTACTAGCAGTAAAATGATAGTGACTCTAAGGTAAAACTTTAGGCTAGAGACCAAGTGTTTGCTTTAAGCACCAAAAGGAAATGATCATTCACAAATGTTGAATACATATAGGAAATTCGGTGAGTGAATATATATTAATGTGTGTGTGTGTATATGTATATATATATAAAAGAACAGTGAAAAATCAACTAAATATATGTGACCCACTATTTCATCTACAGAGAAGATGAGGATAATATTATACAGCCATGTGTCACTCTTAGGAGGCTTTTTCTAAACAGTCATTTTTCTCTCACTGTAATAAATAAATAAACTCCAAAGGTAGAAGGATATTATTAAGGGATAGTAGGTGACTGCAAAATTTAAAACAGCTGTAGATGGAATAAAATAATAAACAAAGGACTATGCTTAATAGATGTTGAATAATTTTTATTTTACTAGGAAAAAGAAAGATATTAAAATATTTGACACCTCTGAATACCGTAAGACACACAGGTTAGTAAGTCATAAGTCCTGTGGTGAAGAGAGTAAATATTAAGTCCTGAGTGAGAAAGAATATTATTGACTCTGGTGGGGTTGTCAGCTCATCTCTGACTCTATTTGTATGGCTTCAATTTTTCAGAAATACAGGCAGACCCTTTAGGACAGTCACAATATGGGCAGGCATATCAGCCTCTCGGGATGTTTGCTCTTAAAAGGCTGATTCCCACATGCCAGTTCTCAAGAACAAGTTAAAGTACATGAAGGAGCAACAGCACTGACATGAACAGCTTGATAAACCAACCACAGAACTTCTCTTTCTTCTTTAGCCTAATTTCACTGAATATATTTTTTAATTTGGGAAAATGCAAATCAGTTATAAATGCAAATAATTTATTCAAAAGGACCATGGAACAATGAATTATGCATGCAAAAGAATATATATATAATGCTTAAGCGTGCAATTCTCATCTGCTTCCTGAAAGGCAGTTACAGTATAACCCTTGCTAACGAAGTAAAACAATGAAACTTCAATTAAATTGTATGAGGGCTTTAAGGTCATTCCTACACCTACATCACTCTGTGCATGCACTGACTGTGACTTATAAGGATATCTATCAGGCAGATTCACCTTGATTAAATTCTTTAGTATGAGATCCTGGTACTAAGTTTGTCATGAAACCTTTAGACTGAATAATCATGGCTTGTGGCTGCAACTGTATCCCTCGTTCTAGAAGAACAGGACATAATGCTCAGGAAGGTAAAAGGAGGTGAGAGATTTAGGGCATTCCTTCTCTGTTTTCACCAGTGCTAGTGAGCTGTGGATCAAATTTTTCCCAATGGTGAGCTTGAATCAGACTGTAAATGAAGGCTTAAATTAATTTTGCAACTTATAATGCTGAAACAAATAATAGACTACTCAAGAATGATGACATGACATAACTGTTTTCTTAGGAACTATTTGCACAGAGAAATTTCAGAGTTTGGCTACTACTAGTAATTTTTGTACTGCGATTGATGAAGAATTTATATTAGATTAGGTATGTAAGAATTGTTTCAATAATGCCCTTGGTTCTTATTTGCAAGTTTCCTGCTTCTGTCAGACTGTGGAAGCAAGGAAAATAATCTTTTACTATTATTCATTCAAGCTCCCTTCAGAATAAGAGCAGCTGCTTTTGTTTGCAATGTTCTTTTCCCTTACTTCAGGGAGATTATACAAGTGAGAAGAGGAATTAGATTCCTTTTGCTGTTTATTTGATTTATTGATTTATCTAGCCAGACAAACCAAAACCACCTCACGGACCTAGAGGAAAATCAGAGATTCTTTAAAAGACACAAGGCAAATTAGTCATTCATCTTATACTGAATTTCAGTGCTATGCTTACAGTGAAGAGGTTTTTCTGTCTCTTAATCTCTTACATAAGTGTGTGTGTATGTTTCTGTCTCTCTGTTATTATAGATATATATAAGAAGGCAAAAAAATTAAACTGTTTAAAATCAGGATTAAGGACAAAAACCAATTTCTGCATCAGGCGATAAATTAATTAGATGATAAACATTTAGCAGAATAACACAATTGTTCAAACAAACAGCTCTTTCTAAAGTGCAAATAAAACTCTCTGAATATGGACATCATAGCTGAGCAAGGATAAGAAAAGTTGTAAATCCATTAGTGAAGCACTGCTTGCCTTCATTTCTATTTAAAATTTCTTAAAACTATAAAATTGTATTATGTTAATGTCCAAGTGATAAAGACAGCTAATGTGATTACCACTCACTGTGCTATAAACCTTTCAACAAAGCAGCAGACAAATCGGTATTCATCCATTTCTCATGATGATGATGTTACACAGAGTAGTTCACATGCTGAAGGCATCAGAACCTCAATGACAGTGAATAAGCACTGACCCTGCTGCTCTTTTATTAAAATCTGTTTGGTCTTTAGTCTTTCTCTGTTACTGTTTCTGTCCATTCAACATACTGGCTTCAAGAAAACAAACGTCTCCAAGCATGGATTCCATTCTGCTGAATAAAGACTAATTGTGATGGGTTTAAACCTGTGCAGAATTTTGCCTCATTCTTCTCTGCCGATATTCTCATCTAGATTGAGTTACCTCCTAACAGTAAAGTGGTGAAAGTATGATGATAAAGTAGAGGTGAAATTTGGTTTGTTCAGCCCTGAGAAGGGCAGGTGTCAGGTGTCAGGCTCACAGTACCTGTGAGGAGATTATTGAGAAGTCTGAGTCAGCTTCTTCACAGTGATTCATAGCATGGGAATGAGTGGATATAAGGGAAGCTTTCTTATTCTTCAGGACAGTCAGTTTAGTGGATTGCCCATAGATGTTGTGAACCTAGTCTTGAAGGTTTTCAAAATCCAACTGGATAAAGCATTGAACAACTTGATTTGACCTCACTGCTGCCCCACCTTTTGTAGGGACCTCCTGCGGTTCTTCTTGAAGTTCCTCCCAGCCTGTGTTGTTCTGCAGTACTGAGATGTCAGAGAATAGCTGTAGAGTAGCAGCGAACAAAAGATAGAAGGAAATAAATGCAGAACTATGTTCAATTTATTACAAAACAAATTTTACAAACATTTGAACTGTTAGAAACCAATCTTTGACTATTCTATGGCTGGCTGATACCTCAGATAAAAAATGTGGAAATGACGTTAACTTGCATTTATTTTACTTATGGAAGGAAGAATAAGGCAAAGAAGCACATGTTATCCACACATCTTGCCATCCTTTTCAACTCCACACTTTGTAACCCCTGAACTTTAGTACTTTATTCATGCCATTCTGTATGTATCTAAACAAGCTTATGAAGATATATAGCTCCTATCTGCCCTCTGACTCAAGGGAGTGGCTAAAAGCTACTAGAAAACATAAACCAATTAAAAACAAATTAAGAACTCAAAAGAGCATGCATAATAAGTATCACTTTCAAAGACAGATGGGAGCAAAATTCCCAGTCTAACTTCAGATGTAGTCTCCTCCCAATACTTCCCAAATCCTTGCAGCTAGTTGTTTAGCAGTGGATTCCGAACTAATGTCATGCAACCTAGCAGTATATTAAAGCATAAAAAGTCAGAGTAACACACTTAAATATCTTTCTAATGATGATTAATTCCTTTTGTATTCATTTGAGTAACATTAGAATTAATTCATTTAGTGTGAGATTGGATAGAACATTTAATTTCTTCTGCATTTCAAGAGACCATATTTAAATTAATTGCACAAAAACGAATAGCAGAAAGAAGAGGACTGAAAATTTGCATGCCAACCATAAATCATACAATAAAATAACAGGAATCTATGAGTGATTTATAAGTTCAGTTTTAATAAGTGACACCTTTATTGCATGCATATATGATATAGGAAATATGAAAAGGGAAACTTTGCAAAGGGAAACTTACAAATATGAAGTTGGTTTATGTCCTGACACATGCTGTTATATTATTTCAGCAGAGATAAGCAATAAAGACTTCAGAGAAACATTATAAAAAACCAAAAGAAATGTGCCATATCTTGTGTAAAATTGATGAGCTGTCACTTTTCCAGAATTTTGCAGAAACTATTACACAGGAAAACATTTATCCTATAGACCCTACTCTGACAGAGTTCTTCAGAGAATCTTTTTATAATTATCAAATAACTTAGGAATTGCTGTCTTCTTTGCAATTTTTTTCCTCCGCCTTCTGTCTTCTACTGACACCTTAGGCTGACCAACATTTGAGATTTTAAAATAGTTTCTAAAATCCTGAATTCCACAAAGAAGCATCTTGTTTTGATGTCATTTGAGTCACATTCAATGCAAACTTCTGCCAGAATTGCAAAATCATGAGACTCAGACCCTTGTAAATCACATCCCTGTGCAGATGTTTAGTATTACCTGGAGTTCAGTAACCAATTTAGTCACAGATGAACCAGCTTCTTGCAGGTCATGCCAAAAGCCAAATATCCAGATGTTATCAAATGCTGAACTCTTTATTTGTAAATTAGAAAGTAATAAAATTTATTTTTCAATGGAATTTTTTATATTAAGAAAAGGTATATATTGGATGGATTTACCTTACCCAGCACTAAGTGACTCGTGACCATGGGTCTCATTTTTCCTGGAATTGAAGAGCAATGGATAACATGCGAATATGTTCTTCCCTGTATTTCAAAAAGGCAAAAAACTTTCAAGAGAGTTGACATTTTATGGGAGTTAACATTTTGACTCCACCCTGAAATGCTGTTCAGTAAGTGCGGCTGTGCCAGGGATTTTTGGCTTAATCACATTGTATGA
Source organism: Turnix velox (assembly GCA_013400935.1). Lineage (NCBI taxonomy): Eukaryota > Metazoa > Chordata > Aves > Charadriiformes > Turnicidae > Turnix > Turnix velox. The sequence goes on from VZTY01029314.1 coordinate 100,885, forward strand.
TTTATTTCCTTAATCCTGATCTGTATCCAATATTTTTTTACTTCAGCTGTGGAGAACCATCCGTATCATCTACATTCTGAACCATATAAATCCTTTCAATAAATTCAGGGAAAACAGCAGTCAGATCAAGACTTATTGTTTGATATATATTATATCTGTATTTGTGTAGTTTTTAAGATAGGAAACTTTAGAGCAGAAAAACTCAAATATTGTGACAGCTTTCTGGATTTAGAAAGAAGTTCTGTAACTCATGACAGCTTCTAGCAGTTCATTCCAAATCTCTGTGGATTTGGATGAAGTGTAACATTTACATTGTTGAGCCATTCAGCATATTGCTTGGAGCCTGCAGTGTTGAATTTCCTAGACTTTTTTTCATGTGTGATGGATTGCAACCATAATGATGGCATTAGTTCAGTTTCACATGCTTTTAGATAGGAAAATAATGTGGATTTGTAAGCAAGCTGAATACCACTTCGAGCTCCAGGAATCCAAAATCTCTCATTTAAGTAAATGAAAAGAAAGTAAAATATTTCAATTAAATGTGAACAAAGGTTTATTACTCCCTCCTTTGTGAAACAAACAACTAAGGAGAGCAAAATGTAGATAATAAATGTGTTTTTACAGCACATATTTTGCAGTGCTGGTAACTCTTTGCAGCTCAGACATATTTCTGATTTGTATTTGGAATAGGGAACAATAAAGATAAAAATTCTAACAACTTAACATACTTTATTTCCTGTTCTTACTGATGACTCAAGGATATGTTTAATATGTTGAAAGACAATGGAATGAGCAGACTTACCTGAGAAACAATTTTAGTGTGAAGAGTGTGAAGGCCAATCATTGATTGCTCAATCAGAGAGGAGGGATGAAGTATGCACTACCCTAAATGAGGACAGGAAACTGGGTAAGTTCATCACTAATATACCCAAGTCCTCATCAGCATGTCTCATAGCCTGCTTAAGCAGTTTATAGATCTTGTGTAATCAGACAAGAGCTGATTTGATATGGAGTTGCCAGAAGCTTGCAAAAAATCTTAGTAGGGTGTGGGGGGGGAAGGAAAGGGAATTGAGACTCTGAAGGGCAGATTCTCAGATGACAGCTTGCAATGAAAGTTTAGATTGTGAAAGAATTATATGAAATAGCTGTGAATTGCTCAATGTGCGCCAAAGGTTACTTACTTTTTAAAGTGTCATAAATACAAAGGTGTGGGAAGCATTGATAGGTAGAAAAATATGCAGTTGCATTTTATTTCCCTTGCAACTTATTTACATAATGAGATCTGGAGGGCTGTGTTTGCCAGTGGTGAGAAGGCAGTTTAAACAATTGTCCAGCAGACATATCAGCAGCAGAAAAAGGTCATGATCTTAGCAGACAACTAAAAAAGCAAAAAAAAGACCAGCATCTCTGCATTCTCCCTGCACCACATTGACAGCAAACAATAGGTCCCTAACAGATTATCTGTCATCTTGGAAACATTTACTGAGCATTTTGTTCTGGCTGATAGATACTGTCTAAGTGAGTCATTATACTGGGAGACAGCTACTGCCATTTCAGAAAGTAAAAAAGGTCTGCCACAGTTTCACAGCACTGTAATTGAACAGCACCTAACTTTAGCTTACTATTTCTATGGCAATTGAATGTTGGGTATTTTTTTGAAAACCACAAATTAAAACCTGTTAGACAGATGCTATTAAGGACTAGGCAGTAATCTTCAGCCCTTTCCAGTTGCTATACTGAATGATTAAATTTCAGGATTTCCAGATTTAGAGTACATGATTCTGACTATTCATTGCACAAAAGTAGATTGATGGCTTGCTTTTCTGTCTACCTTTGTTCCTTGCCTCCATTGTCTACTGTAACATATTTTACTTAATCCCCTCCTTACACTAACAAACATCAGTAAAAATGCCTACCTGATTCAAAGCATGCAGGATTTCATACAGGAAGCTTTTTCACCAGTGCATATGTTGAAGAAGCTAATGAAGACTTTCAAAGCCATTGTCTTCCTACAAATAAGACTTATTTGCAGTCCGTGTTTTCTTTTGGCAACTCACTCTGATTTTTAGGTTTAAACCAACTTGGTTTCACAAAATGCACCATAGCCATGTTGAAGATGAAGCCAGGAACAGGACAAGAGAGGAAGGATTGAACCATCCACTTTCTTTGATAAACTGAAAGCAATTACTTTCTGTAATTGTTCATACTCAGCCTTCCCCCTAAACAATCTGCTTACACACCAGAAAGCAAAAAAACAGGCCCTAGTTTTAATCTCATATTCCATCTGCTTCTGGAATTACTATTAAGGACAGGTGGCAAATGGCTTCTTTCTAATTTTCCAATCTTCTCCACGGGATGAGTTTTACCTCCCTGTTCAGGCCGAGTCGTTCTTTTCCAGCCCTTGGGACAGAGTAAGGAATAGGTCAAGGTGAGTGTGTTTGCTTTATGACTAGTCTTTTTACTGGCATGCCTACTTATACGCAGTTGCTTCTCTACCTAATGTGCAATTGTGTTTCTGTTTCACTGAATATAATGCTTTGTAAGTTAGACTTTCAAGCAAGAAGGATCCTTGTTCACAGTCCAATATTTTAACCAAGGAGACGTGATAGAAAAGAAACTGCAACTGCAGAGCTATAATCATTAAGCAAATCTATTAATAACTAGATATTTACTGACATTTCAATGAAAATCCAATTCAGATGCATATTTGGTTGATTCATATATCTTCAGATGCAAATTGATAAATATACATCAGTATATGTAAGTAAACATATATTTGCATGCATATTAGTATGTTCTAAGTGCATACAGAGTCTCTGACAAAGCGGACAAGAGTGACTTTCAGTAAGCTTATTTGACACAATAATAATTCATTGATCTCTCCGTCTTATTGAGGGCTGATAACAGAATAGCCCAAGGGGAAGAAACCACTGCAGGATCCTAGATCAAAGCACTTAGTTCTTTGCTGACATAGGTGCTGAATCCATGGGCATATTTCCAAGTAAAAGTGCCTGCAGCAACATTTGCTAATTACAGGTTGTGTTCTACTGTTTCCAAACAGGGTGAAAGTGACAGAAGTTTAACTATGAATAATTACACAGTTGAATAAGTATGTGATTAGCCCTATTTGTTGTGTTTGGGACTAGAGTGACAGGACAAGAATGGAGTGATTGCATTATTTACAGCTTAATTGTAGACAAGTAATTACTAATGTAAGCTGGTGCTGTGGGGTCAGGGAATACATGCCTGAGAGTGTCTAGGATTTGAATGGAAATTTCAGAAAATGGGCTTCAAAATTATATAGCAGAAGTGAAAATTCTATGCCTTTATCTAATTATTGATGTTTTTTCTTGTAATAAATGTCTTGGAATGTTAAATGTCTTGTTCTTTTGAAACCAAGAATTAGATGTAATCTTAATAAACCGTTGCTTCCAGCCTAATAAATCACAAATGCCACCTAGTGGCTCTTGCGATCTAGTGAACCATTACATACTTGCAAAAAAATGTTTCTATTGGAGTGCATATGGTTGAAGAGGTTGTCTGTGAACAAGTGATTTCGCTGAGTTTCCAACATTTTATTTTAATTGGATCAGCTTGTGAAAGTCTTACTCTGGTTAGCAGTAGTGAATAGTCCTATTAAAATGTAGTAAACTCCCTGTTTTGAACTGCGTCTTAGCTATGTGCTGTCCTTGACAAGAAGGCACTGGTTTACAAAGGAAAACCTTAAGTTACTTATATGTTTAGCTAACTTAAGTTATTAGAATTAACTTAATAATAAATTATGGTGATTTAGGACATGCTATTTGTCATATTGGCTCATCCAAGTACATAAAGGCTCCACTTTTGCTTGTGTGCTCCATTTTCAAAACAACAGTCTTCTTAAATAAACAACAAAGTCCAGGAAGGAAGGAAAGAAGGAAGGAAAGTCAAGCCTATTATTTAGTTAGATGATAATTGCAATATGATGGACCTGTTACTTGAGCATTCTGGGTTAGATCCTTCTGAAATTCAGGACAGGGAACTTAGAGGATCAGAATAAAAAATTCTTTAGTAGTAATCCTGTTAGTGCTAGGTATCTTTATTTCCATGTAATTGCAAACAACTTCTTATATTCTGTTTCAGATGGATGTGCACATGTAAAAGGATTTTTCAAGTGTTAACTTTGTTTCTTGCTAAGACACCAGGGGTTTGGAAATCTCATAAGCACTGCAATTGAGTCTTGTAAAGGAGTGCAAACCAGTGTTTTTTAAAGAAATCTCTCATTCATAATCCAATTTAACAAATAAATTTAAATTGAAACTTAATGAAATTTTATAATTTAGCACAATTCTTTTGACAGAGTACCTAGAAAAAATGTAACATTCAAAAGCTTTGTAATAATCTTTTTGAGAAAAAGTGATTAATGTACAATTGTCAAAAATTACCAAAGCATGAGTGTTAAATTAAACAGAATTTTGTCTATCTGCTGGTGTATGTACACTCCCCTGATTTCAAAACATAGTACCACTCTAAAATACAACTAAGCCACATAATTGTGCCTTGGCAGCTACATAATTGTTTTATGTTGCAGAATACAGAAGGATAAAGGATGGATATTTAGGTAAGTACCTTGAAGGATGCGAACAGTAACATGTGAAAGTTTGGTGATGATGCATTCCCTTCAGACTCATTACTACATAACTCATTACAGACTCATGTACAGCTTTTGTGAAGATATCGGATGGAAGTTCTGCATTTCTGTATGGCTTGACCCTACAGCTATCACATGCCTCAATCCTTACATGAGTTTATCGTGAACAGGATAGTAATTTAATGAAATTATTTTCATGGAAGCATGTTAATTTGTTACAGAGATTTCAATATAACTGGAATTATGATATTTTTCAGTATGAAAGGAAACAGTCATTCAAGAAATTCAGGTAACTTCCTCTCCGAAGGTCATGTAACAACTCAGTGAGAGAATATGGTACAAATGCCATCTGTTCTTGTTTCTTTTTTTCTTTTGTTATTTTGTTAAGTTTACAGTGGTTTTTTGAAAGCAGAATATTTTTAAAAGGATAGCTTTAAAAGATACCTCTTTAAAAGTGATAGCTGATGCACATACCAGTATAGGTGTTCACTTTCTTAAAGGCTTAAAAACAAAACTGCATGCTAACACCTCAGGTTTGTCTTGTACCTTATAATAACATGAAAAAAAACCCCAAAACCCACAAAATGCTGCAAAGAGTTTATGCAGTTTTTTAAAGTTAAGAGAAGAAAGTAATTCCTCATGGATACATTAATTTTATGATCCTTTTGTTTTCTATCTGTTATGAAAACTCTGTATAGTCCTCTATTCTTATCACTGAGTGGAGAGAAGCCCTAACTTATCCATCAGACTAGATGTTAAATTACAAATAAATGTAGCATAGCCTGTCCTTTAATCATGCACTTTGAAATTCCTTAAAATAAAACATTATATAGGAAAATCAATATTGTACTTTAAAATGGAACCTGAGGTACTGTGATAGTTATGCAAAGTATTAATTATTTTAGAGACTTGCTATACATCTTTGTATAAAGAAAGCAATAGATGACAGCTTTTGTTTAAGTAATTTAGAAAACAAGAACAGCTTTTCCAGATAGACACCATTCCTCGTCATGAGATATAGGAACTTACTAAGGTTCCATGATTGCAGTGAATTCTTAATGACACTATTAATAATAGCAGTTGGAATCTTCATAATTTTTATTGAACTATGTTATTCCTAACTCTCCTGATGCTCCTTATCTTACTCATCTATTCTTCCTGCTTACTCCCCCCACACTGTTTCTTGCTTTCCCAAAGAGAAATTTCTTATGGGAAGTAAAATGAACAGGGACTATGTGTTGTCAAATGATTGAAACAAGAATTCAACTGGGTTTGAATGGTATTTATAGGAAGGAAGGAAGGAAGAAAGTAAGGAAGAAAGGAAGGAATAAAGGAAGGAAAGAAGGAAGGAAGGAAGGAAAGAAGTAAATGTTCAAATGCTTATTATGTTCACATACAGTTCTCTACTCTTCCTTTATTTATTTTTCTTTAGCCAAGTGGTTAAGAGACTAATACTCCAGGTATGCTCTAGGCTCTTCCTCTCACTAGGTCAGAAGGTTGTCTCTGATAGAGATCACACAGATCATATTAGTTGATGACACAAATTAAACTGTCTTGTTGGCTTAAGTTTATCATTTAGATCAGCTAGTCATCACTTCAAAACCAAGCAAATGTCAATATTGACAGTCTCTACTCCCTATAAAAAATTCTTTTAAAACACTCAAATAATCAAAACCTGACTAGTTGTGACATATATGTGTTACTCCTCAGTTTGAATGACATATTGCACTACATTGCCAGAAAACAGCATTACTTAACTCACAATATATGTTGCCATTCTTGTTTGAATTACTCTTAAAGCTCTCCACTCACAAGCACCTCTTTTACTACATAAGAATATTAGTAATCTACTAGAGCAGATTGCACAGGGACACTTCTAGGTGGGTTTGAATGTCTTCAGAGATGGAAACTCCACCATCTGCCTCAGCAGCCTGCTTTAAGACTCTGTCAGCATCAGAGTAAACAACTTCCTCCTCGTGTTTAGATAGAACTTTAGAAACCCATAACTTCATGATCTCTTTCTGAACACCACTGAAAAAAGACTTATCCCTTCCTCCTGGCACCCACTTTTTAAGTATTTGTAAACATTGATAAGATGCTCCCTAAGCCTTCTTTTTTTTCCAGACTGAAAAGACTAAGTCCCTTAGCCTTTTATTATACAAGACATATCCTAGTCCCCTAATAATTTTCATGGCCCTTCACTGTAACCTCGCTAGGTGTTCTCTGTTTTTTTTAACTGGATAGCCCTGTACTGGACACAGTATTCCAGGTGTGGCCTCACTGGGGCAGAGTAAAGTGGGAGGAGAATGTCCCTTGTTTTGCTTAGCATACTCTTCTTGATACACTCTAGGTTGCCGATGGCAACAAGGGCACATTGCTGGCTCCTGGTCAATCTGCTGTTCTCCAGGATTTCTTGGTCTTTTTTCACAGAACTTCTCTCCAGCATGTCAGCCCCTAACCTGTAATGGTGCATGAGGTTATTCCTTCCCAGTTGCAGCACCCTACGCTTGCCCCTGTTGAATATCATAAAGGTTGTCTATGCCTGACTCTCCAGCCTGTCCAACTCTCACTGGAAGCCAGCACAGCCCTATGGTGTATTTGTCACCCCACACAGTTCTGTGTCATCCATACTTGCTGAGGGTACACCCTACTCCATCCAGGCCATTTGTGAATATATTGTACAGAACTGGACCCAGTACTGATCTCAGGGAAACGCCACTTGTTCCTGACCTGTAGCTAGACTTTGTGTCCTCAATCACAACTCTATGAGCTCTATCTTTCAACCAGTTTTCAGTCCACCTCCTTGCCCATTCATCTATTCCACACTTCCCAAGCTTCTCCACAAAGCATGGTGTGAGATGCTGTGTCAAAAGCCTTAATAATATGTCATCTATTTTCATGGGATATACTCTAGTTGAACTCTTGATTTAGTTATGTTTTTTAATATATAGATATACCTTTCTGTAAAATTCAGCTATGTAGTATTGTAGCATATACATTGAAATCAAATATGAAATTAATTTTTTTTCTGCAAGTTTAAAATCATGGTACCTCCCAACAGGTAGAATCATAAGGGTATTCTCTCTGTCATATAGGTCAAACACAGACTAAAATCTATTGTAAAAAACCCAACTATATGCATCAATACTATCAGAAGAGAATGAATCAAAATGGAGTAACACAGAAGAAGCTGCTTTAGGTGAAAGTTAGTTATTTTTCATGCCATAATGAAAACAGAACTGTAGGGGGGGTCACATCTGAAAATAAACTGATTTAATTGTGGAAGTTTCATGAGCATTTTAAAATAAAATTCACCTATCTAAAACCAGATTTGACCTGTTTTTTTGAAAGGAATCATCAGACTGGGTATATGTCTAATACACACTTTATGTATTTTACCTCTTCAATAAATCAATTTCATTTCTTTGGAGGGAGAAACTTTATTATTAGGAGCTACATTACAGGTACCAAAAAATAGCTTACATTTATTTCTTTTTTAAAAATTATTTTTAATATTTTGTTCCTTTACTTTGAAAAGCAGCACATAATGTAAAAGGCATCAGACTGGAAACTAGTTTTTTGCTTGTTGACTGATGTGATTCCCAGGGTGCCTTCCCTCTCACACTTATGCCAGTGGATATATTTCACTCCTTGTTGCTTTGCAATGCTAACAATAAATAAATGAAAATGCCTTTTCCCTGGTCATCCCCTAAATGCGCTCATTGCCTTTGCTTATCTAGCATGTATAAGCAAGCTGGCATGCTTCCCAGCATAAAGAGCATACAAATGCTGGCAGCTATGGGCCTGTGGCACAAACAGCCAAGCTGATTTTCACAAATAGACGCACACGTGATTAGGTGTCTGTGAGTCCAAATCCCAGAAACTGCCAAACAGCTGGTCTGCTATTGTACCAACTTTGCCTTTGCTGGACAATAAAATGTTTATTATTTGTCCTTTGTAATCACTATGTTTATTTCTGCTTTGCAGTTCTTGCAAATTTGGAAACAAATGGCCAATGGTGCATCTGAGGCACCTTGCAGATTAAGGCTACAATAGAGCCACACGTGGTTCACAATCATGGGAGACCCAGGGTGCACATCACATCTCACTGAATGAAGGCTACAAAACTGGCATTGGGATAGCATTCAAAATGTACAGAAAAATCCAACTTTAAACTCAGTGAAATCCTAATAGCTGTTGGTGATCAGTTGCTTTCTAAGCACTGTTACTTAAGAAAAGGCCCAAAACAAGCATAAATTACATGTACATAAAAAATCATTATTGCAGCTGTCCCTGGGAAGCACAAAGCAAAGTTATGCTAACTTCAGATCTTTGCTTTTTTCAGGTCTCTCTCTCCTCTTCATTAGGTAGAGGTACTTGCTGGGCCTGAGAGAAGTGTAAGAAAGTTCTAATTAGATTATTAACTGTTACCATAGCTACATTTTTTTTTTTTTGTGGCAGAGTGAATTTCCACAAGCATATTATGAGCTTCATAACTGTATTTTTCCTGCAAAAAAATTCCATGTTCAACTCTTTATCTTTTCAGGTAACTTTTCAAGTTTTGACTTTTGTGGTCATTTAAATAATCTACTGCAGAGATATCTCTTGGCAGGGTTTCATACAATATAAAACTGGGGTTTTTTTTAAATACCTACTCTTTACTAGGGTTATTATTTTCTAGATCCGTGTAATTTTTGGTCTTTCTCTTTGATTGAATATATACATTATTTTGCATTGTTCTTCTTTATTTTCCTCATGGGGCATTGCCAAAATATTACTTACGTAACAGTTAGAAAAAATCTATACAATACAAAACAGCTAAAAGAACCACAAGTGAAAGCACATTAATTCTTGGTAGTATAAGTGCTACATGGCCTTATCTAGGCAGCTCCATTACTATGTTGGCTCTGACATCTCCAAACAGTCAATTGATGCTTGAATCTGCTTAGGCACTGGAGTTCATAGCATCAGGCTGGCTGTAAAACCTACCACATGCCAGAGTGGGATGCTCAGAAGGGATGTTCTTGGAGCTGCTATTCCAGAAAAACCTCATCCAGATCTTAAAGGCAGCACTCCATCACAGGGGACAAATATATGACAGAGAAGAAGCCATGGTGTAATCCTCACAAAAGCCTGCCAGTTTCTTTCTCAGGGATGTCAGAAATCTGCTTTTCTACCCTTGGTCAGCCTAAGGAGGATCAACTGAAGCAATTTTCCTGTATCTCCCCTATTTTTATTCTTTTCACTGTATCTAATATCATACTAACCAAATTGAAGTTTTCTGCAGTATTTCTCAGTTCTAAAAGACCTGCAAAAATTCCACCTTCCCAGAAAAAGAAACTTTAGTGGATTTCCATAATTAATGATGTCTCATCTTTGTATCTTTTGATCACCCTTAAATAAAACAGGTATAATGTATGTAATAGGAGGCAGAGATTGCTTTTTTTCAAATGAAAATTAATTCGTTCAGCTCTTTTCATCCTGAATTAGGATAAAATGGCAAAGTATCAGGATTTTTCTGTGAATTGGAAGCTTAAAAATATTTCTTCTTAGCTACATTTTATAATAATCTCTGCTAAGATATCACAGAATTATAAATTGTGGGACAACTGTCTGCGGTATCCTGTGCAAAAGGATGATGCATGCATAGAAACTGAGGTACAAAAAAGTAACAGATATTTGCCCCAGATTCCCCATAGCTCAGTCTTAGTTAGTATCACAGTTTCATCAAAGATGTTATTAGAAGAAAAAAAAGAAAGACAGAAGGGAGAATTAATGAATAAGACTTTTGCAATTACAATGCTTTAATTCAGCAAGTTACTGTTGGATGCTTGCCTTCTTCTCAGTTTGTTGCAAACCAGAATATCACAGGGATCTATTATAATTTCATATGCTTTATGAAGTCCAAGTACTGGGTAAGCTAAATTCTCATAGTAAACTCTGCTCTAGGAGCCTTAGTCATGCATTCAGCTAGATGAGAAGCTGAAATACTTTATGGAATATATAATTCAATCAGTGATTCTGTCCTGTAGAAAAGAACTATAATCCATCCTAACACTCCTACATGCTTCTGTAGTGACTAACATGGGGTCAAATAAATATTGAAAAAGATCTGAGCTATTTTAAAATTTCATCATACAAATCAAAGTGTCAAGAGTAAGATTAACTTTTCTCAAGCTAAATTTTTATATCCAGAATTCCCTAAAAAATTATAGATGTTTTGTGCTAAAAATAGATTTTTAATGTGGAAAACTTTTCATTATGAAAAGCTTGGGCAGAAATTTTCCAAAAGTTCAACAAGCTTTTTTTCAACAACCTTTCAAATCACTGTCAACTATGAATGCCTTTAGTGAACTACTCTGATAGCAGCAATGTTAAAAAGAGAATATTAACAGATTAACTTAGACCTTCTAACACTCTTCATTCATCATGAAGTTAATGAAGTGTTATTAATGGTTTTCTCCAGTCTTTATAATTAACACTATACTTCAAATTGGCTCAGCTCAGAGAAAGTGAGACATTTCTCATCTTGTATCTGCCTAGTGATGTAAACTGACAGAAGAGATAGCTGCATGCCTTAAACGTGTTACTGTGAAATACTTGATTCTTTGGATACAAATTAGTCAGAAATGACATGAATATCATTAAATCACTTGTCTTTACAGTTCCGCTGTATCATGATGTGGTGCACATGGGTAAGGTGACTAAGGAACCCTTTATATAAGTCCTCTGAATTCATATCTATACTATCTATTAAAATTGTCCTACTGCAATTTCCTTACTGCAGTATTAAAGAATAAAAGTAGTAATTTTTTAAAAATAAGATAAATTATTGTACTTGAAATTTAAGAGGTGGGACTAGTTATGGGACACTGTTATGGGGCTACAGATAAAGATGATGCTACAATTGAAACTGTGGAAATGAAATTTATGCTTAAGCAACAGCATAAAATCCTATTCCGGTAAGTCTCATAGTGGGTCCACACATTCAGACTCAGGCCACAGAGGAGTAAGGGAGCTGAGTTAGGAAGTAAAAGGGAAAACAATGAGGAAATATGATCAATAAAATAGTCTAGACCTATAGCTGGAGAAGGTAGAATAGACATTGAGGAAGAATTATTTTATGAGGATGTCGAGGCCAGAATAATTCAATTCCTGAAAATTCATTACTTCATTGAAATCTTTATTAATTTGCCTTTGTTTTAAACTTTATTGCCTGCTTGATTTTTAAATCCTGTATCTGCTTTCGATTCCTTTCATGTTGTTACTGATAATGTAAATAGCATGACTTTTTTATCCTTCAGAAAAATAGCAGACTCTGCTCTTTGTTGTATAGTACATAAGTTATAATTATGTTAGGATTATGAAGAAGATGACTTACGTAAAATTTAGTTATTTATTTTTTTACTCTAAAGATAGTCAGGAAATACTGAAGAGAACATGAAGATAACGACTCAGAGACAGCAGGATAATGAACTACTTTCTATGTAGTTTTGGCAATTTGAGGTACACACTACTGAAACAATTTTCAATGCATAATTCTTTCAAACCTGTACATTGTATCATCTGGCCTAGAATTTTATCTCCAGGTCAGTCCTTGATCTTTAAAAAGCATCATGCAGTATCACTCTCTATTTGCAAACAGCAGTTAATATTTTAGGTAACTTTTTGCAACAGTGATACATTTCAGTTCATGTTTCTCAACAGACAGCACTGTTTACATGAATAGGAGCACCCACATGCATAGCTGTTTCCTGTTAGTGGCCTCCATACTATGGGTTAACTAATTCAATAAAAAAAGTTCTTTTTCCTCAACTTTAACAAACATAGATTTCTTTAGAAGTAGTCTCAATGGAAAACAGATTCTGGAAATCTTCAAAGCTCTGTCTCCAAAAACGCAGGAGGAACCTTTGATGAGGTTAATTTATTGAGCTCCCAACTTTAAAAACAGTTTTCTTCAGTTTTAGAACTTGTTTTTTATTCTGCTTATAAGAGAGGGCTTGGCTATAAAACACACTTAAAATGCAGATGTGCTTAGATATCTCTCTACTTAGCTTTCCTTTTCAATTAATTAAAACAGCAGAATATGACAGTTCACTGACTTCAATCTTATAGACTGAATGACCTTTAAGATTTTTATAAGTTTTTCAACAAAATAAGCAAGGCATAAGTACATAGTTCTTTCCTGCATTACTCCATGCTACATCTACTCTTTTATCTTTATCCAGAGACTGGAGCTATAAAGGATGACGCAGTGTTTGTAACTGAGTGAGTGCTAAGGTCATTGGCTGAAATTACCAGGCACCAGTGCAAGACAAAAAAGGGTACTTTTCATGTAATGCTTAACTAAACTGTAAAAATTATTAGTACAGAATGTTGTGAATTACAGCATTTCTCAAGGCTTTAAAAGTTAATAGATGTTTCAGTAGAAACTGTCTTACAAGAAGTCCAAGATATATTTCAGACACAATCTTGTCCATAATAATCCTCTTCCACCATATGTCTGTTATTGACCATTTAGGGGTTAAGAGACAGGACTTGCAGCATTTTTCATGTCAAAGTAGTCATCCCTTTAACATGTTCCATGCTCACAACATGTTCCATGGTGTGCAGACCAAGTTCCTCCAGCTTCTAACACGTGATTTCTTGATGATTATATCAAATAGAATGTTGCTTCAGTTTATAGAAAATTTAAGTAACAGTAGCATTCTCAGGGATTAGAAGCACTATGAGTACTTTCATCCCTAATGTTCAAATATTAACTCTACTAAAGTTTCAGGGTCAGTTATTTTCATATGCAGCATTTTGTCTTTTGAAAAGCCAAAGTGTTCTCTCTTTAAGTAAAATGAGAATAATGCAGAACTTTGAGGCTTGAAAGCACCGCTTGTTGCTCTGCTGTAATAAATTATCATTTCAGTACATTGTCATATTATTCTTATCCCCTGCATAATTTTGCACTTATCACTTACATAATTTAATCTTATTGTTCATTCAAATGCATAATTTAATTCAAGTGTAGTTCCCACATGCAGACTTTCTATTTGACACAAAAAAATCTAAAACTTCAGAAGGAATGTGAAGATAATTTAACTCTTTCATGATTCAAACCCAGGAAAGCTTTAATTTCTATTAATTTTACTTCCTTACTTCAGCTCTATTATAGTGAACTCCATTGTCTCATGGTCACCCCAACCAAGGCTGCCTTTGACCTTCACATCCCCAATGAGTGCTTCATTGCTGGTGAGTTTGAGGTCCATCAGAACACCTCCTCTTGTTAGCTCCTCTATCTACCTAAGTGAGGAAACTCCTGGATTGCCTATGCCCTACAGGTTGGTCACAGTCCCCCATGAGGCCTGCAAATATGAGAATGCTCCTATGTGCAGTGTCTAGGACCTCATCCACTTGTTCTTCCTGGTCAAGCAGATTGCAGTAGGCACCCACAACAATGTCATCCTTAGGTGTCTTCTGTTCAGTCCTTTATTTCTTAATCAGCTGGTTCATTGTCCTTGCCCAGGCAGAGCTCCATACATTCCAGCTGTACTTTCACATAAAGATCTACTTTACGTTCTCCTCTTCCCTGTCTGTCTGTCCTAAAGAGCCTGCAGCACACCAGTCAAGGCAGCCATGCCACCATGTCTTTGTGACTCCAGTAGGATTGTAGCTGCACAGATCTCTCAATTCATGTTCATATTCACATCAACATTATAGTGTATGTGCACATCAGCATGTTAGAAGATAATATTAATTCTACCACTTTCTCTGAACCATAGAAATCCAGTTACACATCTTGATTTTTAACAAATGGAGTTTTACCAAAACTCCATTTTTTGACATAGAAGAATTTTATAATTTGATTCTATTTTATCTTCTCCTGTAAAATTTTTTGGTTCAAAACTGTTGGTAACCTGTTTTCTGCATTACTTTCCCATATAAAGGTGTTTAAGTAGAGTGCGATAAAGAAGAATCCATTCTAGTGCTAAGACGACTTGGAAAGGTAAGACATGACCAAGAACTTGGAGGTTTTAAAAAGGTTTTCTGGAATCTTAAAAAAAATCCCCAAACTTTGCCTTTACAAGAAAGAAAAAAGGGGGGATTTTTCCCTTCTTCTGTCATTGGAAACTGTGAGTCATACATCAAAGGGAAGCAAGTAAAGATTTTTTTAAGCCTCTAATATTATAAAAACATTATAAAGCAGAGGAGAACCGTACACATATCAAATACCAGTAATTTTTCTTCCTAACACATTTTATCTGACTTCATGATAGACATCTGAATTTACTGATATAAGTGATACAGTTTCATTTGCCATTCTTTTCAGTCCTGTGATGTCCTCTTAAAAGGCTGGACCTATTGGAAGGATACTGAAACGCTTTTTGTTCTTAAGCAAGCTGGACAATTTCCTTGAGAGTTTCATCTGCAAAATCTTAGCATTAGGTTATCTTGCAGTCATTGTTTTGGGTGCCATGAGACAGGGGTATACATGGGAATCTTCTCCATTATTTTTAAGTGAGAAATCTGAACCTTTAGGATTTTAGTGTTGTAATATCACATTGATCAGCCTGCTACAGCTGTCTCTGCATAGGCATGAAAGCAATATTCATAAAGCAATACAATCTGTCCCAGAGACAAGCATAGTTGTCTATGTTTTGGCAACCAAAACCTGACATATTTCTTCTGATTCTGAAGCCTTGTGGTAAGATTTTCCAGGAATTAGAACTGCACCTCAGACCTCTCTGTGGCCTGGTTTAATCTTTCTTTGAGATTATCTCTCCTTGTGAAATCCTGACTGCTGACAATAGATACATTAAAATGGTAAAGGAATAACATCTGTCTCAGGAATAAATCCCATATGTATTAAAAAGACAGCTTTCCTTGAGGCTGTCAGTCAGCAAGTCATGTAGGAGAGAATTCAGATATCACTAAGTAAACATGATGACATGCTCTGTGTTAAAAATATTGATATTGAATATTCAATATGTAATGAACTGATTTAAACATCTGTAACCAGAGCCTATCCTAGAAAGGAAAGTGAGCTATACATTGTGTAGAGTTATATTAATACTTAGATCTGACATCTACCTTTATCTCTTGGAAGTATTAGGAAGAGCAGAGGAATTGTGGGAAAGCAGGAAAAAAACCCTGGGTTGCTTTTTTCTTCTCTTGTAGGACTCAATAGACACTAAAGTAAAGAATGGCAGATAGCCAGTGTACCTTCATTTGAAGCAGTTTGTATGATTCCCCTCTGAATTTAGTGAGGTTTCACAGGTGAAGAGGGTGGTGTTTTTTTTAGGAGCTGAGAGGAAGAAACAGGAGTTCCTAGGAACTTCAATTTTAGAGAAATAACAGTCATCTTTCTTGCTTTGTATGTTTTTTACTGATACTTCTGTTTGCTTCACATTCTAGGTCAGTATTTTGTTTCTAACTGGCTTACATATTGTTCTGGACAAGAAGATAGAAGGCAAAAAAAAGAATATTTCTTCTTCTAATGAAAAGTTACATTTTGTCCTGGAGTATCAGACAAGTGCATAAGACAATACAGCTCACTAAATGCTTTATGCTTTTCCTGGACGAGACTGGAATTTCTGCCTCAAAAAAAAGAAAATGCACATGTGTGCATGAGTTTGGTGATACTACATTTAATGCAGTTATAGAGAACAGAGATGAAATATTGGTAGATTTCACAGTATAGTTTCATTTTTGCTAGGTTTCTCTATTAGAAAAGTAAATACTTCAAAAATAATAAAAACAATAAAGTAAAGCTTATAATTTACAGTAATATTTTCCCTTTAAAATAGCTGGATTGCACTTTTTAGATGTCTCTAATGACTCATGAACATATCCAGTGGAAGACACCCATGCTGACTCTGCATATCATACCATCCAAGAAGAAAAGGATACGTGGAGAAAACATCTACTTGAAATTAATTTGAGTGAGAGCATCTGTATTCCAACAATGGAGGAGCAGATTGACCATAAGTCTAGACTTACTTGAGTGAATTTTTAGGCATTGTTGTCCACAGCTGTTGCCTTAAAAAAATTAGTTCTGTACAAGTTCTGTACAATGTCTGCTAGAATTAAAGTGATTTCCTGACAGGTATTTAACTAAGTAGTATTGAATACCATTTAAATATCCCCTCACTGATTCAGAGCAGGATGTGGTCAAGGAAGTTATTCCTTACTGCTTCTTAGTGATGAACTCTGAGCATTTGAATGAGATTCAGTGCCTGTATGAGCATGACAAGTTCACAAGATTCAGACTTATAAACAGTCACCTCCTCTTTTGTTAACAGGCAAATATTGAATTCTCCATATAATATTTCAGATATACTTACAGCAGAGTGACTGATATCTGGATTATTAAGTCCCAATATGAGACTAAACTGATGGTACTGGTATGTATAAGAGATTTGTATACCATGGCTGCAGAGCTGGCCAAGCAGTAGTACAAAACTGACTGAGAACCTGAGGTAAGCCAGCAGAAGGGTATTGCAATATACTACAAAGTACATAATTTCTCAAAATCAGCGCAATTGAATCTTCTATTAATCTGACCTCTAGGTTGCAATGCCAATTTCTTCTACTGAGCAAATAATTCCAACATATGCATCTAGCCCCTTTTCTCCTCCAAAATACGTTCCTAGGTTGTTACAGGTGAAACAACACTGGGAAGATATCAATAGTTTCAAGTATGTCTGACTAGAATATCTGAGAAATTAAGAACAGTTCCACAGATGAGCAATAATAATAAAATGGTAAGAATTTTTGCTACTGAAACCACTTTGGGTGTAGTCTGAAGGAAACATCTTTATACATAAACACAACCTGGAAAATTTGTCAAATATTTATGTCTTCCACATTAAAGCCTCAGATTAGTACTGAATATATTTACATTGGTTGATAGATAACACAGTATTTTAAAAATTGTCCAATGTTTCCTTTATTCCTATATTAATATGTATCACATAGTAATTATTCTCATGATAAAAATGCCATATTTTTTTGACTGTGTATCCTATATTTGCCTTTGAGAAAAAAAAAAGATCCTCTAAAAAGGAGGAAAAAATATCTACTACACTTTCCTTTCAGAGATGTTGCAGAAAAATTGCATCTTTTGATCATACTGGTAGGGTGAATTTTCCCAACTACTTTCTTACAAGTTTGTTAAAAGGATAAAATCTCTCATGTCAGTTTGAAATGGTGTAATTTAAATTTCATGTTTGTATTAAAGCAAAGAACTGTCAGTGCATGCATGAAAACTAAATCATCCTCCGTAGATAATTCCACATTAATTTCTTACATTTGCATGTAGTCACAAACTTATAAGTTTTGTTGTTAAAGTCACATGTTTGTTGTGGAAATCTGATAACAAAAATCAGACAAAAAGAATGTGTTCTGCTTCATCTATTGCTGTTATGCACGGTATATCTTTAAACTAAGAAAATAAATGCAAAAAAGTCAATGTTTATAGGATATCAATGTCGGCAAAATAAAACCTTTTTTGTAACCCTGTGTTGTAACTTCACCCTTGTCATGTTTTTTTAAGTCTAATTGATAAAAATATTACAAGACAACTTCTCTCCATATGTTCTCATAGAATCTTCAGATAATGTTACTATAAAGGACTGTCCTCTGAGAGGATGAGATGCGAAAATTCAGTGTGATGTTGGTGAACTGAATTTTACTATATAAATAGAGAGACATCAGTGTGGGAATGAGCTACTACAGCCCTACTTTGAAAAGTTTAAAGCCCTAAATAGGTAGTATCACATACTTAAAGGAGAATTTTCTGGAGATTGTTTTGCTTTGATTATTTCCACAAGGATGCTCAAATCATAGAAAGATCAAAATTTTAAAGGGTAAAGAGAAAACTGATGGAAAGGGAAAATCCT
This sequence comes from Turnix velox, assembly GCA_013400935.1. NCBI lineage: Eukaryota > Metazoa > Chordata > Aves > Charadriiformes > Turnicidae > Turnix > Turnix velox. The sequence goes on from VZTY01029314.1 coordinate 119,404, forward strand.
TTGCTTTCAAAATCAAGTACATTAGCTTTTGACAAGACGTATCTGCTGTGATGAACCTTTTGTGTTATGTATGGGTATGTAGAGAGAAGGGAGTTTGATAGGAGGAATCATAGAATAATAGAATGGTTTGGGTTGGAAAAGACCTTAAAGATCATCTAGTTCCAACCCCCCTGCCATGGGCAGGGACAGATCAGGTTGCTCAGAGCCTCATCCAGCCTGGCCTTGGATGTCTCCAGTGATGGGTCCTCCATGACATCCTCTGGGCAACCTGTTCCAGTGCCCCACCACCCTCATGGTGAACACTTGAGTCCTTCCATTTTTTCCCTCAGTTTGCCTCTAGGCAGGTTCCACACGCCCCTCTTTTCTCCCATCTCCAGCCCCACACTAACCCTTTTCCTGCCATTTTCCCCCTCAGATCCCCCACACCTGGGCTCCACTGGAGACTCCTCCCCTCCCCAGCTGTTCCCAATCAGCCCACTCCACCCACTCTCCTATTTAACACCAGCAGGGAAGGGCAGCAGCCACCATTTTCCCCCCTGTGGGGCTTGAGGGATGCTCCTCCTGGTGTCTCTGCTGCAGGACATCACTGGTGAGTTGCATTTTCCAAGGGGACACGGTGGGAGGAGAAAGGCCGGGGGGCCTGCTGGCCCCCCGGTTGGTTAGGCAGGGGGAGGGTGATGGTCTTGTGTTTCCATTTCTTGTCTTAATGCTCTGTGGGGTTTGCCTGAGGTCAGACAAATGTTTAGCAGGAAAGCAGGAGCCTTGTGTTTTAGCTTTGTGTTTCAGCTGAAGGTGATGTGAGTTCAGCTCCCAGGATGTGACTTAGCCCAGGGATGGGACAGCAGCATCTCCGTTGGAAGCTGAAAACAAAAATCTTCGCCTTCTTGAGTTTGTCTTCATCCCTGAACCCGCACGTTTTCCTTCCACCTTCATTACCTGGTTTCTCTAATCTTGAAAGCCTTCCTACCTGCATCTAGGCTTCTATCAGGCTCCCCAGAAGTGATAAGAGACATCTTCATGATGATCAGTTTTTCAGGGTAAAGATGTACCCAGCTTTGTGCTAGGGAGGACTTCCTGGGCCAGATGTCTATTTGGGAAATGAGCAGCAAGACCTGCAGCAGGTAGCATTAATTTTGAGACACCACGAAGTTATTGAAGCAAAGGATCACTCTGAATTTACCTGTTCTTGTAATTTCTTATCCATGACTCTTCATAACTGGCCAGTGCACTTTGGATCCCAGCAGAGCATCTTGGAAACCAGTGCTGGGTGTCTCTCTGGTAAATGCCAGCCCATGTTTTCTGCTCTGGGAACACCAGGGGCCTCATGCTAATTTCCTGTCCAGGTCACCACTATTTTGGAAGCTGCCTGCTTCCCCTTCAGAGAAGCTCAGGTAAAAGTCTCTAAAAATTTCCAGGAGCCCTCAGAGATTGACTCCCAAAAAAGTCTAGCAGAGGTGAGAATAGAGGACACAGTTCGGGGACACCTCTCCTGAGATAAGAAGCCTTGTCCCTTGAAATACAGACAAAGAACCTCCTGCCTCATCTCTCTGCTATTATTTTCTTCCTATGCTTATGTCTATAGTGGATTTTTCAGAAACCACCACTAGGACAGTGCATACACGTTTCAATATACTTCAATGGCATAAATTGTGTCTACAGAGTTGGACTGTCAGAAAACTTAGTGTAAATGGTGTAACTTTCCATTTGAACACAGCGCTTTCTTCCTGAAGAAGCCTAGATAAACAGCATAAACTGCAATATTAGAAGAGATAACAGTCTTGGACACTTCTGACAAACTGAATTCACACAGAGTAGGCAGTCCTTTAGGTTGCTTAAGAATCATAAAATGCTTTGTGCTGGCTTTATTAATTTGGATGGGGAATAAGTGGCTACTTCTCCTTTTTTTTTTTTTTGCACTTATGTCTCTTCCAAGAAAAGAATGTTTTGACCAGCACTCATCTGATTAATGTTTTGACCACTTCACATTGCAATAAGCTCAAAAAGTAAGGTTATTTTTGTAGAAAATTATACAAACCCATTGCTATCTATCTTAATAAAATTTGGAATAATATAGACATAATGCTTAATGGAATTCCACATAATTATCTACAAGTAAAATGCTTAAAATTCCATTTTTTTATTCTTGATGTTAGACTGAACACAAATAATGTTCAAATATATTTTGAATCCCACTGATACCCCACTAACTTCAATGACTGCTCAACAATAACAGTGGTATTTAGATATAGTCATAGAGGTCATATAATTGTCTAGGTTAGAAGGGACTTTTCAGGCCATCTAGTCTGACCTTCAACATAACAATGTCAAAATCAACACTGAACTATTTTGTTAAGCACCAAATCTACCCATCCTTTAAATATAACCAGGCATGGTGATTCCACCATTTCCCTGGGCAGCCTGTTCCAATGTTTGACAGCCCTTTTCATGTAGAACTTTTTTCCTAATATCCAATCTAAACCTCTCCTGGTGCAGGCAATTTCCTCTCGGATGTAGCTTATGGATGTAGCTCTTGGATGTAACTCCTTGGCAGTTCAAACTGTTTTGTTTCTGTCTTCACCCATAGGTGCAAAATAAAATTTACTCTATAGCCTACTTTGAGATGTTCCTAATGTCACAATTTTTAGCCTTCACTGGTAGACCAAGGTAATTGCCTTATTAATAAACAAAAAAATTTCTAATTCAAAATTAATGCAGCAGTAGAAATAAGTTTTTAAAGAATGTTAGTGGAATTCTTTGCCTTTATGAATGAAACGAGTAAAATTTCAGTGGAAGATCCCACTAGGCCAGCCATCATGTTATAGCAAGGAATGGAAGGGAAAGGAACATATATCAGCTTGTGGTTTCTCAAGATGTCATAACTTAACTAACAAACATTAGATTTATGCTGTCCTGACAATCATACTGTGGCATCCTCAAGAATTTAAATTAATTTTAAAATTTCCTTGGACACAGACCTGAAGGCTAAATTCCCTAGTTTGAATTCAAAGCATTATTATCTGGGACCAGATTTTGCTACTTTTCTTCAGGTTGCCTTGTGTCTTATCTCACCATCGTCTATTGATGGAAGGGGAAAAAAACAAAGCTACAAAGGTTTATCATTTAAAGAATACACTTCCTCTCAAAGTGTGCTGTAATAAGCATAATTAAAATAGTTCAAGGATTATTCTGCATTTAAAATATGTATACCAGTCAGTCTCAAGTTATTTCTAGCCCTATTTGATAAAATCATATAACAGCAGTAAACATTAACTGACTCATTTTGTAAAAGGAAGAAAAAATGTAAAATTTAATTTGATATTTACCCTTTCTCTGCATGCATAATCCAGTCCTTTGGTTTAAATTTGTTTTATGATTGCAATAATACCCAGCATGCTGTGATTAAAAAACCAATATATTCTTGTATTGAAGAAGATTTGGAAGATTTAGTATTCTTTTCTAAACACATTTTCACAGGTGCGCTGCATTTAAAATGATGTTGTTGGTAACAGCAAAGTACTTCTGTGACCATTGCAGCTTGCAAAGTCCCTGAAGTGATGCATTGATACCCATCATACTGTTACACTGCAATTACAGTGCTGTGCACACTAAACATTTGAACTGTTGTCAAATCTACCTTTCTTTTTCCTAGAATGTCTGTTAAATCAGAAGTGTTTCACAGTCCAGCAGTTGTTGCTTAGATGTGTCTGATTTTTTTCTTGTGCTGCAAATTAGTTGACTCTCAAAAAAGCTGATTTAGGCCCTCAGGGCTGGAACTGATCTAACCCACGCTTGTTGAAAACTGAATTATAGATAAGCTCTCACCCAGACTAGAAGAGAACAGCTTAGATGTGCAAAGAAAAATTGTTGACCTATCCACTTGGAAATTGAAAATTTTACTTCTTAGCACTTTTATACTTGCATAATACTTAAGGCACTCTAAGGTGGACAAAGTTAGCAACAAAAATATTTAAACATAATGTATTCTAAAGAATTCAAAATCACTTTCAAGGTAATTTTTAATATAATCAGTAATTGTGGATCAATTTAGAAAGTCATACCTTTTCTATAAAATAAAATTTTTGATAACGGAGCTTATAAATAAAGTTTTGATAAAGGAGCTTATTTGTTAAAAAATTTTAATAACTGTATATGCTTAGAATATCACAAATAAGAATATCTAAGAGAGTATAGCTCTTAAAATTGTGATTCTTTGGAGAACTTTCAGTTTAAAACCATTAAATTCTACTGAGACAGTCAGTTCATGAAAAAATAGATAACTTGGATGAGTTCATTTTTTTATGCTCCTTTTAGGCCAGATTTGCAGCATATCCTTCATACAGTTCTTCCAACAGTAGAGGAATGTGTGGGGCTTCTTTTGCAAGAAAACAAATGCTGGAGAGGGTAGCTGTATTCTTGCCTTTTTTCCTTAATCTACAGATTACTCTGTGTTTAGATCTACTGTAATATAGGCAATCCCTGCAGGAGAAAGGAGAAAAAGGAAGCTGCCCTGTCACTCTTGTTACTTCCTAATCCAGAGGTCATAAAGTAGCTATTAACATTACCAGTATGCTAACTTATGCACAGTTCATTACATTGGGACTTTTAAGCAGAGTTTACAGGAAACGGAGAAAAGCTTATCTGGCTAAGAGTGGCTACGCAATTATTATGTGCAAATAGAAAACAGCAATGAATTTTTTTTAAAGATGTATTCAGCAAAGAGGGATATCAATTTTTCTTTCAACAAGCACAAAAGAACGTAGTCAAAGTAAGGAACTTATAGGTAGCCAGATAATGTGTTTCTTTTCTGGCTGTCATGATCAAGGACAGTGTTCTGGATTTGTGCATTCTTGCACTGATCTTTGATCATAGATTTGTACTTGTACTGATGGCTTTAAGTAAAGCAATAGCAATGTTATTTAACTAACCTGCTATATGTTGTTGTTGGGCTTTGAGAGATGCTCATTTATTTCTAGACTAAAAGCGAAAAGCTTAAAGACAGATCTGGTAAGCTATTTTTTGATACTATTTTAATAAATCAGAAAAAGGATCCAGTAACTGTATGTGTTTTATCTGTACAAAAAGAGCTCATAAACTTTTCCCACATATATTGGATTTATTATATTTCTCCAAAGCAATTTGAAAGGCACTGAATTACATGTCCTTTCAGGTTCTGAAAGAACTTCAGTAATAAAAGCAGAAAAGTTGTTGCTGAAATTCATTTTCTAGTAGATCTATAGGAAAACTCAAAACTGCTTTGATGCCTTTCACATTCCCTTGCCAGTAAAAAAAAAAAAAAAAGAATTTCTATTAAATTTAACAACAGTCTTCTCTCTCCCTCACTTCAAACCTCATTTATCTTTTATGACTTCTGGGCATCTTGCCATAATAAACTGTGCATAATGCTGGAATTCTGTAATCATTTAACAGTTTCTTCATTTTTTCACTCCAAGTCACTGTGGCATTGAACCTATCATTTAAGATGTAAGTTTGAAGGGGTCAATACTTTAAATGCTAAGCATGTAGTTCAACATTCAAAGTTCTGAACTTGGACAATTAAGGTATCCAATTTTCAGAGGGATTACTAGCTCCTCTTACTTCAAACAGCATTCCTTGCAGTTTAGTTTAAACTAAAAACAGTAACTGGGATTTACACCTTTTCAGGAGCTGTAGGAAAAGGAGGAATATACTAACATTAATTAGGTAAAGTATCAATATATCCCCGAATCCAGTATACATTTTAATCTCTGTGGGATATTTCTCCATGATAAAATTATGAATTCCTAGTGAATCAAAGGACTTCTCATTATATCTCTAAATTGTGCATACCATGAATAACACTAAGGTCCAAATTTTTAAAGTCATTTGGGGCCAATGATCGCACTGTAAAGATGTAAAATATTTCCAGTGAACATTTCACTGAAACTGCCTTTTTCCCAGGGACCATACCTGGAGTTAGATACTTATGTCTGTACCAAGGTGTTTAATGCTAGAGATTATGAATCCTTCCCATGTTGTTGGTTTCACTTTATTATAGACATGGGATTTCTGCCAATCATGTCAACTGAAATACAGTTAAAAAAACTGGAAGTAGAATAAAAATCCATATTCTAGTCAGAAACACAAGCACTAATGCTGTCTGCATTCGTATTGCCCAAATGCTATTTAAAAGAAGAAGGTGTAATAGCTGAAGGACATACTGGATTTTATCTTGCAAATGTCACGAAATATCGAACTCCTCCATTCATCAACTGAAACTACATAACAAAGACAAAAACATATGAAAAAGGAAAGTAATTAGTATAATACAGGAAGTTCAGATATACCTCTCTTGAAAATACTGTATATTGCTTGGAGACAGTGGCTTACAGAATAAATCTTTATTAATCTGTGCAATAGGAAACAGGTAATTGAGGAAAAATAAGAAACTGGAGACTGCAAACAGAGTATTCTTTGGTCCTTATTACAGAGCCGAAGAAGAGGTAAGGGACCAAGACTCTGGAGACTCAGGTCTTCTGTGATTTTTTTGTTACAGACAATATTTTCCAAAGAAAACTCTGTATTTTCATTTTTAAGTCTTGGTTTTCTGAGTCAGCCTAGCAGCATGCACAATCAATATGTGCATTAATAAGTATTATGTAACTCAAGTCCAGTCTTCATAAATATGTATATAGAAATTCTAAGGCATATTCTTTAATACAGAATCTTTTTGAGATTTCTTCAGTATTTTATTACCAAATTTCATGAAGTCTGTGAAAGTGAGGCCTATTAACCACAGACTGTACTGCAGCACATATTGAAAGAGAAATGAGATTTTCATACCAATCTTATTTCTTTGTCAGAGATTTGAGCTGTGATGGCAAATTTTTCCACGGAAAGAAGCTAACAGAAGTTTAAAGAGGAACTCTGGTCTGAGAGTGTAAAAGGTAACCTGAGAATTATGATATCTAGGTTAAGTTCCCTGATGTGCTGTAATCTTTCTTTGTGACCCTGAACAAATCATCTAGTGGAATTTTCTTGCCTACCTATAGTGATCTGAAAAACAGTCAAGCAGACCAATCAAGTTATCTAGATTAGATATTAAGTAATCACTGGAGGACAACAGAAGTATTCTGCCTATTGTAGAACAGGGTGATTCATCTCTAGATATAATGTCTTTAGTAGTTTCAACTAAATATTTAAAGTAAGACTTATCCCACTTTTAATCTTCTTACTATTCAATTATCTACACACATGGAAAATGAGCATATTGACATTTCTTTTCCCTTTTAGGGTACTACAAAAAGAGTAAAATCTTCAGCATTATATTTTTGCAAGAATGGGATGATAAAAGTACCACATACACATAGAAGACTGCTATGCCTGTCAGAATAAGAAAATAAAAAACAGTTGCAACTTCAGGTGTAGTGTTATGTTAAACTCAATTCTAACAGTCTTAAAAATCAACTGTAATCAGAATACTACTTATTTGGGTTCTTTTCAATCACTTAGAGACCAACACCTCACACTGAATTGTTGAGGAGAAGATAAAAGAAATGCATTTAATAAATGTTAGTCAGCATTCAGGTGTTGGAAATCTGGTTTCTTACAGCCATGCATGGTATTTATGAACAAACATAGTTTTAGGTGCAATGGTTGCCAGTCAATGAAAATCTGACTTTTTAATTATAAGTTATAAAGGAGACATGTCAGTTGTGAGTTTCTGGCCTTTGCTTGTAAGGAAGTTAATCAATTCATTTTCAGCAATAGCTAAGATTTCAGGTGACTGAAACCAGAAGATATTTCTGGCCAGGTTCTCAACTGTGCCAAAATGAAGCAACGCTTTGGTGACTTCTAGCAAGACAGCTTCAGTGCAGCAGCCTACAAGTTGGAAAAGCAAAATAATATAGGCTTTTTGAATAGGAGACCTCTGTAATTTATTGATGGTCTTTTGAGTTTAGGATAGCTTATAATTTGCAGTGCAAAACTGTCAAGTCAATTTAAACTTTTTTACTCTCTGAAGAAGCTCTTTCTCTCAGAGGGATGCATTTAAGAATGCTGTGTCACCCATGTGAATAGAAAATCTCTTCTGGACAGACATTTTGTCTGGGTGGAGTAGCTGTATTAGAGAATGCTTTAAGAGCTTCACCCATCTTTATTATCAAGGAATGTGTAAGTCTGATAGTTAGCGGTTAGATTTAGCCTGGAACAAAATGACTTGGGAAACCACCTGTTTTAAGGTGGTTAGAATATTTTCTATCCAAGACTGTCCAATGCATTCCTATCATTAAAAGAATGTATCCCAAAGCTGAGAAGTTTATTCAGTCATGATGTGAATCATGGTGTCTTGTTTAAGAGACCCCACAGAGTGGGTGGCCTTTTCAAAAACCAGCTGAAAAATTTCAAGCCTGTGTTCAGAATATTATAGAATGTATGTGTTTTGTTTAATTATCTAATTATTGTAGGTAAAATAAACACATATATATTGATTTCCTTTCCCATTACATATGTGTGCTTAAAACCAGGACATCTTTTTAAAGAAACATCAGTTTCAAGTCTTCCCAGAGGACTTTGAAAAGACTTTGGATATGTCATTATTTCAATTCCTCTTGAGCTGTTCTACTTTTCAAATAGTCATCTTCATTTTATTATTGCTCTGATACTATTTTGCTGATCTCCAGGATTGATTGCAAAATACTCCTGCTTTCTTTGGAAATTATCTAATGGTTTTCAGGCTTCCCCTTATGCATTTTACAAGATATTTCCCTCATAACAATTGAAACAGTCTAAGTACTGTGAATTCTCTGAATAATTTATGATTTTAAAGTTGCTATCACCTTTCTGTGACTAAGCAAATGATCCCTCCAGTAAGTAAAAAGCAATACAGCTTTGATTTTAGTTCTTTGCAGTAGTGTAGTTCAAAAGGCTGTAGCAGTATTCATGGATAACATCTTTAAGTTTGCAACAAGAAAGATTCTACTTTAGCAGAGAAATCTAGAGTTAGATGAGATACAAAAAATTACACCTTTACACTGAACTATCTGAAAACAACAAATTGTACTTCCTGCCCCACTCTGTATAGTAATTTATAATGACTTTGATCCATTATAAGTGTGTTAAATACAGACATCATATGAACCTTATAACTTAATTTATCCCCAAAACATTGGGATTGCTTCATTAAGTGGATTATCCTTTTTCTATAAACAACAATAAAGAGGATGGGAATAAGCTTCAAATTACCTGAGACAGAAGCTGACAGAAGTTTTCACATGCATATATGCCCTCATAATGATTTTCTGCTTCATAGTAATCCAACAGCTGTAATAAAATTCACCAGAACAAACTGATCTCCCGGGAATCTTCAGTTTCTCAAGTCAATGGATTAACATTATATAAATACTCTTATTTAGTCAGTTTGTCTGTATCAGTTTTCAATACAACATCATCTCTGGTCTAGTATCCCTCCAGGCTGATCCCATTAATGTATGCTGTATCTGGTTGCTGTTTGGATTCATTTTTATGCTTTGTATCTTTGTGCCATATCAATGCAAAGTAAATTAGGCAAGATACAGCACGTACATTCCCAGAAGGATTACAAGCAAAATGAACAAAAACAAGTTGCCAGATATACTGTAGTACTGCCAACATCAGCCATTCTGCTAGAGAAAGAATTTCCTGCTGTATTCAAGTGATGACAATCTAATGAATGTTTGAACACTAGTCTTTACTTTTTATCTCTTACATTGCTGAACAATAACAGGTTTTGAGGCCAGTACACTTCTCTGTTGCAAACAAGAAACACTTCTCAGTTCTTCACTCCATTACTAATCTTATTTTTCCTAACTTTTCTAAATTTATATTGGTTTCTGAAACGCCTTTAATCTATTTAGCATTGATTATACTTGTTAGTCAAGAAGGATTACAGTACAAGGTGGCACCTGCTATTGCTTTCTAGACTTCTTTTTCTATGATCTAGGGTGAGTCAGCCCACAGTCAATGACAGCCATGAAGAGCTAAGATTTTTATTTATTATTTACATGGAAGTAGCATAATTCAGAGAAGTAAAATCCACCTCTGTTCCTCATTTAAATCTCTGCTTGCTGTTACCAGCAGAGTATTGACTGTGCTGTAGCTTCAACATTTGTTTTGCTCCCCAACTTTTCCTGCTCCAACATATAGCACAAATGTGGGAGAACCAGAAAAAAACACCAGTGTTCAAGACCCCCAAAGCTTATTTATTAAATGTTTTTTGACATATTCTACAAAACTTTATAGATTTACTGTGTAAGGATTTCTATAAGAAACATTATTTTAAGCAGTTGTCTTCTTTTCCATTACAAGAGCTTCTCCCTGTGTTATTCCTCTGCAGATCATATTCATGAGTAGCATCACAGTATTTGTTAGCATATTATCTAGAAATAATTGCTATTAATATGTTAATACTAATACTGGTTTTTAGCAGAAGTCATAAATAAGATGAAAAAATGATAAACTGAACAGTTACCTTCCAAGCAGCCACTCTGTTAGTCTACAACTAACAAGCACTATGGAAGCCACCTATCCTTCGGCCAATACAAAGCATCTAATAATTTTTGAAGTCAATTATATAGAATACAATCATGCAGGCTGAAATTATACAATGTACCAATCTTCCTTTAATTATTATTAGGAAAATTTTAATTGAGCTGTTACTGGAGTCAGTACTATATGCTTGGGAACTTGTATTCTTGTTTTATAATGAATAAGAAAAGACAAACTTGTGTTAGTGATTGTGCTTTTTCTGAACTTAGTTGATGTCCAGAATGTCCCCTGAGAATGCCTTTATTCTTGTCTTGCTAAATTTTATTGTATTTAAGTATTATGCTAATGCAAGGATGCAGAGGTTTATTAGCTCAAACACCAAGGCATATATCATCAGATTCTTCGTGTGAAAGGATTTCTCTCACATTACTAACTTTTGAATCCATACACTAATTTGACAAGGAGGCTAAGGTCTGAAACACTGTAAAATTTCCTATAACTTTTATGAACTTAGGCAGTTAGACACAAGAAAGGCTTTAGGAATACCTTTTGTAAGGGTAAATTCTTGTACATCAGATTTTGAAAATCAAGCACTGTTGGCTTGTGGAACTATTTCTTTGAAAATCTATCTCTGAATCTAATGGGTATTTTCTTACTTTTTAACAGATGCCCAATGTTCTGCATGAGGAGGTATCCTAGAGAAAGGAAAAAATAATAGTGTTTTCATATGAGTTGTTTCAATCTTGATGCTTGTTTTCATTCTCGTAAGCAAATGTTTTCCTCTTGTTCTTTCCTAAACTGCTATGGGATAATATAAAATAAATCTCTAAGAACAAGAAGAAAACAATAAAGCTCTTAAGAGGCTGTTTAGTTTCTGTTCAGACTCCTAACAGCTGCTTCATTCTTCTTCACTGATTCCAGATTTAATAAGGACATGTAAGGTATTTAAGACAACAACAATTTGAAAGCTCCTAAGCTCTTTTTTTGTCTTTTTTAATGCATTTGCTTTCATACTTCTACATAAAATCATCCACTACAATTGTTTTGAGTATAATGCTTGAATATCTTTTTTTTTTTTCTAAATAATTATTTTAAATAGTGAAAGTAACATGAGGATCTGTTTTCCATAAGTAACAACAACAGGTCTCATCCTGGCATAAGTCTTGATTCCAGTAACATAAACAGTTTTTGTGAATCAACAATGATGAGACTTAGGTCAAAATCTGGTCTGTTCTTACCATGTATTTCTCTGCAAGCAGTAATGAAACACTAGAGAAAATTTCATTTAAAATAGTTTTAAGATTTGTAATTTTTTAGTAGAAATAGATTATTCTCTCATTTTCTACCTGTCTTTCCTTGTCTTTTGTCTTATTGTTTTATTGTTATCAAAGAATATGTCACCCTACCAAATTCTTTAAGCACTCTATGCCTTAATCTACATAAATATAGATCACATTGGTCTTACAAAATTGACATATTCTGGAACCACCCTTACAGAAGAGTAAACTTTTTCATAGTTGAGTTCATATGACAGGAAATATGCAAAGATCAATTCAAAATAAGTGGTCTAGGCTTATCTATATAATTTCTTGTAATGCTTTGTATTATGACTTCTTCATGGGGGAAACAGTAGGATTGGGAGACACTTAACATTTATACTCTTGTTTATGTTAAAATTAGAAAAACTTAGATTTTATCTAAGTTTTTTTCAGATTTACCCCATTATAGATAATGGTGTATTTTTTACTGAAATCTAACTTCATCATGAACTGTGTTATGCAAGATTTCACAGTGCTGCTGCCTTCCATTCCCAGATACCTGAATGGATTGAGGTGCACTGTTTCTCTCGAGGTAGGCTACATTTATGTGTGTCAATGTTTCTTACACACTGTTTCAGACATGCACTTTAAAAGGGAAATTAGGTGTAATGTAGCCATGGAACACTGAAGCTTAAAGGAATTGTTTGCTTCTCCATTGATCAATTAATTTCTGTCCTAATTACAACAGCAGCAATGCTCCAGTATATCATCTGCTAGCTAAAAAAGCCTTTTGAATGTATTCAATCATCACCCTCTTATTGCTAGATCTTTAATAGCATTTATAATATCACCATTACATAGAGTTCCAATGGTAATTTATCTTTACTTATCCCCTGTGCGCTGTGGTAGAAACGAGTATAATTATGAGATATGCATTTAACTGAAGGAAATCTGTACCAAAAGAGATATTCTCAAGAGGATACATTATCCCCCAAATAATAGCCAAAACTAAAATAAAATTAAAATTTTATCTAAAATTAAACTCCAAGTTTAAAGAGGAAAATTATAGTCAAAATCCCTCTATTTTTAATGAAGTTTCAGATGAACCAGTTTTCAATCCTTTGCTGATTTGATGCCTCCATTACCTTTCTCAGTGTTATATTTTCTTTATGAAAAGAAAAAGCAATTCTCATTCTCCATTTATATGCCTTATACCTAAATCAAAAGGAAATTAGAAAGACATTTGTGATCTGCACTATATCGTAATACATAGTCTTCCCTAAATGTTAGTTTAGATGAGTTACAAGTGTTTACCCTGCTCAGCCATGAAGCAGAAATGGATGCAAGGATCTGAAGTAATTAGTGTCAACTTTTGTGTAAGCTAAAACATCGTTGGATCAATATGAATGAGAAATATACTTTGTGTGACAATGTTATAGCTGTGGAAAACCACATTCCATCTTTTGACTTCCACTCAGCTCTCACACACCTCTAGGGCTGGGTTGCTGGACTATTTGGAATAATGCGAAGAGTGAAATTTCATGTTCATCTTCTCTTTCCTCTTCCAAATTTTGAAGACAATGGGAAATACAGGGAAGTCTGTTCTGCAAAATCAGTAAAATTATGAAAAAATGAAGGCCCAGAAGATCTTTAACAAAAGACTAGTTTTCTTCTTTTCTAGATGCTGCGCTGTAGACAATGCTCTACGCATAGATTTCTGTTGGGTTTAATTAATTTCATACTTAAATCAGATAAAACTGCCTTTGACATTACTTTGGAGAAGATTTTAGATTTTCTGTTCTGAAGGCCTTACTAGTATAGGAAACTTCTGGTAGCAGCTTTCTCTTTAGTGGAGTCCAAAGAAAGTTGCCTCTGTCACATTCCTGCTCAGACCTTTGAGTTTCGTGCCCTATTTATTCTTTGTCATTAATCAAAATGTGGGATAACATCGTTACCTGAAAATAAGAGTCTAGTGTTATCTTGCATTCTCTAAGGTATCAGAGGTAATTGTAGAGAACTGGCAGTGAAGGCATAAGAGTTTGTTGGAAGCCCTTGCACTTCTGCAGCCATAGCTAGAGTCCAAGTAGAACAACCCCTGCCTGAATCCTAAGTAGATTGATGTTTTGATTAATTTCTGACAGAATAATTTTCTCTAACTCTTCATTTTGTCAAGATACAATTATCAATTCCATTGGAGTTCTTCACTAACATCTGAAGAAGTTCACTTTTTTTCTGAATGGCAGGGATTGGGACAGTTAGGTTACACTATTTAATTGCTATGAAACATTTTCATTTACACAAACCCATTCTGTCATCTTTCACTATTTGATAATTAATGGAATTTAGATCTTTCATCTAAACTCACAGTTCTGTATATGAAGTGCCTATAAAATCAGTAGCTGCTTGTTTATACATCCATATTCTTTGCTAATTTAGCCTTCATTATGCTTCTTTATGTTTCATTGAGCATCTGGCTTTATAGAATTTCTTTAACATCAAAAATAACATCTTTAATTTCAGAAAAGATAAAATGCTGTAAAACATGGATGCAAGTAACAGGTGAAATTTGATTTTACTGAGTATGAAAACTGAAATACTGAACATTACAGTATTCAAATTTTAAATCTATATGATCTTTTCCATTCCAAGAGAGATACTCCTTACATTTGTGTCCTGTAATCAGCCTAGGGAGGTTGTGTTGGCACAGAAATTTCTTTTCCAGCTTGCCACTATGTGCTTTCTTGTTTTCTTTCATCCAGCTGTTTTATTTATCCCCCTTTGCTCCCACCTTTTATTCTCTTATGCATACTAACGCTTTCTGATCCCCTGCCTTGTATTTTGTTTTCTCAGCTCTTATCCCAGAAGATTTCTTTTCAAAACACCGGCATAGCTCTGAGAAAATGGTTTGGGAAGTAGGATCCCCAGGGAGAAGTCCTCAGTAAATGAAATAGCTCAGCTTAAACACAACAATGAGACTGTCTCAGAATTGGGATGAATGCAGTTAAGTGTTCTCTGTTTTTGTTTGTTTCTTGTATAGGATTTTTTTATTTTTCTGTACTAAATAATGATATTTATAAAGTATCTAAAAGTAAAAAATAAACTTATAAATGGAGTAATAGCAGGAACATAGTTGAAGTTTAGTTTTATTAAAAAAAATTATTTGATAAATTATTACTATTTACTGGTACTTTTGGCCTAATTTCAACAAACTTCACACACAAAAAATCCAGTCCTAGGGTACTAAAGCAGCATACATTATCAGAAAGATTACAGATGACAGCTGGGCTGGTTGATGATAGCTGGCGAAAAACAAGTTTTGCTAGCTGGAAAGATCATTACTGAAGGGCTAACAGTGGTGAGATGGCAGAAATACAGATTGTGCCTTTAGCTGTTGGCACTGAAATCTGCGTGACTGAAATCTACAAGTTCAAGTGATGGTTCTTTTTTATTTCACATTTTTCCTCACTCTATATATAAAAGACAAATGACATTTTGCTTTGTCTGTATTGCACCAAGTAATTGTCAGCTGTCATTTTTTTCCATTTAGATATTGTTTTATGTAAGATACAACCTCACTGGAGAAATGGAAAGATTTTATACAAATCCTGTTGGCTAATCTAGTTCTTAATAACTGGTAAATTATGAAAAAAAAATTCTTTATTTACCAGACATCATGCAGTAAATTATTTCAAAGCATAATTTATTTTGCAGAATCAGATATACTATTTCACACTAATATAGAAAACTGGGTTTTAAATTATTAAAGAGTCACTAATAACCATATTCTCTTCTATAACTTCAGAGATTTGGATATGGGTGAAGAGGCTATAACTATGTAAGGACCCTGATTTCTACTGGCTTCCTATTATGGTCTATATGGAGAACGTGGAAAGAAGAGCTATTTCTGTTAACATAGTAATGAAGCATTTTTTTCCAAAGATAGTGAATGAAATCAACACACTGATTAGATTTCATGCATAATACTTGATGGTCAACATTAGTCAAAAGAGATAAGTATAACTTCCACTTAATGTATGACAGTATTTTTATTATGTTGGGGAAAGAAAAGGAACAAAAAGATAATTTGAGCAACTGTGAGAGGAGCATTTCTCAGAGTAAGTCATAAGCATCTCTTCTTTTTGTTTACATGATGAAGATACGTAAAAAAGACTACTGTAGAGATGAAAAGCAATAACTATCAATATAGCATGATTTTCATCACATGATTCAGAAAAAGTTGTCCACATATACATATATATGTATGCATATATACATACATCATCAGTGACAGTCATTTAAGTAAGAATCATAATATCCTTACACACATATACAGTAATGAAAAAAAAATGAAACCCAGTGACTCTTTTTTTTTTTTCCAGGGGTAGTCTAATAGAATATTTTATGCCCTCTGGCATATTTGTAGAAACATAGTTGCCCTGAAGTATGGCCATGAGACTGATTTGACTATTGGCACTGAATTAACAGAGTTTGGTTTCTAGCCACTTCTGCTCAGACTATCACAACGTGAGTGTAAAGGTAAGAAAATGTAGAATATTAATATTCTTGCCCACTTATGTGAAAAAATACATAAGATTTACTTTATCAGAAATCCTCATGTTTGCAAAATACATTTCACATCTTTTGTGTGAAACTGTTGCTACTATAGAGAGCTTCTGTATTCATGAGAGCAAGTTTGTTTAATTTTGTTGTGTAGCACCTCAAAGGCAGCTCTAGAGTAATCAATGAGCATATTTTATTTCTTTATATAAGATATTGACTCTTTTTCTATCATTTCCACTTTCCTATGTTTCAATTCCTTTTCTTATTCCTATCCTTCAACCTCTTTATATATCACTAAGAGCTTCTTGATTTCTCATATACTAATCATAACTTCATTATATATGTAAATTTTCCTTCCTGCTTCCAAAATTACTACATAGTTTTGTATTCAATTAAAGGATTTTCATATAAATCTACTGTATTAGTTTAAATATAATGGAATTCTAAAACATAAATTCCAGGAGTTCACTTTATCTGATGCAAAATGAAAAGAAAAACACATTTATTTCATTAATGATTGGTAGCTGAGAGAAGTTGAAAAGGAAGCATTCTTATAATTGCAAAAAATTCTCTGATTATGCAGCTGTAGAAAGAAAAGGTAATTGACATTTACTGACTCTCATATACAGAGAAAAATGACTACTTTCATCATATCTCTTATGCACAGTATTTAAAGTAGAAGTGGAAATAGCTTTGACAAATTGAAAGTAACTCAGCAAATATATTAATAGTAATTTATGTGAATCATGTATAATATAATTTATACCAAGATTGCTAAATTTTTATCAGATCATCACTCTCTGAAAGAACAGAATAATATATTGACCTCCCCAAGTATACAGCTTATCTGGCACTTTACTTTCTCATTATGAAATAAGCAGCTGCATTAGCTGCTTACCAAATATTCATAACATAAGGCTGTTTTACTTTAGAAAGGTCTTAAGCAGAAATTACTCCAAACCACAACCTTAGATGCAAAGCCTCTCACTGTACATAATTCTGTTATGTAAACAGACTTTCACCTATATAAATAGATAAAACCAATATCAAATGCTGTCATATTATGAGAGGTTGAACACTGGATTTCAATCTAATTACTGTACCTTCAGTCTGCTCCTTAATGAACGCTAATTGACTGAATTACACAAATATTTTTCCCTACATGTATAGGTGTGCTCTTTGAGGCTGTTTAAGATGTCCATAGCAGAGTCAACACAGAAAAAAAGTCATGGCTACAGTAAAACTGCTTTATGTATGTAATATTAATTCTAATATCTAAAAACTGGTGAAACATTTTGAAAGCTTTTTCTTCCAAAATTAGAAATTCAAATATTTCTCTGGAAAAAAATTCATTATTTTCTTCCTTGTCCATGTATATGTAAAATGAATGCTAGCCCCACTGAGCTTCTATATATCTCTGTCCTTGATAACAAAATCTGTTTCTATCTGCAAAAGGGTATTTTTGGCTTGAATGTACAAGATTAAGATTTGAGGGACAGAAAGAAAAAAGCAGTAGAGAAACTCTCAGCAATAGCATCACTCCCACTTTTTTTCTTTTTCTCTTTTTTTTCCTTTCATGATCTATTTACCTGGCGGTAAGAATACCTTATGACCTTTTCCTACAGGTTGTAAAGTATCTTGATATTGTTGAGGTTTCCCTGTCTGGTATTATAGGACAAATGTAAATAAGAAAATAAGTAACAGAACTCCTTATATGTATCTTTTTTTAAAAATTCAGTGATTGTAAATGCTTAGAAAAATAGTCTTTTAAACAGTATCTGTTTTCTGTCTCAGAAGTATTGTGTGAAATATATCCCTTAAATTCAGGTCAATGCAAATTGAGGTTAGGATGTGAAAAGAGATTTCTAATTAAAATGTGTAGATTCCACCAGGGACCCGTGTATTCTGTGGACACAAAATTTAATGATCAAATGGAGATGACTGCAATATCAAAAGACTTTTCATTGACATTTCTCCTGCAGCCTTCCCTTCTATCCCCTTGCCCCACCCCACAGTAGCAGCAGAACCAATAAATTAAAAATTTAAGGTCGGGGGGTAAAAGACTGTTCATTTCATTTTGAAATGTAATCACAAACTGAAACCAATAAGCAACAGTGAAAATGTGATTGCTTAAAACAAAAATAAAAATGCATTACAACTCTAGTAAGGTTCAAACTGCAATTTCACATCTGTTTGCTCAAAAGTGAACCTTTCTACAACCCCTGTAATGAGTAGGCCAAACACACTTCATATCAATAAAATCATATACTATGTGAATCAGGATTATCTCATTGTGCAGCAAAGGTATCTTTTGATGTGTATGAGAGCAATGAAATAGTTCTCTGCTATAGATACTGCCAGCACCACTAAAACAATATCCATCAACCTCATTGTTTCAGAAAATAGCTGATATTCAGTACGGCTGAAGAAACAGAGATACTTCTGAATGGACTTCAGTGCTCCTTCTGCAATATGACAGAGGCAGATGAAGCAAAGTAATCAATCCATTGTGGCTGAAATTT
Organism: Turnix velox; assembly: GCA_013400935.1. NCBI lineage: Eukaryota > Metazoa > Chordata > Aves > Charadriiformes > Turnicidae > Turnix > Turnix velox. The sequence continues at coordinate 138,245 of VZTY01029314.1, forward strand.
GAACTACAGAGCGAAATAAAACATTTCATGAGCATGTATTACTCTTATGTTTGGTGGTGTTATGAATGTTGCTTGATAGGTTTTTTTTAAAGCTCTAATATTTTATCTGTCTTCAGCTTTCAATTTTCAGCCACTTACGTGGATTTTTTTCATGGAGTGGGTACAAGCTTTTGTATTGATAGGTTTCATAAAGAAATGGACTTCAGTTGGTAATTTCCTTGAAAAATAGCTATAAAAATAATTCAAAAAGTTAAACTGTTCCATTTGAGCTGCCATGCCATCAATCAAAGGGACCATTTCAGGTTTTTGCAAGTTAATGTTTGGAACTTAAGCAAACCTCCTTGAACAAAAAATCCAACTTCTTTGAGACAAGAAAGTGATATTTGCTAAAAGTTTTTTTCTGTCTTGGAATATAATGGAGTTTTTTAAGTCAATCTTTTCAAATGAATAATAAAGAGCCCTTTAGAAAAGTGTTACTTCTCAGATAGCAATATAATAACATGAATGTTAAGCTTTGGTATGTCTTCTTGCATTCATTTGTTACATCCCTATGCTTCTAGTGAGGCTTTCATTCTTTGCTTATGAGTGCTGCTGATTCACAGCTCTAAACCCGTTATGGTATTTATAATTGCTGGCTCTAATACCTCTGTGTATACCCCTTATGAACTCTTTGCCAAGTTCTGCATCGTCATCTATCTATCACAGACCTAAAACGCAGTTGCTGTCATTTTTGAAGTATTTTTTGTCCAGCTGACCATAACTTCAGGAAAGCAGTTTAGGATTTTTTAGCATTACTTCTGCAATTTTAAGATGCAGTATTTCAGTGTTATCTTTTTAGAAAATCCCTCTCTTGAATCAGTAATTTTCACTGTCAATTTGAAATATCAGGGTGAAGTTCTGCCAGCAACCTAAGTCATTGAATATAGTGACAGTCTTCCTCTGTGCTTAATGTTGTCCTCCACCTGTTTGTCTTAGTGGTAACACAGAGGACTCCTTGCCTGGTGAGAGAATAAATGCTAATGTTTTCATTCTTACTTCTAAGAATATTGAAAACTTGGAAATGTCTCCAGCATTTCCTGTGCTATTCTGAAGAACAGGAAAAACTCTAGCAAGGATTTATTCAAGTTTATTCGAATTTGTTTAGAGGCCTTTTTTAAAAAATAAGACAGAGCACTCTAAGTCATTCCCAGTTCGCCTGACACAGTTTTGATCACTGAGCTGTCATGAGAGATAAGCAATCTGATAGGCACTTCATCACTAAAAAGCCTAGTGCTCCTCTTACCTAACTCTGATTAGAACACCTCTTCTCTTGAAATTCACAACTTCTCTCTCTCTCTTCCCACAAGTGGTGTATGTGGCTGTGAACAGTTTTGGAAATGTGTGGGCTTTTTGCTTTGATTATTTAGTTCAGGAATCTAAAATTCAAGACAGCACACTATCAGTTAAGGTTCCCTGGAAGAAGACCCAAAGTAAAAAGAAAACTCAAGCAGGGCTACCAAAATAAGCTGTACAGGCTGAAACAGTCAGAAAGCAGTACAGTTGTGTCAGGAGATCTCTCTCCATCCTGCACATGTATGGCTTTTTAAGGTGTATTAGCTGAGGAGAGAACAAAAGATAGTCTTGAACCTCCCTCTGTAACATGGTTAGGTGCTGTGTTATTCCTTAATCCTCTGTTTCTTTGTGGCTCATACATTATCAAAAATATTGATTAGCACCAGATAGGTTTTTATGACCAAAGAATAGGTTTAGCATTTGCCTCCTGGCTGCCCATTATGTTCCAGGCTTTTTTTTCAGTGGACTTCAGCCAAATGCTACTAGTTTTCAGCAAATTTCCCAATCATCATGCAAAAATCGATGAAAGGCTTAAAGTAGAAGTACCAACGTTCTGCTTTGCAGCTGGAATTTCATATTCTAATTATGGCAAACAGAAAAGTTGCTGAATTGGGGACAGAGTTTCAAATATTTCTGTAGAATTGACAGTGTGTAATTTATTCCCTGTACCTCTATTCTCTAGAATCTCTGATCCCTAATCAATGGTGTCATTCATGTCTCATCCAGGGATTTTCTTTGGGCTGGTATGTGAAAATACATATTGTGCTGTTCCAACTGGCTGAGTGCAGCAAGACTGCAGCAGGTCTGTGCTCCCTGTCCCACCAGTGAGGCACATGTACACAAGGCACGTAGCGATTTATACAGATCAACAGAGGCAGACAGAGCACTCACATAAAGTGACATTGATCCTTCTGACTCCCCTAAACAACTCTTAAAAACTCTTGTGAAATTTCCAAATGCTCTCTTCCATTGGTTTTCAGTTGGTCAGCTCCTAACATGTTGGTCCCTTGATTTGCTCCTGCCCAGGTGCAAGAATTTGTGCTCCCCTTTATGAAACTGCTTGAAGTTCCTCTTAGTCCATTTTTTCAGACTGCTCATATAAATAACCTCTGCTGGACATAAATCCCTGAAAGTTACCATTTTTATGAGATGAACTACTTAATAGTCCACTACATAAACATTTTTTGTGACAAGAAGTCAAGGGATAGTCAGCCTGAAATGTCTTGGAATGGGGCAGAGTTGGAAAATGGGAGTGAAAAGGAGAAGTTCAAGGTCAATTAGAATAAGAGATAGCAATATTTGAGGCAAGTCAGTTCAGTCACATCCATAACATCTTTAGGGTCTGAAACAGAGATCAAGTTATATCTTCCCTCCTTGTCTTCTTCCTGACTTCTCCAAGACCACCTTAAAAAAAGCATGCAATGAGGTTAAAAAGAGGTTAAATAGTACTGAAATGGTTTGCCTATACATGACAGTTCAGTATGATTTACAGAAAGGTACAGTAGGTGATTAAGAAAGGTTTTTTAATTAATCTAGGTAAAAAGATCCTTAAAAATTATATAAAAGTATCTTCCTGCAGAAATACGAATTCATTCAGTGCCTGGTGTGGATCCTAACAGTTCTCTTAGGGACATTAATTTTCCCTGGCGGCTGTATATCCTTCACTTACTTTCTTTACATTGCTTTCCTAAGTCTAGGAATTTAATAAACTTTCAAGTTCTTCAAGTGCTTTTTTAAACTTTTACTTTACATTATTTCTTTTGTAAACCCTACAACACTGATCAAAACCTTTATACTTGAAGATACCTTTTAGAAATCTGTCTGTAGTTGTATAAATCACTTTTGCTAACATAACTCTGTCTAGATCACCAAAGTAACTTAAAACATTTTGGCAGAGGTCTTGAGAACAATCTAAACAAATAATCACAGTTGAGCATCTGTCAAAATACTAGCAGATTTTTTGTGTTAAAACTTAGGATTGCATTGCATTTGTTCACTTCCATAGTGGCTCTTTATCTGACACTATTGTTGTCACATTGTTTACAAATTCTGACACCATTCTAGAAGCACATTTTTATCCATGAACAACTTGCAGAAGCAAGATGGAAACATAAATGTGTTTTGGTTTATTTTCTTAAAAGTTATTGCCCCCTCAGGGAGTTGAACAAAAACAATGAAGTGCCACTAGATAACTACATTTGCAAAGCTACTCTGTCTGGAAGCCATTTGCTCTGAAGTAAATATTACTCTTTAGACAAGAGCAGGAAGAAAAAAAAGGGTGAGACTCTGACACAGTAATCTGAAGGAAAAGTAGCTTTTATGTAGTATACGTTTTTTTGATAACACCAAAACCCTGAAAGTTGGAGTGTCATACAACAGATTTTTTTTTTTTTTTTTGATAAATTAGAATTTTGGAAGTGAGGTTTCAGTGATAAAACACTAAGGCTTTGTTTTGGATCCCTGCTTTTCTCTACAACTTTATCTGTGCACACTGTAAGAGTTTCTCTCACATTTGTAGTGGCAACACTAAGATTGATGTCACCGCCCATTATTATAGAGGAGAGCATTTGATACTAAAGGTTCCCGGAGCTCCTATCAGCTTTCTATGGTATGTCTGCTTGTTTGACATTTCATGTCCCTTAAGCCTGATATAATCTGATAACTGTGACACGTCATGTGCTTTTTTTGGGAATAAAGATTTTTGTTATCTCTGCTTCTCCATTAAGATTGTGATTATCTACATTCACAGTGCTTGATTTAGCCACCTTCTTTGTAATTGAATATAGCTGTATACAAAGTAGAAATGAAGGACTGGTATAATGTCATGCACATGTAAATACATTCTGCTGAAAAAAGCTGAATACAGATGGAACCATGTCTTTCTGAATATTGTACCCATTTGTGTGGGTCTGACCTACTTCCTGTTGATGGCTCAGGGCACATAATTTCAGGAGCACACATCAAACTCTCTATTCCATCAGATCTGTAATTCTTTCTGTATTGGTGGCAAGCACCAGATGTTTCTGAGAAGATGTTAAAGCAGACTACCCACAGAGACTGTTTCTTTCTAATTCCAGATTCTGAGTGCTTGTTTTTTGCTCTGAAACAGAAGGAACTGTCACTGGGGCATCCCAGTATCTGGTTTTTCTATGGCTTTCATCAGCCTTGAGAGCTTTGGACAGCTGACTGATATGTCCCAAAAGGAGCCAGACAGTAGCTTGGGCCTTGGCTGGTATGAAACATTCATACATAAAGGCTGTTTAAAGTACAGTCACTACAGCAACAGTAGTAAGTGGAGTCTGGTCAAACCAAAAAGAAAATAAAAGGACGGCAAATTTGCTTCTGCCAGAAATTATAACAGCAATAGCTGGAAGCATTGCGAGGTAGTTCAGAATGATGAGCCTCTGTAGCACTTCTATATCTAGGTAAATCTGAAATACTGTAAGGTAGGTAACACCTGCTCCATTTTTTGCTGACAATAAAAAATTCAGGACAAATTCTGTAGTGTACCTGTCAACTTCTAAAGGGCAAAAGGAAAGAAGTACATAATTTCTTATTGCTTCTTTATTTGATCTGCTGCTGGAAAGCAGTATATTTGCAGAAAAAACTTGTGTGATGTGATACCTAATTGGCTTCCAAAAAATTTTCATTCTGTGAACATTCTCTGGAGCAAAGACCGAAAAGGATTTCATGTATTTATTTTTTTTAATAAGAATAAATAAAAGTTATTGTTATTACCAATAATAAAAGATTCTCTCACCAAGTAGTTGTTTTAACAGTAGCTAGAGGAAGGAAAAGATGTATTTTGCTGATCCAGTGCATTTAAAGCTGATTAATATGAAGACAAAAAATCCTTTATCAGCTGAAAGTTTCTTAAATTCTCTGTGACTTTTTATAACTTCAGTGCAGATTCATGGCTAGAAGAGTTGTATTTATAATAATAGAATGTGACAGGTATCATGATGTATAGGATGATCTAATCAAATTATTTTCTTCTGTTCTTGAACAAATACTTAGAAGCACTTGGTCACCATTTTAATGTCCTTACCACTTTGTACATTGTACTGACTGCAAAGAAACATGCACAATGAAGTACTGAGGCGCCAAATGCTGCAAAATGCCTACAAATACCTAAACAATGTATAAATAAAGTAAATAAGAGTAAGTGATATGTACCCCCAAGCAAAAGGCTTAAACCACAGCAATAAGTCAACCATAATACCATCAGTCTTGTATTCCTAAGCCCACAGATAACTTGGTAAAATAATATATACCAAATACTCATTAAATTTCTTTAGGGGTTGGCAATTAACTGCATATCTAACATATCTATGTTTTTGCTCTGTCCAAATCATTAGAAAATCAAGTTATTATTGGCCATTTTATTAGCTTTTAGAGTATCTTTACAGTTCATCATTCACATACACTTAGACCATAATAGTTTAATAATGACCACTTCATATGTACCTAAAATGAGATTATATCACTTGGTATCTAGAACATGATACTTCATAAGATGCTTTTATTTATGTCTCACTGATTTAGAGATGTCAGCAACAATTCACTGAGAAATAGATGTGAATGCAGAAAAACTTAATAGCAGAAAATAAATGTTTCTATTTTCTTCAGAGATACTACCTTCTTACATTTAAATAAAATCTTAAGACTGCATTTTCTTTTGAATTTAGTGAAAATTGCATTTCTAGAAAATAAAAATACAAGTAATAGAACTGGTCATATTGGTTTCTGTTATTTCAACAAATGCACCTGTGTGTTTCCATAATTTTCTTGCTATGACTTTTCAGTCCTTTTTGTCTATAGGTAGAGGTTCAATTTGGAAGCGTAAAGCACAGACGTCTTGTCCATGAACATAAATAAAAGTTTCAAATCCACAGCTGGCCTCTTCTGTCTTTGTCTTTACCCTTGCTTGTTGAATTTCAAATGCAGGCACGAAGAATTTTCAGAAGGTACTGCTGATGTATGTCGCTTAATCCCTTAGGATCTTTTACTCATCCTACCTCAAATTCTTTCAAATAAAATGAATCATAAAATGGTTTGGGTTGGAAGGAACCTTAAAGATCGTAAAGGTCCAGTCCCCTGCAGGTACATCCTGAACTAGATCAGGTTGCTAGGAGCCTCAGCAAGCCTGGCCTTGGATGTCTCCAAGGAACAGGGCCTCCACCACCTGTCTGGGCAACCTGATCCAGTGTCTCACCACCCTCACAGTGAACAATCAAGAATCAAGTCCTTCAATCCCCCTTCCTCCCTCCCCAGTTTGCCTCTAGGAAGTTGCCACATAACCCTCTTTTCCCCCAGCTACTGCCTCTGCCCCACACCAACCCTTTTCCAGCCCATTTTCCCCCAAATCCCACACACCTGGGCTCCACTGGAGAATCCTTCCCTCTCCAGTTGTTCCAAATCAGCCCACTCTGCCCTCTCTCCTATTTAACACCAGCAGGGAAGGGCAACAGCTACTATTTGTCTCTTCTGTGAGATCTGAGGGATACTCCTCCTGGTGTCTCTGCTACAGGACATGCCAGTGGTAAGCTGCATTTTCCGAGGGGATATGGTGAGAGGAGAGCAGTCGGGGGGCCTGCTGGCCTCCCATCTGGTTAGGCAGGAGGAGGGATCGTTGGCAGTGAGGGTGATAGCTTCCTGTTTCCATTTCTTGTCTTAATGCTCTGTAGGGTTCACCTGAGGTCAGACAAACGTTTAGCAGGAATGCAGAAGCATTATGTTTCAGCTGTGTGTTTCAGCTCAATGTGCTGTTGGTGAAGACTGTGGGAGTTCAGCCCCAAGGATGTGGTTTAGGCCAGCAGCCGCTCTATCCTCTAGCTCTGGTTGTACTCTGTTTCAGTTTCTCCCAACTGAAGCACCAGGAGAAGTCCAGTTCTCTGGAGGTCAAGGTTCTTCAAAATCCCTGTAAAGACAAAAGAGTAAGCAAAATCTGAGATTTGTAGTTTTTTCTTCTCCAGAATGTTTATTTGCACTCGACAGAAACAGAGTGCTGGGAGGCATGATGTCTTATCAGACAGGCACCATGCTTTTCTTCATCAATGTTGCATTTTCTTTAGGTGACAGAAGAGATAACAGCAATAAGTACTCATTTTTTGTGTGCTTCTGGACCTGCATTGGACTGCTGAAAATATGAGATAAGATCACTGGCTTCACTGGGAGTATACATTTACTTTAGAAATATGTATAAAAGGCTCAGGAGAAAGGAAGCTATTTACATTCTGGCATCTTAATGTCTCACCATCCTTTTTCACCTTCTCTTTCTCCTTGCTCCTGTAAGGATACAGAGTTTTTTTACTATTAGAAGGTGTAGGACCTGTAACTGCTTCAATGGGATTACTATTCCAATGTCTTTGAAAGTGAACTAACTTTTTGTCTGCACGTTGAAGCACCACATCAGATGGGAATTTACTTCGTGTATTTCACCTGACAACAGTCTCTAGTTAATGCGCCCTTTGTGCCCCATCACCAACCTACAGCTCTGTCAAAATACATCTTTTCCGTACATGAATGCTTTCACAAGGCTTTGGGTTTCACTCAACTGTATTGAGAGGTTATCTATCAGGAAATCATTTAGTATCCCTTTGTGTGCTATTCTTTTCACCTGCTAATTTATGGTTCTTTGTCTTGCATGTCTGCATTCTTGGAACTATCCTTAGGAGACAGCTTCCTTCTTCGAATGAAGAGATTTTCGTTTGCCCTTTTTTCTCTGTCTGTGTGTGTTTGTATATGAGAAGTAAACCCTTTGAGAGGTTTCACGTTCCTTTATCAAGGGTATCTACCCCCTGCGGCAAATTTAAACGACGTGCAAACTCTCCTCCAGTCACTTGCCCAAGCTCCTGCAGGGGACAGTCAGTGCTGGTGCTGGGGAAGGGTAACGCAGCAAAAAGCTGGCAAGAAGCTTGTTTTTGCGGGTTGTTGGAAGCCAGAGGAAGCTGCGAGACATTTCTCACTGCCAGGGTCTGCAGGTGAGGAAGCACACTGCTCCAATAGAAACTTAATCCAGGAGAGAAGGTCTGTAGTCCTTGGAGATTCCCCTTTAAGGAGAAGGGAAGACCTAATGTTCTGGGCAGAGCCCACACACAGGGAAGTCTTTGCCTTCTTGGAGCCTGGGTTAGGGATGTGGCCAGGAACCTCTCAAATCTGTTACAGTTGTCTGACTACTGTCCACTGTTTATTTTCCAGGTAGATGGAGAGGAGACTAACTTGTAGGCCCAGTGTGATCGAAAGAGACTTTAGAAACCTGGAAAATGGGATCTGGTTCACATGTTCTTTTTTCCATGCTCCTTCCAATAGGGAGAAATGACATTGGAAGGAACAAATCAATCCAATCAATCAACACGTGGCTCTGTAGCTGGTGTCACCTGCATGAATTTGGATTTTTTTAACAATGGGATGACTTATGCAGCACTGTGGGTGTTATCATCATGTGGGGAAAAGGGTCTTTGCCCAAGAGATTGCAGGGCCAATTGACAGGCCATTAAACTAAATGTGAAGGGGAAAGGAGTAGCTGGGCTTGCACCAGTGGGTCAGGGTTCTAATTTCCATGAAGTCCACCTGTGCTGCGATTGAGAGACGGGATGGGGACGCTGCCTGATGCAAGCAAAATGTCGCTTTATTGTACCTACTGACATGCTTTTATACCTTCCTATATGGAACATACCAGAACCTTGTGCCGATTGGTCAACACCTTACAAAAGGCGTTTACTAATTGGGTAAAGCAAATACCAGCACCTCCTCCAAGGCAGTCACAAGGTAAGCAGGGCATCCTTGGTCATGCAAAGGACTCTGCAAAACAAGCACACTGTTCCCTCTAGGCAGCGACGCCATCTTGTTCCTCCCAAGGCTCGCAACCGAGAAACTCCAGCACGTCTGCCGCCATCAGTTGTGTAACACTAGAGGTTCTGCCTAGGGCAGCTATGTCGCAGCCTTCACACCTGGGTGCTTGTGTGACCTGATCTAGGTATTCCTCCTCCAGCAGGGGGACTGGACCAGATGACCTGTTGAGGTCCATTCCAATTCCTGACATTCTGTGATCTGGCATACACTGAAAATATAATTCAGCCTTTTTCTTAATTTTTTTTTGACATACTTGCCAATCATCTGAGTCAGCATTAGCTGCTAAGTAGCTTGTGTTCAGAATGTACTCTTTTCTGTGCTAGAATAAGTTTAGAACAAACACCTAATTTAAAATTCTATTGTATCACAACTTTTTGCTGGCTCTGTACTCAGTTACATGAAAACGTTTAACCCTTTTACACAAATTATATCTAAATATTGTCAGACCTGGCTGATTTGTCAATTCTATATATACTATATTATTAGAATGCTTATTTTATCTCCCACTCTCTGTCCTCCTCTTTTCCCAAATCCTTTAGCTACACAGAGCATATTTGTTGTCTATGTTAAGTAAGGTTTTTTAAATAAGATGGTGGTTCTACATTCTTCCAGTGTTGAGCAATGGGATGACTGGATCTCAATTCATGTGCCCCACTTAAGAGAAGGTACTTGCAAGTTTTATGTAGTTTGCAGCAGTGGTCTATTTTTATATTCATGTAATGAAAAAACAGATGCAAAGTAGTATCCTGTTTGAGAATAACAAGTGCTAAAGAGCTTTGAATGACTGGATATGGAACAGATTAGTGAATACTGGGATTCACATTTGCCTTGAAACTAGTTATTGTTGCTGTGTTTAAAAACAAAATTGAATTAATTTATTATTACAGATAGCTAGAAAGCAATATTTAGCTAAGAATGAATTAGTTTCTGTAGGGAAGCAATCTGAATTTTCTCTAAATATAGGNGGATATGGAACAGATTAGTGAATACTGGGATTCACATTTGCCTTGAAACTAGTTATTGTTGCTGTGTTTAAAAACAAAAAATGAATTAATTTATTATTACAGATAGCTAGAAAGCAATATTTAGCTAAGAATGAATTAGTTTCTGTAGGGAAGCAATCTGAATTTTCTCTAAATATAGGGAGGTCTCAAGCAATTCACAGAATCATAGAACAGTTTGAGTTGGAAGGGACCCCTAAAGATCATAGAGTTCCAACCCCCCTGCCATAGGCAGGGACACCTCCTAATGTCCATAGGTCAAAACCCACATGTGAATAGAGGGATCCGTATATGTGTTTTCAAAGCTGCCAGGATGTTATGTCATATATTTTATATGTCATATTTTATTAACTGCATTTTCAGATGTTCTTTGTTCTGAAACTTTCTTTGCTTGATGTTGACACAAAATGAAATGGCAGCATCACCTTCCCTTGGACAAAAAATTGGGAAGATAAATGAGTAGATCCTCAGCTTCCACTTAATGAGAAAGCCAAGCCTGACAGTCTGCGAGACTGGATATTTAATTACCAAAAGTAGGGGAACTGACACATGCACAGAAGCAACTCCTGTTCCAAAGATAAAGGACAGACAAAAAGTGAGACAAGGATGTAGCTCAAATACTATTTAGGGTTCCATGACAGCTGTGTGGGATTTTCTAGATTGTGACTTTCAAAGTACATCCCAAGAATTTTTCTGGATCTTGCTATCAGTAACATTAAAACTACATTTTCTACCGATTTAAAAAAAAAAGTTCATTTATAAATTGCTCATGTGTTCTGAACTTGCTTCAATTTT